>BLBF01000055.1:1748485-1797398 GCA_015471245.1 Laticauda colubrina | reverse complement strand
GCAGTTGGCAGAGTTAGCCTGCAGTACTGCATTCTGACCAGGAGGGAAGGAAGGAAGGAAGGAAGGAAGGAAGGAAGGAAGGAAGGAAGGAAGGGTGGGTCAACCTTGAGCCAGTCAGGACTGAACTGCTGGCAGTTCGCAGAGTTAGCCTGCAGTACTGCATTCTGACCAGGAGGGAAGGAAGGAAGGAAAGGTCAACCTTGAGCCAGTCAGGATCGAACTGCTGGCAGTCAAAGTCTGCAATACTACATTCTCACCACTGAGTCACCGCTACTTGTACCAGGAAGGCTTTTTTTTTCAGAGGAAGCAATGGGGTCTCCCAGATTCTGAAAAGGGTGTTGCTTTGCCCCACAAAAAGGTGAAATATTTCTCCTGTGGACGCTGTACTCTTTTATAGTTTCAGGTAAAACTAGTCCTTGACTTATTTATTGACCGTTTGAAGTCACTAAATGAACTAGAATTCCCCAGCCAGCAGGCTTTAAGGCGGGGGGACTCCAACTCCCAGAATTCCCCAGCCAGCGATACTGTCTAAGGAACTCTGGGAGTTGAAGTCCGTAACAAACCAAAGGCCACCTGAAGGGGGCGTCTATGGCTCCACCCGGAAAAGCCGCCGAATCGACGACGCTGCTTTCAGGGCGAGGGGGCGTGGAGGAAACAACTGGGCGGGGCTCATGCAAATAGACAAAACGAGACGTGTGTGTGACGCGACCAGGGAGGCTGTTTCCCCCCCCCATCTCCCGCTTGAGCGTCATCCCCGCGAGCCGCTGACGTCGCCGAAGGTTTGGCCGTGCGGCGACCGGTGACAGGGCGGGATTTCCTGTCCGCGGGGCCGAGCCGGGGACGCCGAAGCGAGCGGCGGGGAGCCAACCGGCCGGTGCCGTCGCCATGATCAAGAAATTCGACAAGAAAGATGAGGAGTCCGGTAGGAGAGTGCAGTATCGTTGAGATTAAACTTGAAGCGGTTGCTAGGCAGATTTGAGGGGGAGCCTCTTCTTCCCGGCCCTGTGAGCCCCGTTGTTTCTTCCCCCGCCCCCCCCGCGAGAGACCTAGCGGCTCCGCCCCCTTAGGGGCGTGGCCCGTGCCTCTTCCTCGCCTGAGAGGTTCGAAGCAGTTAGCTGAGCCTGGTGGGCGTGGTCAGGGAGGGCGTGGCCATCCGAGCAAGGGAGAAGGAGGGCAGTAGTTCCCTGTTCGCGATCTCGCCCCCTCCGCGTTGCCTCTTTTACCCCAAAGCTTGCTCTGCACGTCTGGACGCAGCTGCTTGGTGGCGGGGGCGCATGCAGAGCGGGAGGTCCGCAGATTTGGCCCTTTGGGTCAAGGGGCTCCTGGGGGGCCCCGGGCTGAGCGTTCCCTGTCTTGCCAGTGCGCGTTTCTCAGGTGTGTAACATAGCAACCAGCAATGACACCGCCGAGGCTCCCCCCCCCCAAAAAAAAAAGATGATAGAGGCAGGTTACAGGTGTGTCGCTCTGGGACAAGGGGCGGGGTTAGGGGAAGTGAGGGGGGGCTGAAGGAACCCAACCACTCAAGGCTTAGTTGCCTTAAGAGGGGGGAAAAAATGGAGGAAAAAACCCAGGAATTTAAATCCTAAAGGGGTGGAAGGGATCTTGGAGGTCATCTAGTCCAACCCCCCCTTACACAGGTGATCCTCAATCACGGCATCTTCTAGATGGGTGGATTTCAACCTCCTCAGAATTCATGGGGTCCTTGGGAAGCCTTAAGTACAGGTAAGGCTTTCCTTACCTGTACTTAAGGCTTCCCCTTAAGTACACCTCTAGTACAGGTGGCCCTCGACTTACAACCTTTCATTTTGTGGCCATTCTGAGTTACAACAACCCTGGGGAGAAAAGGGATTTAAGACCATTTTTTTCACACTTAACGACTGTTGCAGCATTTCCCCATGGTCACGTGACTCAGAAGTTTGACAACTGGTTCATAGTTATGATGATATTGCAGTGTCCTGGGGTTACGTGAGTCCCCTATTTTTGACCACCTGACCGGCAAAGTGGACGAAGCCAGATCCATTTCAGGTCTGCAGCGATTCGCTTTAACAGCTGCGGCAAGAAAGGTTGTAAAATGGGAGCAATTTTTCACTGAGCCACATAAATGCTGGGCTCACCTGTGGTCGTAAGTTGAGGACTACCTGTACTAGAGGTGTCCAACCTTGGCCAATTGAAGACCCGTGGACTTCAAAACTCCCAGAATTCCCCAGCCAGCCATAAATGAATGACTTGGCGTGTCCAATCTTGGCTACTTTAAGATCTGTGGACTTCAATTCCCATGAAGGGCTTGTTGGGGAATTCTGGGAGTTGAAGTCCACGTATCTTAAAAAGTGGCCAAGGTTGGATCCAACTAGATGTCAACTCATAAACCATCCCAAGGCCTGTTTTAGTAGTTGCCATAAAAAGAGGGGAGGGAGAGAGGAAGGAAATCTGGAGTGCAGCAGTTTGGAAGCGAAAGTACATTCCAACTCTTATCTTTAAAAGATTGTAACTGAACTACCGGAGCTTTTGTCCGGGTATGTCTTTAATTGGAGAACATGATGGATGACACCCAGCCCAGGAAAACAGGGTCACGGGACTGTAAATGACGTAGGCCAGAGTTGGCCTCATGCAGGACAATGCCAGTATGTCGCCTCTAATAAATCCTTTGAAGTTTTTTGAAGTTTGGCTCGAGAATCATGATTTAATTAGGGCGATGGCTGGAATCCTGACACTAGGATTCATTCATGGCTGGCTGGGTAATGCTGGGAATTGGAAGTCGACTGGTCTTACAGGGGCCAAGGTTAGACACCCTTGCCTTATGCAATCCTGGTTAAATGGTGGTTTGTTTTTGAAACCTTCCAACGCCGGGAAGCAGTGACACCCATTACTCCTTGTCCTATTTTCAGGGGCCTTAGAAGAATCATTTTTTTCTCAATCATGGCAGCTTCAAGATGGGTGGACTTCAACTGGTTGTGTTCAACAACTTCAGGACACACAGATCATAGAGCTGCCTTTAAGTCACAATAAATGCTAGCTGGGGAATTCTGAGAGTTGAAGTCCACCCATCTTCAAGCAGATGAAATTGAGAAACACTGGCATAGACACTGCTTAAATGCAATTACGTTCAACTTCCTATTATGTTTCTCCTGCCATGTAAAAATTCTCATTTTTATATGTTACACAATCTCTGGTAAAGGCTCTACTTTGATTGATTAGCAACCTGTAGTTTGTCTGCAGGACAATCTGTCCTCTATCTTCAGGACTCCTAGGTTCAACTGCCACCTGACGAGCACAAAGAATCAGGATTACACATGGTTTCCAGTTCAGAAGATTTATTACCCATCTCTGTCCACAAGGATCTATCGACACTAAATTGGCTCTAGATAACAGTCAATGTAATTCAAAGGGAATTGGAGCCTTTGTGACAACGTAACGATTCCAGGCCGATTCATCTCTTGACTCCACCCCCAGGCCCTGCTTTCTTCTTTTCCTGAAAGATCTTCCACGTCTGAGCAAAGGCAGACCCTCTCTAGCCCAACCCTCTTCCCCCCAAAAGGGCCCTGACTCTTGGATTAAGAGAGAGGGACTGGCCCAAAGTCCCGCTGATGGCTCAAATTTGACTTGAACTCCCCTCTTCTCAATCCTAGTCAAAACTGAACTACAAATGAGGGTCCCAAAGGGCCTTTTTCAAGATGCAACTGGACTTTTTTTGTTTTGTTCTTTGAAGATATTTCACTTCTCATCCAAGAAGCTTCCTCAGTTCTGACCAAATAGTCAGGGATTTATATTTCTTAAAGTCATCTGGTCATTTGTACTCTCTCTCAGAGTCGTTGAGGCCACCTTGAGGTTTATCTGCGTCCTCAGGGTTACCTGAGGAGTATGGAGCCTTGGAACTGTTGAAAGGATTGTGTTGCAGATTGGAGATAGATAGTGTTGTATCCCTCCCCCTCCGTTGAGGGAGGGCTGTTCAATTTTGACATAGATGGCCTCATTAACCCCCATCTGTCAGGGTTCCAACGATTGCCCTAATTAAATCATGAGCCTCGAACCGAGCTTCAAAAGAATCCAAAAAAATTATTAGGAGCAACATGTCCAGCACTAACCCGTATGAAGCCAACTCTGACACATGTAATTTACTATCACCTATGACTCTTGTTTCCCACCACCACAACCCCTGGATGTGTCATCAATCACAATCTCCAATGAAAGATTTTCCCCAGGCAGAAGATCCAGTAGCCTAGGCTACAATCTTTATAAGATAAGTGTGGAATGTGTTTCTGGTTTTAATTGCTGTACTGCTCCTTCAGGTTCCCCCCCCCCTCCTTATGGCAACTCAGAAACAGGCATAGGAATGCTTTTCGAGTTGACACCGCCATCAAACCAGCGGTCCTCTATGCCCAAAATGTGGACTTTGTTTTCTTCCAAAGAGTGACCTTTGTCTTTTAAATGGAGGTGGGCTGCTGAATCTTGTCCTGATGAGTTTGGTCTATGTTGTGCTGTACATTTGTGAAGTGTTTTTTTTACAAATGAGGGTCCCCAGGTGCAGAGGCCACACCTGCCTTACCTCCAAGCGTTTGGAGTGACAAGGTCCTTGCATGGCAAATATTGCCAGGCTACGGATTACTAAAACTCTCGTTGGCAGTGCATCATAGAGGCAGCGCATCATAGAGGCAGTGATTTTGGAACCAAGGTCTCTCCAATGGGCTATTGTAAAGAGTGTGGCCAAAATCTGGGACCTTGTTGTGGTTCACCAGCAGCCGGTGCAGCCAGCGGTGGAATCGGACAGTGAGGAAGAAAGGGGACCAGTCAGGGAGTCTCGGGAGGACTTGGATGAGAATCCTGCATCCGATGCAGAGATGGGGCCAGAACCATCTGGGAGTGGGGTGCTGTCTTCGGAGCCTTTGGAGTTTGGCAGCAGCAAGGCAGAGGAACAAGGGGAGCCTGTTCCCAGTACATGCATGCGCAGAGCTGCAAGAAGGTGAGAGCAGCTAAACAAAAGGGGCGACTTGGGAGTAAGGCTGGAAGGTGATTGCCCCTCCCATAAGGGATAAAAGTCAGGCAAAGATGATGAAACCTTTGCAGGAAGCAAAGTAGTTCGATTGGTTCCAAGTTCTCCTTGAAGCTCTGTGTACTTTGGTTGGTTTTTTCTTGTACTTTGGCTGGTTTCTTTTATAATTAATTGGACTTCTGTTTTTGGCAGCATTCCACAAAACTGAAAGGTATGTGCTTATCTTGGGGAACTGTTTAAGATTTGGCTGGGAAGGCAAACAATGCCCAGCATATAAAGCAATAAAATAGGTTTTGCTTTTAAAACAAGTTTGTGATTACTTATGTTTGAAGAAGCCTGGGTCAGAACAGACCTGTTATTCCTCTGGGAATGAAATTTGGGGAAATGGTGGCTGCTTCGTTGCTGCTAGTTGTAGCTTGTAGTCACACGATCTACATTTTCAGCATACTGTGACAGTTTCCCAGCCGCTCTCGCAATCCCTCATTCCCTCTGATACTTCTACGGGTAGACCTTGACTTGGAACAGTTCATTCAGTGATCATTCAAAGTTACAACGGCCCTGAAAAAAGTGACTTACGGCCATCTTTCACACTTACAACTATTACAGCATCCCCATGGTCACAAGATCAAAATTCTGATGCTTGGCAGCTGGTTCATATTTATGATGATTGTAGTGTCCTGAAGTCATGTGATCATCTTTTGTAACTTTCTGATGAGGAAAGCCAGTGGGAAAGCCAGATCTTAACTGTGTTACTACAAGACCTCTGTTATTGTGTAGTTCAAGCCTTGGAAGGAAAAAAAAATCATGAGGCCAAGAAGGTCTGTTTTGCTTCATCGCCGTCATGTACGACTCCTATTTCTTGCGCATTTTCACATTGCTGTTCTGACCAAGACTTATGGAGACACTAGCAAACACACGTTAGTCCCAAAACCCTTTTTTCTTATTTCAACAGCTTTGAATTTTAGTCATTCACAGCCCGTAATGAGTCCCAAACAGTTTGTAATAGTCCCATGGAAGTCTGCCAAAGTCCTTCAGGATAAGTCTGATAAGCACAGACCTTTATCTTCCTTGAAATGCTGCCAATGACTAAATGTTCAATTGGTTATACGAGGCCAAACAGAGCACAAAGTCAACAAGGAGCTTCAGAATTTAAACCGACCAGAACAAACACAGTTGCTTCCTGCAAAGGCTCCTGTCCCTTTGCTCCCCCTTTATGTCTTATAGGAGGGACCAATCATCTCCAAGCCTTACTCCTGAGTCTCCCCTTTTGCCTTAGCTGTTCTTGCCTTCTGGCAGCTCTGCGCAAGTGCGCACTGGGAACAGGCTCCTCCTGTTCCTCTTCCTCGCTGATATCAGATTCTGGAGGCTCTGGAGTCAGCACATAACTCCCAGATGGCCCTGGCCCCACCTCTGTATCAGATGCAGGACCCTCATCCGAGTCCGCCCCAGACTCCCGGACTGGCCCATCTTCCTCCCCACTGTCCGATTCTGCTGCCAGCTCTGCAGGCTGCCCATAAACCACAACAATTGCATGTGGCCTCCATTCCATGGGGATGGGACTTTTTGATGGGAGGGTCTCTTGGCATTGCTGAAAGTATCTAAGGGAGCGTTGCAAATCCCTCTTGTTTGAAGTGTCATGGGCTCATGTCATGTACTTTTGTCTCCTTCAGGTAGTGGCTCAAACCCTTTCCAACATTTGGAAAAAAGCGCGATCCTCCAGGAGGTAGGGTGGAGTCTTCTTTGACTTTATTTTTTGTGGTTGAGTTTATCTCTGTGGCCATCCATTTCTGGTTCATGTGCAAACAGATCACAATATTTATTTTTGTGCGTAATTGCTCTTCTCCTTTGCTGAGGTGGTCAGCCTGTGGGACTGAGAAGGGCCTTTTCTGCAATGGCTCCCCTCCATCATTTGAAGGAGCTCACCCTCTCCTGGTGATTGGCCCAGGGAGACCTACCTGTCTTTCAGGCAGGACAAGAACTCACCCTCTCCTAGTGATTGGCATGTATAATTTTTATATAATAGAATATAAGCAGTAACTAGATGGAAAGATTAGAGGTTAAAATTGATATTACTATGTATGCTTAAATAGTATTACCCTTGGCATTAAATGGAACATTGAAATATTGAATAACTACTTTAAAACAAACATGTATATTAATACTAGTATAACATAAATTTGATTCATGTAACAAATATTAATACTACTAGCTTGAAACCCATGCTTCGCTACAAAACTATGTGATCGGGCTTAGTTTTTGGGGAGGGAAATAAGGGGCAAAGAATTCTGCTTCTGCCTACCAGCATCCATTGGTATTCATCTGGCTAGCGTCCTGTCAGTGAGTGAGAGTTGAGGGCTGTTTGGAAACTGAAATAGTATTTGCTGTGTGAGCAAGAAGGAGACAGCAAGGAGTCTGGGCTTAGCTCAACTGTTCTGTACTAAAGTTGCTTGGTGCTGTGAAAAGTAAAACTGAAACTCCTCTGCTTGTGTTTTGCATTTGGAAGAATTATTTTTTTCAGGTGGGGAGGGAGTGTAGAACTCCTTAGCATCAGAGCGTGTTAATTATAATAATATATGAAATACTAATGCTCTGATGGTCATTTTGAAAAATCCTTTCTTAATGAGCACTTAGAAGCCAAGAGAAACATTTGTGCCAAATTTCAAGTTTGTAGGCTTTACGGTTCTGGAGATTTTGTGATGATGTATGAGGGGTCTTTCACTTTTAGATATATAGAAGATTAAATATCTTTATTAAATATACTGTGTGAATACAGTCATATAGATGCTACTTGTATCAAAATGAATTATACCCAGAGGGCCACACTGTTCATGTATTGATATTGATGTATGTATAAAAATAAAAATCCAGTCAACTTTTAATAATAATAATAATAATGATGATGTCCTTGGTTTTTCTTTTTCCCTCCCCAGGCTCGTATTTTCAACGAGACACCCATCAACCCACGAAGATGTCTGCACATCCTAACCAAGATCCTTTACTTGCTAAACCAGGTAAATGCAGCTGGTCCAGGGCAAGACAGCTGCGCGTTGCTCCGTCTGGGCCAGCTTGTGGGGAGCAGAGGGAGGCTCTGGGTGAGGGGAGTTATTGCAGCCTCCCTGAAATTAGGGACAGGGCCAGCGTTCCCATTTTAAGAGGGACCCCGAGGAATCAGGGTAATCTGCCTCCCCCTCTCCCCAAGCCTTCCAGGAAGGTTGGTGGAAGATCAGAATGAGGGTGGCAGAGCTTCTCTTCTGGTTTCCATGCTGGAGATGCCGGAGCAGCGGAAAGCGGCCCGAAAAATGGCTAAGAAACAGGCTGGTTTTCAGGTCGATTTTTAGGCTGTTTTCTGGGCCGTTTTCAGGTCATTTTTCTGGGTGGTTTTCAGGCCTCCTTCAAGCCTCTTTTTGGCTGTTTTCCAGGCCATTTTCAGGCTGTTTTCAGGCCTCCTTCAAGCCTCTTTTAGGCAGTTTTCTGGCCCGTTTCCCAGGCCGTTTTCTAGGCCATTTTTCAGGCTGTTTTTCAGGTTGGTTTTCCGGCCATTTTTCGGGCTGATTTTCAGACCATTTTCTGGGCCGGTTTTCAGGCCATTTTGGGGCTGTTTTGGGTCTGAAAAACACCCCCAAACAGGTTGGTTTTTTGGACCATTTTCAGACCAAAAATGGCCCCAAGAACACCCCAAAAACGGCCTGGAAACAACCCCCCCCCCCAAAAAAAAAAAAAAAAACAGCCAAAAAACAGGCATGCACACAGGTGTCTGGCACATGCACATGCACGCATGTTCTGCTTTGGGCACTCGGTGCTGAAAAGGGTCGCCATCACTGCGGCCTAGCCCATCTCCTTTTGCCACCCAGAAGCCAGTGTGAAATTAACTGGTGTCTGTTTTGGTTTCCTTTGTGGGGCCGTCCCATCATTTGAGACCAGGAGAAGGGACAATGGAGCCTTAGCCGTTGGAGGACCCTGGGCCTTGGCCTAAAGCACTGCTGATTTTTTTATCTTCTCTAGGGGGAGCATTTTGGGACCACGGAAGCCACCGAAGCCTTCTTTGCGATGACAAGATTATTCCAGTCCAACGATGTGAGTGATTTCTTTGCTGGGACCCTTGTTTTCCTGTTCCTGGGTTGGGGGTTGCTGGCAATTTCCTTAGGAGTGTCCTTCCTTTAAAACGGGGTCTACACCCTGGCCACCTTAAGACTTCTGGACTTCAACTCCCAGAATTTCCCAGCTAGCATAGCTGGCTGGGGAATTCTGGGAGTTGAAATCCATAATTCTTAAGGTGGCCAAGGTTGGAAAACCCCCACATACACCCCCCATGCTCAAAAGCCCTTAGAGAGGTCTTGTGCAGTGATAAAACTGCAGTGGCTCAGCAACCCCTTGGAAAATTCAACTTTAATTGTGGTTTTTTTGCAGCAAACCTTAAGGAGAATGTGTTACCTTACCATCAAAGAGATGGCCAACATCTCAGAAGATGTGATCATCGTCACCAGCAGGTATCTGGTCTTGATTCTGGGGTTAGAAGCACCATATTTCAGCTGGGATAAGAATAGGAATAGGAATTGGAATGGAATAGAACAGAATAGAGTAGATTATGGAATAGAGAATAGAATAAGAAGAGAAAAGAAAAGAAAAAAGAATATGGATTGGAGAAGAGGAGAAGAGAAGAGAGAATAAAATAGAATATGGAGAATAGAATACGGCATGGAGAGTAGAATAGAATAAAACAGAACAGAATAGAATAGAATAAGGAATAGAACAGAACAGAATATGGAATGTATAGAATAAGAAGAGAAGAGAAAAGAGAAGAGAAAGTATGGAATGGAGAATAGAATAAGAGAAGAGAAGAGAAGAGAATCTGGAATGGAGAATAGAATTATTTCCATTCCCAGCCAGAACTAATCTTAAACAGTTCCCCAAGATAAGCACATACCTTTCGGTTCTGTGGAATGCTGCCAAAAACAGAAGCCTCCAATTAACTATAAAAGAAACCAACCTAAGTACAAGAAAAAGCCAACCAAAGTACACAGAGCTTCAAGGAGGACTCAGAACCGATCAAACTACTTTGCTTCCTGCAAAGGTTTCGTCATTTAGGTCTGACTTTTATCCCTTATGGGAGGGGCAGCTGAGGAAGCTTCTGGATGAGAAGTGAAACGTCTCCAAAGAAAAACCAGAAAGTCCAGTTGCCTCTTGAAAAATAAAAAAGCACCTTTGAGACCATGATGACCTGGAGTACTGAGAATCTCCATAATCACCTTAATTCGAGTGTTGTGTTTTGTGTTTCAGCCTAACTAAAGACATGACAGGGAAAGAAGACGTTTACCGAGGCCCGGCAATCCGAGCCCTGTGTCGGATCACAGATGTGAGTATGACATTTTTCCAGTTGTAAAAGAGGAGGATGAAAACAAGGGATGTTTTGGGTCATGGATGAGATTTTGAACCCCCGGCTGAATGCTCGGGGGGTCTCTGGAGATGCGGCCTCCAGCCTCAGTTTCTTTTACAGGTAGTCAGCAACTTACCACCATGGTTGTGAGTCTTGATGATTGTCAGGGCTCCAGTAGTAACCCCCATTTAAATCATGAGTCTCTAGCCTGATTTTCAAAGC
This sequence comes from Laticauda colubrina, assembly GCA_015471245.1. Taxonomy (NCBI): domain Eukaryota; kingdom Metazoa; phylum Chordata; class Lepidosauria; order Squamata; family Elapidae; genus Laticauda; species Laticauda colubrina. Next base: position 1,786,815 of record BLBF01000055.1, on the reverse strand, counting down.
TCAAAAATGATTTATTAGGAGAAGACATGCCGGTGCTGCTTGGGTGTAGCCAACACTGAGGCACATCACTCATTGTCACCCTTGACCCTGGTCCATCCCCCCCCCCGGGCGTATCATAATTCACATTCTCCAATGGGACACATCCATAGCCCAGAGTCATCAATCAGGCTCTCCAGTTAGAATTTTGCCCGGCAGAAACTTCAGTCACCTGGAAACTATCTTTGAAAACATTTATAGAATACAGTTTCTGTTTTGCAGCTTCTGCATGGCTCCCCTCTCCCTTTTAGTTGGCAACTCTAAAAAGACCATAGAAATATTTTATGAGTTGATAACGATCGAGAAGCAGGCCATCGCGCGACTGATGGGGCGTCGTCAGCTGGGGAATTCCAGGAGCTGAAGTCCAGCCATTTTAAAATGGCTGATGTTTGGGGAGTGCTGTTTGAGAGCAAGGGTCTCCAAACTTGGCAACTTGAAGACTTGTGAACTTCAACTCCCAGCTACTATGACTGGCTGAGGAATTCTGGGAGTTGAAGTCCACCCATCTTAAAATGGCTAAGGTTGAGTAACTGTTGTGGCCTGTTGGCCCCTGGGTCCTCCAGCAGCCGAATCAAGGGTGGAGGAGGAGGCGTGGATATCAGGGTCAGCATCAGGACAACCTGGGAGCTCCGAGGGGGAAGAGGGAATGTTGCGGTCAGAGAGAGGCAAAGCCTGGGCCATTTGTCAGCCCTCAGATGGAAAGTCAACAGCCCCCCAGGTCTGGAGGGGGCTGATGAAGAAGAGGAGGAACAACTGGGTCCAGTGCCTGACACGTGGATGTGTAGAAGGCAGAGGAGAGGAGAGCAGTGGAAATCTATAGGCCGGTCCTTGGGACGGAAGAGCCACCGCAGCTAAAATAAAGGAATCATTGCTTCAACTGCAGAGGGTTTGTCGTGTTTGGGGAGCTGGGTCAAAATAGAAGCACTAAATTGCTGTCTGAGGAATTCTGGGAATTGAAGTCCACAAGTTGCCACCTTTTGGACTCCTCTGGTTTTTGGGGGGCAGTTGGTTTCCCCAAATGTGAAGGGCTAGAAGCTTAACCTTTTAAACCAGACGGTGAATATCCTCGGCCAACAAAATTACTCAGCTTTGTTTTGTGAAATACTAAAGGTCCTCCAGCGAACATAATTCCATCTTCTTTCATTTCTGGCCAATGTGCCATTAGAAAATCTGATCTCGCCTCCATTCTTCTCGCTTTCTCAGGGAACAATGCTCCAGGCCATTGAGAGATACATGAAGCAAGCCATTGTCGACAAAGTCCCCAGTGTGTCCAGTTCTGCCTTGGTGTCGTCTTTGGTGAGTAAAGAAGGGTCAGAGCTCTCGGTCCCGTGATCTAAATTTGAATTCTGGGCAACCAGCATGTATTTTTGACAAGCAAAGTCTATGACAGAAGGCAGATTTGCTTAACAAACATGTGATTCATTTAACGACTGGGTGTTCTGACCCAAACCTTGTTCCAAGGAAACCCAACACCAAACAGAGGTAACAGCAAAACCTTTTAATGATTCTTTACTAATTCCGTTCCTTCCCGGTGAAAAGGCTGTTTCAAACTAATTAAGGATGAGCCTTGCGAAAGTGGTGCAAAGCCGCCAAGAACTCTAGATAAAGTTACTAAGAAATATTTCAACACAAAGAGTCTCCAAACACCAACCAAGAGAGTCTGAACGTCCACAAGGCTTGAAGTACAAGAACTTCTTTGCTTCCTGCAAAGAACTCCAGCTTTTATCTCTTTAAGGGAGTGGCCATTACCTTGCAGCCTTACTCCCGAGTCGCCTGTGCTGCTGCAGTTGTTCTTTCCTTCTAGCAGCCCTACGCACACTGGGCACAGGCTCCTCGGAGGACTCTTCCTCACTGCTGCCAGCCTCCACAACCTCCGAAGGCAGCACTTCACTCTCTGATGGCCGTGGCCCCTCACTTTCCAGACCTCAGCCGTCCACACCTGCTGCCGGCGAACCACAACTCTGGGCCAGGGTGGGCTTCAAAACTTTTAACAAGGGGTTCTCTCCCCTATTGTTGGGTGGACGTGGCCATGGTGGGCGTGGCTAGTTGGCCTCCTGCACCATGGCAGGGGGAGCGTTCTTGTCCTCCCTGGGCTCCTGAGTCTTTCCTGAAGCCTCCACGAGGGCGAAAACGGCCTCCCTGGGCTCCAGAGGCCCCCCCCGGAGCCTTCCTGCAGGCCCTGTACTTACCTGGGATTCAAAATGGTCTGCATGGTGACTCCTGGGAGGGACGGGGCAGGCAGGGCCAGCCAGGGATGGGATTTGCTGGTTCGCCAAACCAGCCATAAAAAAATGATAAAATTTGCTCCAGCTTCGCCTGAACCGGGGAGAACCAAGTAGTAGCCCACCCCTCAACTGGGCTGTATCTAACAAAACAAAATTGAGTGTAGAGAAAAGGAAGGTTTTGACATTTAGGCAAGTAAAAACCAAATGCACAAGTATAGTGTGACCCAACCTGGGGGTGTGAGATGATATTCCAGCGGGTACGAAAACTTGGGTTCAGAAGTTTCAAAACGATAGCACGTATGTATAGCTATATGTATATCATTATTTACTTTTTTAAGGGGTGTGAGAATATATCAGAAGCGTTCTAGGGAGTGGTGGGATTCAAATAATTTAACCGCCGGTTCCCCGCCCTAATGATTTCTTCCAACCACCAGTTCACCAAACTGCTCAGAAAGTTAACAACCGGTTCTTGTGAACTGGTGCGAACCAGCTGAATCCCACCACTGCTTCCAACCCTTTTAATATATTAAATCTGGCTCACCTTCAATGCCTTCTTATCTCCCATTCATTTTCCCTTAACAGTCAGTTGGCCAGTTTCTTGCAGAGAGCTTAAGCTGGCAATAAATATTTATACAGGAAGTCCTCGTCTTACAACTGTTTACTTAGTGACCTTTCAGATGTTGTGGGAGCTTCGTCGCTGGAGGCTTTCAAGAAGAGACGGGACTGCCATGGTGTAGGGTCTCCTGCCTGTGCAAGGGGTGTGACTAGATGACCTACAAGGTCCCTTCCAACTAGTGGTGGGATTCAAATAATATAACAATCGGTTCTCTGCCCTAATGATTTCTTCCAACCACCAGTTCACCAAACTGCTCAGAAAGTTGACAACCGGTTCTGTTGGACCGGTGTGAACCGGCTGAATCCTACTACTGGTTCTAAGGGTGCAGAGTTTAGAAAAGATTGGAAACCCCTGGCATAGGTGGTACCTGGCTCAATTGTAGTAATTGTGAGAGAGATCTTGGAGTCCTAAATGAACAATCATTTAAATATGAGCCAGCCATGTGCAGCAGATGCCAAAAAAAACCCAACGCAATCCTAGGTTGCGTAATCAGAGGAATAGAATCAGGATCACGCGAAGTGTTAATGCCACTTTATAATGCCTTGATAAGGCCACAATTGGAATTAAACAACCCAATTCCTACAAAAGTTCTTTGTATATTTTAGCCTCCAGCCCCTAATCCTCTTGGTTGCTTTTCTTGGCACACTTTCCAGAGTCTCAACCTCTTTTTTTATATTGTGGTGACCAAAACTGAACATAATATTCCAAGTATGGCCTTACTAAGGCATTATAAAATGTATTTATACTTCATGTGTTAATCTTGAATGTTAGATACAGTGTCCTCCTGGTTTGGAGATGCAACCCTTCCAGATGAATCCCTCCTCCTTCAACTTCCAGACTCTTCAACGCACACACACACACACACACACACACACAAAAACAATCACTTGGTGGACATGATCTGGGATTGGGCATTAACCCAGATCAGTTTTGACCAGAGCCACAGCTGAGATTCTTGATTCTTGACCCTCTTTTCCAGCATATGATGAAGGTCAACTACGATGTGGTCAAGAGATGGATCAATGAAGCCCAGGAAGCTGCTTCCAGCGACAACGTCATGGTGCAGGTAGGGATTCCCAAGAGCAGGGGAGGGATCTGGGAAGCTTTCTGGATCCAGACTGAAAGTTGGAAGTCTTTTGGAGGCCGCCCTGGTCAGTCCACCTTTCCAGCGGTTTACAGAGTCAGCCTCTTGCCCCCCAACAATCTGGGTCCTCATTTTCCCAACTTCGGAAGGATGGAAAGTTGAGTCAACCTTCAACTAGTCAGGATCAAACTCCTAGCTGTGGGCAGAATTAGCTTGCAATACTGCATAGTGGATGGATGGATGGATAAATGGATGGATGGATGCAGAGGTGGTATTCAGCAGGTTCTGACCAGTTCTTGAGAACTGGTAGAAATTTTGAGTAGTTTGGAGGACCTGCAAATCCCACCTCTTGACTGGGTGGGGGGGAGGGGATTGATCTAGAATGTGTGAACACAACTGCTTCGCTACTGACTTTCCTGATTGGTGATGACAAGGCCCTCAGTAAGCTGTGTGAGAATTATGATGGTACAGTGCAGGTGCAGTGGTTGGAATGCATTATTGCAGGCTACCTCTGCTAACTGCCAGTGGTTCGATTCTCACTGGCTCAAGGTTGACTCAGCCTTCCATCCTTCCCAGGTTGGTAAGACGAGGACCCAAATTGTTGGGGGCAACAGGCTGACTCTGTAAACCCCAGAAGGCTGGAAAGCACTGTGAAGTGGCATCGCTGTCTGTCTGTCTGTCTGTCTGTCTGTCTGTCTGTCTGTCTGTCTGTCTATCCATCCATCCATATCTATCATCTATCCATCCATCCATCCAGTGATGGAATTCCAATTTTTTTACTACCGGTTCTGTGGGTGTGGCTTGGTGGGCATGGCTTGGTGGTTATGCAGGGGAAGGCTACTGCAAAATCCCCATTCCCTCCAACCTCCTTTCTACCAACCTGCTTTCCAGCTCTGTTCTCCTGGGCAGGGCAACCAAAGAAGACCCAGCCAATCAGATGGGACTCAATGGGAGGCACAGAATAGATGGGGATTAGATTGATCTTTCCCTGGCTTTGAACTGACCCCAGTTCAGGGGATGAATAAATTCTTTTTTTCTTTTCTTTTCCTTTCTTTCTTTCTTTCTTTCTTTCTTTCTTTCTTTCTTTCTTTCTTTCTTTCTTTCTTTCTTTCTTTCTTTCTTTCTTTCTTTCTTCCTTTCTTCCTTTCTTTTTTTCTTTCTTTCATCCGCAGTACCATGCTCTTGGTTTGCTTTACCATCTGAGAAGAAATGACCGACTCGCTGTCTCCAAGATGCTGAACAAATTCACCAGATCCGGATTGAAGTCCCAGTTTGCCTACTGCATGCTGATCCGGATTGCCAGCCGGTTGCTGAAGGAGTCTGAGGAGGGGTAAAGACATCTGGGGGAGGGGGTGTCAGCAGGGGGTCCAGAAGAGCATCTGGAAGGGCTCTAGGTTACCCGAGGGAGGCTACTGGTTTTGTGGCAGGTTTATGATTGTTCACCTACGGACAGAATCTTGCCAGGCTAAATCAATTGTCTGAATAATTAAACCGGTAGTCCTCACTTGCAACCACAATTGAGTCTGGCATTGTCAGAAGGTTGCATAAGGGGATCACAGGGGCCTGGGACAGCGATACATAATTTATGACTACCTGTCATAAATACTGGTAGTCCTTGACTTACAGACATTCATTTATTGATGATTCAAAATGACAGACAACGTGTTGTGTCCTGTCAGAGACCAGCTCCTCAAAGCAGCGAAATCAGAGGAGGAGGAAAAGATGTGGGTGTCAGGATCAGCATCAAGGCAACGTGGGAGCTCCGAGAGGGGGAAGAGGGAATGGAGCTGGCACAGAGAGGCAGAGCCTGGGCCACCCGTTATCCCTCAGATGGAGAGTCAACAGCCCCCAGGTCTGGAGGTGGCTGATGAGGAAGAGAAGGAACAACTTGACCCAGTGCCTGACATGTGGATGTGCAGAAGGCAGAGAGGAGAGGAGAGCAGTGGAAATCTATAGGCCGGTCCTTGGGACGGAAGAGCCACTGCTGCTTGTGAAGCCCCACCCGAGCTCTGGGGATAAAAGGCAGGAGGTGGAGGTGAATAGATGTGACAGACAACTATTCATATCTCTGCTGGACAGGCTAGCTAGCCTGCGTTGAGAGAGAAACTTTGCTGGGGTTGCTGGCGCTTCTTATAAAGGAATTGTCAATTAATTACAGAGGGCTTGCCACGTTTGGGGAGCTGGGTCAGAACACAGCGGCACTGAAAAAAGGGACTTAGGACCGTTTTTCACACTTATGACTGTGGCAGCATCATTCAGTCATAACAGTCTGTGATCAAAATTCAGATGGTTGCCAACTGGTTCATATTTATGATGGATACGGGTCCCGGGAGGGGGGGGTATGTCACATGATCCACTCTTTCGAACTTCCGACAAGACAAATCAACAGGGAAGCCAGAATCAATTAACAACCATGTGACCAACTTAACAAATGCAATGATTGGCTTCCCCTCATTGTAGGAAGAAAAGTTGTAAAATGGGGCAAAACTCACTTAACAACTGCCTCTCTTAACAAAGATGAATTTTGGGCTCCATTGTGGTTGTAACTCGAGGAATATCTGTATGAGCCAGTTGCCAAGTATCCTAATTTTAATCACGTGACCATGGGGGGGGGGTGGAAGCTGCAGCAGTCGCAAGTGTGAAAAACAATTGTAAGTCACTTTCAGGGCAGTTGTAACTTTGACCAGTCACTAAATGAATGGTTGTAAATCGAGAACTACCTGCAGATATCCCTTGTGAGCTGCTAAGGGAGGAGCCATTGTAGCCTTCCTGCCCACCTGGTGTTCTGACCTAGGCTTCCCAAAATCACAAAGCAGACTCCTCGTCCTGACAAAGCCCCTTTTAGTTAGGCTAATGTGAATTCCTCTCATTCACATCCAGCAAAGTCCAGGCAAATAGTCTTTCATGAGATTTCACAACTTACAGACCTTTATCAAGCTTGGAGAGTTGTCAGGCCGATAGCTTCCAAACGCCATGCTGTCGCAGCAATGACTTGGCAAGAAGTCAGGAACAGATCTTCATTCCCCTTTCGCTCCTCTTTATTCCCTCTGGGAGGGGCCAATCCCGTCCACCTGTATGCTTACGCCCTTCTTCCTTGCTGTTCCCTTCGTCTGGAAGCTCTGTGCATGTGCACACTGGGAACAGGCTCCAGCTGTTCATCTGCCCCACTGATCTCCAACTCTGAAGGCAGCTGATAACTGTTTGACAGCCATGGCCCCATCTCTGTCTCTGACGCAGAGCCCTCGTTGGAGCCTTCCCCAGACTCCGGGACTAGCCCATGTTCCTCTCCAACCTCCTCACTGTCTGAGTTTTCTGCCAAGTCTGCTGGCCACTGGCAGGCCACAACACCAGACATATATTGAGTTTCGCTCCCTCCTTGCCTTTTGGGAAGCTGTCCCCTCCCTCCTGGGAATCCAGACTACAATCCACCACATCAGCTGGGATATTAATGGTGACGTCGCACAGCCTGCAAAAGCAGCCATGTCTTTTCTCGGCAGGCACGACAACCCCCTCTTTGACTTCATCGAAAGCTGCCTGCGTAACAAACACGAGATGGTGATTTACGAGGCTGCCTCGGCTATCATCCACCTCCCCAATTGCACGGCCCGGGAACTGGCCCCGGCAATCTCAGGTGAGTGCAACATGGGAATCCGTCCTTTCACTTCAGACCTTGGAGTCCCAGGTGGACAATCTTATTTATTCATTTTATCTATAAAACCGATCGTTGTGGCCACCAAGTCCGTTTTTGTTTTTTTGTAAATCTACCCTACACAGGTAGACCTCGACTTACGACCACCATTCAGCCCAGAATTTACGTTGCTAGGTGAGACATTTTTAGCGAGCTTGGCCCCTGTTTTACGGCTTTTCTTGCCACAGACGTTAAGCGAATCTTGGCAGTTGTTAAGTTAGGAAGTTAGGAACACGGTTGTTAAGTGAATTTGGCTGTCCCTGTTGACTTCAATCATCGGAAGATCGCCAAAGGAGATCACGTGACCCCGGGACACTGCAAACCATCATAAATATGAGTCCGTTGTTAAGCATCTGTATATCACGCAGCCATGCGGATGCTGCAATGGTCATAAGTGCGAAAAACCAGTCATAAGTCACTTTTTTCAGTGCTGGTGTAACTTGGAACGGTCACTGAGTGAAGTGTTGTACGTCGAGGAACTACCTGTGATAAAAGCCTATTTTGTTATTTTAAAAAATATCCACCCCACCTTGGTAGCAACCACACATCAGGTAGACGTATCCGAGAAAAGACAGTCATTCAAAGAACCCAGCCCCAAACAGGAAGGATTTTAAAGATGAGTCCCTTCCAAACTTGATTTGGTACAAGAAGAGCGAAATTCAATGGTCAAACAATACATTTTATACACTCTACACCAGGGATCCCCAACCACCGGGCCCTGGACTGGTACCGGTCCGTGGATCATTTTGTACCAGGCTGCAAAGAATGAATAATTGTGATTAAAATATATATAAAAATATGTTTTTAGTAAAGAAATAGTAAAGAAGCCCTTTACTATTGGGGAAGAATTGATTTTGCCAGCCCTTGAAAAAGTGTTTCTGCGTGAAACTGGTCCCTGGGACAAAAAAGGTTGGGCACCACTGCTCTACACAATGTAGTCCATGCCTAAGAAGCCCTCCCCACTCCCCTTATTATCTCTAAGTCATACTATAAGGTAAAAAGTCAGCTTGACAGTTTCTTCCTGGGCACCAAATATTTTGTTTACTTGTAGTTTCGCCTTGGGTGGGTGTTCCTCTTTTCTAAGAAGCCTGCAACTATCCAGAACGTCTTGTTTAACTGAACATACTTTGTGGTTAGGATACAGCAAAAAAAGACAACACAGCTTAATGATGCACTTCATATTTCTAATTCTATTATAAAAGAGTAACTTAACATTTAGTTCCTTCAATATGAACGGGATGCACTTTCGACTCCAAACTGCCGCACTGCTCTTTCAAACTCCTTTCCCCTCCCCCTTTATGTTGGCAACTATAAAACAGACAGATAAATTGTATTATGAGTTGACAGAAGGGATCTTATTTGTGTTCTGACCAAGGCTTCCTGAGACTATAATTAAGCACATACTCAGTCCAAACAACTCTTTCTTTTATTTCAACGCTGTGAATTATGTTCATTCCCAGCCGGTAATGAGTCCCAAACAGTTCCTCAAGATAAGCACCCACCTCTCTCTCCTTTGTATTGCTGCCAACAACTAGAGTGCCAAATTAACTGCAAAAAACCAACCAAAGTACAAAGTCCACACAGAGCTTCAAGGTTTAATCCGAACAGAATGAACGACTTTGCTTCCTGCAAAGGTTTCTCTACCTTTGCCTGTCCTTTATACCTTATGGGAGGAGCAATCACCTCCAAGCCTTACTCCCAAATCACCCGTTTTGTCTTAGCTGCTCTTGCCTTCTAGCAGCTCTGTGCAAGCGCACACTGGGAACAGGCTCCCCCTGTTCCTCTTCCTCACCGCTGTCAGATTATGGAGGCTTTGGACACATCACCCCACTCCCAGATGGCCATGGCCCCATCTCTGCGTCAGACGCAGGACCATTGTCCAAGTCCTCTCCAGGTTTCCAGACTGGTCCCCTTTCTCCTACTGTCCGATGTTGCTGCCGTCCACACAGGCTGCCAGTGAACCACAACAATTTGAGTCACAAATATGCTAATGGATCAGCTGTCCGTCAGGTTTGTGATCCCCTCCTCTCATGGTGTGACAAAAGTGTGCGACCAAACTCCAAATTGTCCGTTTTTGCTTCTCCTTTCAGTGCTTCAGCTCTTCTGCAGTTCGCCGAAGCCTGTTCTGAGATACGCAGCGGTCAGGACCCTCAATAAGGTAAGCGCTATCAGAGGGGGCCCCATCTGTTACAGAGGCCCTCGACTTACGACCGCAATTGAGCCCACAATATATGTTGCAAAAGGAAAACAACATTTGTTGCAGGGAATTTGTCCCGTGGTACGACTTTCCTTGCCACCTTTTTTTTTTAGCAAATTGCCACCATTGTTCAATGATTCACACAGTTGTTAAGTGAACCTGGCATTCCCCCACCCCACATGGACGTAGCTTGTCAGAAGGTCGTGAAGGGATCAAATGAGCCGGGGAAATGCTGCCACTGTCGTAAATGTGAACCAGTGACCGAGCATCCGAATATCAGTCACATGGGGATTCGGCGACGATCATAACTGTGAGAAATGTTCATGAATCACTCTTTTCAGGGCCGTTGTAACTTCGAACGGTCACTACGTGACATGTTGTAAGTTGAGGGCTACCTGCAATAAATTATCAATTAAATTTAGATGCTATTTGTGTCACCATCAGGCGACTGGGCACAACTTTTACAACGTTGTAAAAGCAAAGACCAAACGTTACAACATTAAACACATACAGTTCTCCTCTTATGATGGTTCTTTTAGTCAGCAAAGTTACAAGGGTGCTGAAAAAAGTGACTTTGGACCATTTTTCATACTTAATGACCACAGTCAGATGATTTACATTCAGCCGCTTGGCGGCTGACTCACATTTATGACAGTTGCAATGTTCCAGAGTCATGTGATCCCCTATTACGACCTTCGGACAAGCCAAGTCAATGGGGTTCACTTAACGGGGTTAACAAATTAAAAGCTGCAGTGATTCACTTAATCACATCAAGGAAGGTCATAAAATAGAGCAAAACTCATTTAACAACTGCCCACTTAGTGGAAATGTTTTCTTTTACATTTTATTTTATTTTGTTACTTTACTTATTTTATTTTACTTTAATTTTATGTTTTATTACTTTAGTTTTATGATTTACTTCATTGCATTTTTATTATTTTATGTTATTTTACTTTATATTTTATTTTATTACTTTTTTATATTTTATTTTATCTTACTACTTTAGCTTTGTATATGATTTATTTTATTGCATTTTGTTATTTTATTTTACTTTATTTTAGATTTTATTTTAACTGAATACTTATTTTATATTGCATTTTATTTTATCTTATTACTTTATGATTTATTTTATTGCATTTTATTTTATTTTACTTTATATTTTATTTTATCTTATTACTTTATTTTATTTTAGATCTTATTTTATCTTACTACTTCAATTTAGTTTTGTTTACAATTTATTTTATTGCATTTATTTTATTTTAATTTATTTTAGATTTTATTTTTTCTAATTACTTATTTTATATTGCATTTTATTTTATCTTATTACTTTATGATATATTTTATTGCATTTTATTTTATTGTTTTATGTTATTTTTACTTTATTTTATTTTATATTTTATCGTGTTACTTTAGCTTAATTTATTATTTATTTTATTTTATTTCATTTTATTTTATTGTTCTATTTGATTTTAGATTAATCATTGGAGGCTGCAGGATTCCTATTGGCAGCCTTCCTGTAAGCCTTTCTGGGATGTACTTTCAGGTGGCAATGAAGCATCCGTCCGCCGTGACAGCCTGCAATTTGGATCTGGAGAACCTCATCACCGACTCCAACCGCAGCATCGCCACGCTGGCCATCACCACCCTGCTGAAGACTGGCAGCGAGAGCAGCGTGGACCGGCTGATGAAACAGATCTCCTCCTTCGTCTCCGAGATATCAGATGAGTTTAAGGTACTTCTAAGTATGAAGTATGGCCTAGCTAACTGGGGAATGCTTGGAGTTGAAGTCCGGCCTAGCTGGCTGGAGAATTCTGGGAGTTGAAGTCCAGCCTAGCTGGCTGGGGAATTCTGGGAGCGTCATTAAAGCGGCCAAGCTCGAGAGATGCCATCTTAGAGAGACGGACTCTTGTGTCCTGTCCACATCTCTCCATCATATAAGGTCAACCTTCTGCAGCTGATGCCCTCACGTTGTCCAAATGAAGATAGTTTTTCTTTCCCAGAAGCTGTTTAATTGACCCGATACAGAGAACCGACCGGTCCTCACTTAACGTATTGTTGTCGCCTTACAGGTGGTCGTTGTCCAAGCCATCAGTGCGCTGTGCCAGAAGTACCCACGGAAACACAGCGTCATGATGACCTTCCTGTCCAACATGCTTCGGGATGATGTAGGTTTCTTTGTCTCCATTAGAGGCTCCTACAGCGCCCCCTATTGGGGGAACTTACTTCGGCCACTCCCGGCAACATGTCTTGAGAACTATAAACTTGACAAGCCTGGAGACCCCAGAACAGTGGTGGCTAATCCATTTTGGGCTCCTATGCTGAAAATTGTGCACGCACTCGCACTCGCGTGCCAGCATCCCAGAAGGCAATGTGCGTGCACAACACCCACCTTACCCCTGCACCCTCTTACCTGCACTGCACATGCATGCACCTCCTAGCTGATTTTCAGCCCATTTGAGGCCCTTTTCAGCCTCCCTGAGACTCAAGGGAAGTCTCTGCAGCTTCAGGCGACCGAAAAACGGGCCCGTTTCAGCACTTCCTGTATTTCTGGAAGGCCTGTTTTTTGGGCTCCTGAGGCTGCAGAGGCTTCCATCGAACGTCAAATGGACCATAAATCAGCTGGGAGGCGCATGCATGCGTCGTTCAGGTAAGTTTGGCTGGGGGGGTCACATGCCTGCACAAATGGCTCCGTGTGCCACAGGTGCCGTAGTTTCACCATCACAGCCCCAGAACAAGAAAGTCTTTTACAGTCATCCTCGCCGTACGACTGAAACGGAGCCACGATGGTTTGCCGGGACGTTAGTAAAGCAGGTCATGTTAGAGTTTGTTGCAGAAATTCAGATGCAGAAAGCACACACAGATGACTGATTCAACGGGATTCATTCAACGGGATTCATTTATATACCTAATCACTTGGAAACGAGTGGCACCTATTATGTGCGATTGGATAACCTTTACCTTTACCTCAAATATTGGAAGACTGCTGTCATGTCACCCCCAATCCTTCTTTTTATTAAAGAAGTTGTGCCATAGGTAGTCCTCGACATATAAACATTCACTTAATGATCGCTCGCTACAACAGTACTGAAAAAAAAGGGACTTATGACCAATTTTCACACTTAACGGCCATTGCAGCATCCGCACGATCACAAGATCCAAAATTGGCTTGGCAACCAACACCTATTTATGACAGTTGCCCTGTCCCCCAGGGGTCACCTGTTCCCCTTTTGCGATGACTTGAGGAAGCCTGATTCACTTAACCATATTACTCAGGGGTGGGATTCAAATGTCTTAACCGGTTCTGTGGGCGTGGCCTAATTTATGGGTGTGGCTTGGTCATGTAACTGGGTGGGCGTGTCTTGTATGTGAATATTGAGTTTTTTATTTTAAAAAAAGATCAATTTTTACCCAAAATCAGACAAAGCAGGCAGGCAGATTGTGTTGCTCACAGAATCACAGATTAACTCAGAGATCTACCTTTCTGCAATCTATTGCCTGAGTCTGTCACATAAAATTTGCTAGCAAGCAAACTCACAAAATTAACTCAAAACACACCATGTATGTAAGTATTGAAATTTTTATTTAAAAAACAGCAACTTTTACCCAAAATCAGGCAAAGCAGGCAGGCAGATTGCGTTGCTCACAGAATCACAGATTCACTCAGAGATCTATCTTTCTGCCATCTGCTGCCTGAGTCTGCACTTAAAAAAAATAGAAGCTTCGGTCCTAAGGAAGGTTCAGCTCTGCTTTTAGATTAGCTAGAAAGCAAGAAGTCCAATTCCTGCTTTGTAGCTAATGTAAATCTCCCAGCACAGCAGAACAGCTGATGGTTCAAAAAAAAAAAAGAGGAAAAATATCAACTTAGCAGGCAAGTTTGCCAGGTAAGGAGTGAGTACACAGGGAAAAGTAGGTGCGCAGAATTTGAAAATCCTCTTTCCTGCTTTTTCAATCTCAGTTGTGCCACGCAAAGCAGCTGAGGTTGAAAAAGCAGGAAATAAAGGACAGCCAAGAGCCCGGGCAGATGGGCCAACCAGTTCGGTGTCAGCTGCTCTTCCGAACTATACCAGTTCTATAGAACCAGGCCAACCCGGTAGCATCCCACCCCTGGTATTAATCACTTAACTGCAGCCGTTCACTTAACAAATGAGGCCAGAAAGGTCTCACAACAGTCTTAAAAATTCAACTGCCTCTCTTTAGCAACAGGGATTGTGGTCGTAAGTTGGGGACTAGCCGCCATTCCACTGCTGCACACACGTGTTTTGTCTGCCTCCCCCCTCCCCCTCCCGCAGGGCGGCTTTGACTACAAGCGGGCTATTGTGGACTGCATCATCGGCATCATCGAGGAGAACCCCGAGAGCAAAGAGACAGGCCTGGCCCACCTCTGTGAATTCATCGAAGACTGCGAGCACACAGTGCTGGCGACCAAGATCCTCCACCTACTGGGCAAGGAGGGGCCCAGGACCCCCACTCCTTCCAAGTACATCCGCTTCATCTTCAACCGGGTGGTGCTGGAGAATGAAGCCGTTCGGGCTGGTGAGTTTCGCGGAGGCAGGGGAGGGGGGGAAGTTTGCAAACTGAGACCATGAAGGAGAATATCTGTCGCCTGCTGGACAGAATCTCTTGATGGGTGTTTGTCAACTTTGTGTCAGGATTCCAGCCATCACCCTCATTAAATCATGATTCTCGAGCCAAACTTCAAAAACCTTCAAAGGATTTATTAGGAGCAACATGTCAGCATTAACCTAAAATGAAACCAACTCTGCCCTACGTCATTTACAGTCCCCTGTGACACTTTTTTTCCCCTTCTCACCTGCGTGTGTCAAAAATCAGATTCTCCAATTGATCACCTTCACATTCTCCAATCAAAAATATTCCTGGGCAAAAACTCTGGTAGTTTAGTTATAATCTTTTAAAGATAAGAGTTGGAATGCACTTTGTCTTCCAAACTGCTGCACTGCTGTTCCAAAGTTCCTTCCTCCCCTACTTTTCTATGGCAACTACTAAAAGAGGAGGCCTAGGAATATTTTATGAGTTGACACTTTTGACAACTTTCAAAGTATGTGTTGATGGAGGATCTCCACCATCCCAGTCATCCCAAAGGTGCTTTTATTCCCCAAGAGATGCTATAGGGGTTATGTTGGCTGTGTAGGCAGCACTAAACCCTTTCTAGCATTCATCTCCATTGTTCTGCGATGCATTTCCTATGAGGCAATTCCCGGTTCCTGTTTTTTATGTGTGTTTGTGTATGTATATATATGTAGGTCTAGGTGTGTTCGGGTCTTTTCCCGTGTAACATTAATCTTACACAGGAAAAAACCCGAACACACTTAGACCTACATACCTGTACCCATGAAAATCTATGAAAACGGCGCAACTGGGCTTTCTTGGTTTTTTTTTTTTTTCTTTAAGATATTTCTCTTCTCGTCCAAGAAGCTTCTTCATCTCTGATGTGGATGGTGGAGAATGGAAGGATTGATATTCCTTGCAGACAGCTGGTCATTTGCATCCTTTTTAGAGAACTATTGAGGCACCTATAGGCTTTTAGCTATGAATTTTGGGATGGTGTGGGAGATTTGAACGGATTTCCAGAAAAAAATTGCAGACTGCAGGAAACATTTGCACCACACAGATGACCCTGAGGACACAGAGAAACCTCCAAATAGCCTCAATGACCCCTCTAAAAGGATGCAAATGACCAGCTGTCTTGAAGGAGCATCAATCCTTCCCTTCCTTACTATCCCGTCAGAGAAGCAGTAGCTTCTTGGATGAGGAGCAAAATGTTGTCAAAGTAAAAAACCAGAAGCTCAGCCAGACTGCCAAGCCAGAAAGGTTGGGCATAAAAATCAATGGTGGGATTCAATTTTTTTTAACTACCAGTTCTGTGGGCTTGGTGGGCGTGGCAGGGGAAGGATACTGCAAAATCTCCAGTCAGAGGTGGGATTTGCCGGTTCTCCGAACTACTCCAAATTCCTGCTACCAGTTCTCCAGAACAGGTCAGAACCTGCTGAATATCCACCTCTGATGAAAATATTGAAAAGAAAATGTGAATATCGCCAGCTCCAACAGGACAAAGCAGATAAAAGGGAACCATTAACCTTTTGCCTCCAACCTGCCTTCCCCTTTAGCGGCCGTCAGTGCTCTGGCCAAGTTTGGGGCTCAGAATGAGAATCTCCTGCCTAGCATTTTGGTGCTCTTGCAGAGGTGAGTTCAGCCCTATGCGTCTACCGTATTTCCCCAAAAATATGACCTACCCTGAAAGTAAGTCCTAGCTTGATTTTTTTTACACATGTTCCCAATATAAGCCCTACCCCAAAAATAAGCCCTAATTCAGATCCCACCCAGTCGAGTGGATGGGTTAAAAATTAAGCTAGTGTGGGGATGGGCGGGGTGGAGCTGCCCTACCACTTACCTTTGGACAGCCAGGCCTCGCTCACCCCGACACCTGCCTTGCTGGCCCAATTGTTCTGCAGCCAGCAAGGCTGGCAAGGCTCCAAGTGGATTCTCTCTTTTCTTGGCTCCCAAAAGCTGGCCAGGCCTGGCCAAAGACACCTTGAAACAGTGGTGAAGCCATATCTGGCCATGTTTGTTTATCTTGGCTTTCGTTGGAGGTTGAACTGAATGACCTGATCGAAAACGGAGTGATTTCGGCCAGGGAGGGCAGAGGACCCGTTTCGGTGTTTAGGGAGGGCTGGGTGACTTCGGGCCAGTCCTTCCCTCTCTCTCTCTCTCTCTCTCTCTTTCTCAGCCCAACCCACCTTGCAGGGTTATTGTAGGGAAAAGAGGATGGGGAACATTCATTGGATATAGCACTTAAAAATAGCACTTAGACTTATACGTCGATTCACAGTGCTTTTACCACCCTTTCTAAGCGGTTTAGAGAGTCAGCCTCTTGCCCCCCCCCCCCCCCCCACCCCTACAATCTGGGTTCTCATTTTATCCACCTCAGAAGGATGGAAGGCTGAGTCAACCTTGAGCCAGTCAGGATCAAACTGCCAAACTGCTGGCAGCCAGCTGCATATCTCTGCCATCTTGAGTTATTTGTAAAGATAATAAAGGCAGGATAACAGAAAAAAATCTAAAGAGGCGAGAGGTATGTGTGTTTGTGGACTTCGTGGGCTTAAGCTGACTGTTCATAAGTTGCATTTTAAGGCCGGTCGTTTTTGTCCACGAAGAAGCTTTTAACCAGTGTTGGTCTCACATTTCTTCTTTTGCTTCCTCCTCCTCCTCCTCCTCGCAGGTGTGTGATGGACAGCGATGATGAAGTCCGGGACCGAGCCACTTTCTACCTGAACGTTCTGCAGCAGAGACAGCTGACTCTCAATGCGGCCTACATCTTTAATGGTAGGTGGCAGAATAACAGAACTGGAAGGAATCTTAAGAGGTCTTCTAGTCCAACCCCCTGCTCAAGCAGGACACCTATAACATTCCAGACAAATTGATGTCCAATCTCTTATTCAAAATCTCCAGTGATGGAGCCTCCACAACTTCTGGAGGCAAATTCTTCCACTTATCAGTGTGTCTCGCTCTCAAGAAATTTCTCCTCAAATCCAGGTTGCTTTTCTCCTTGATGGGTTTCCACCCATTGCTTCTTGTCCTGCCTTCTGGGGCTTTGGAGAATAGCTGGACTCCCTCTTGTTGGGGGCAGCCCCTCAAATATTGGGAAATTGCTCTCATGGCACCCCTAGTCCTTCTCTTCACGAGACTAGACAGACCCAATTTTTGCCACCATTCTTTGTATATTTTAGCCTCCAGTCCCCTAATCATCTCGTTGCTCTTTTCTTCACAGAGCCTCAACATTTTTTTTTTATAATATGGTGAGCAAAACTGGATTTAAATGTTCCAAGTGTGCCCTTACCAAGGCCTTATAAAGTGGCATTAATACTTCACGTGATCTTGATTCTATCCTTTTGTTCATGCAACCTAGGATTGCATTGGCTTTTTTGATAGCTGCTACGCACTTGCTGGCTTATCTTTAAGTGATCATCCCCTAGGACTTCAAGATCCCTCTCTCAGTTACTACTATTGAGCCAGGTACCACCTATTCTGTACCTGTGCATTTTGATTTTTCTCGCCTAAATGTAGAACCTTCCTTTTTTTCCACCACTGCATTTCATTTTGTTAGATAGCGCCCCATCTTCAAGTCTGTCCAGATCCTTTTGGATCATGATCCCATCTTCTGGAGCATTGGCTATTCCTGCCAGCTTGGTATCATCTGCAGTTACTTCCACAGTTCTCCACTGCATTCAGCCCCATGCACCCTGGCCTTCGAGCTCTTCTGAACGCCTTCTGGTTTCAAAGCCCCTTTCTGGTCTTCGGCAGGTCTGACCGTCTCCATACCTGGCATGGAAAAGGCCCTACACCAGTACACTCTGGAGCCTTCGGAGAAGCCTTTCGACATGAGGTCCGTGCCGCTGGCCACAGCCCCCGCCTTCGAGCAAAAAGCAGGTATAGGATTAGAACGTTGTCAGGCTAACAACCAAGCTCAGAAGACCACCAAGCTCCCCCACAGTCTTCCTCTTCTCCACAAAACCCACTCCCTTCTCCCGTGTTTCCCCGAAAATAAGACCCTGTCTTCTATTTTCTTTGCCACCAAAAAAGGCGCCAGGTCTTATTTTCAGGGGATTTTATCCACTGCCCCCAGCCTCTTTTTCATTGTCAGAGGCCTTCAGGAACTACTACTTCTGCGGCAGGCAAGGCTTTCCTGAGGCCTCTGCAGCCTTCAGGATCGATCCAGAGCTTTGTCCTCAGCTCCAGAGGCCTTCAGGAGAGCCTTGCCAGCCTTGCTGGCTGCAGAAGAAATGGGCTGGCAAGGCAGGTGTTGGGGTGTGCGAGGCCTGGCTACAACTGTCCAATAGGAAGTAGTAGGGCAGTTCCACTCCCACATCGCCACCCTAGCTTAATTGTTACTCATCCAATCTGGAGTGGATGGGATCTTAAGTAGGGGGTTTATTTTGGGGGTAGATTTTATATTGGGCCCATGCGTAAAAATCAATTACTTTCAGGATAGGTTGTATATTTTTGGAGAAAGAGGATAGCACAGATGATGTTTACGATGGTTCAGCGTTGTTTTCAAGTGCGACCACTCTTATCAGGGCAAATACACAAAACTGTTTTTGTGCTAAATTTATGTTTTACCGACAAAGAAATAAAGATCTATTTCAAGCTATTTAGCTCTCGGCAGCTAGCTATACCCTTCTGGAATTCGAACTCTGGGCTGCTTACATACGGTGTTTCCCCCAAAAATACAACCTACCTGGAAAATAAGTCCTAGCTTGATTTTTACGTGGGTGCCCAATATATGCCCTACCCCCCCAAATAAGCCCTAATTAAGGTCCTGCCCACTCCAGAATGCATGGTTAAAAATTAAGATAGGGTGGGGATGGGAGGGTGGAGCTGCCCTGCTACTTACCTTTGGACAGGTGTAGCCAGCCCTCACATGCCTTGGCACCTGCCTTGCCGGTCCATTTCTTCTGCAGCCGGCAAGGCTGGCGAGGCTTTCCTGAAGGCCTCTGTATCTGAGAACACAGCTCTGGATCGATCCTGAAGGCTGCAGAAAAAGAAATTCCTGAAGGCCTTCTGACAGCAAAAAGGAGACTGGGGGCGATGTGCCCCAGTGAGGTTAGTCAGTGGAGAACATCCCCCGAAAATAAGACCCAGTGCCTTTTTTTTTGGTGGCAAAAAGAAATCAATAAGACTGTTCAGAGTTTTTGCAGCATTAATTCAGCGCCAGAAAAATAAACACAGATGGCTGTTGCTTCTTTTAACATCTTTATAAACATAATAAGTAGATTTTACAATGCCAGTTGTAGATTTCTCCAACATGCAGCAAACTCAGACAGAAACAGACCTCAGTTTCACATTAGTTCAGCAGGCAAGCAAGACACACAGCAGAGAAGAGAAGCAGTTTCATTTTCAATAGACAGACTCAAAGCTCAAAAAGCTTCAAAGCTGCAGAGCTTAATATATAGCCACACCTAGGCTACTTCTAGTTTCAGTTTCCAGCCTAGGCTGTTTCTAGTTTCAGTTTCCAGCCTAGGCTGTTTCTAGTTTCAGTTTCCAGCCTAGGCTGCTTCTAGTTTCAGTTTCCAGCCTAGGCTGTTTCTAGTTTCAGTTTCCAAACTGTCTCATTGGCTGATTTAGTTGCTATGCCTATTTGTTGGCTGCCCTTGTTACCATTCCACTTCATGAATATACTCTGACAAAGACGGGGTCTTATTTTTGGGGAAACACAGTATTAAAATGATGTATTAACCTCTAAGCCACGGGCTCTCCTAGCTCTGTCGGCTATACCAGGAGGGAGATTAAGTGGGTTTTTTTTTAATCAAAGCAACCTGGTCTATCCAATTATGGGATGGACACTTGACTTCTGCTTTCGCCTTTCAGCCCCAATCCAGGAGCCTTCACAGGCGGTCGCTTTCACCACAAACTAATTTTGTGTTAAATTGATATTTACTGACACATGATTTAGCAATTTATGATGGTTGCAGCATCCACAGGTTTCACGATCACTAAGAAGTGATTTGCTAGACAACCGTGGCAAAAAAAAAAGCCTTTTGTAGAATAAGATGTGAGTCATTTCACAATTGCCTTGCTTAACAACAGAAATCCCAATTCTGGTCATAAGTCAATGTCTGGTTCCATTGCTTTCCAATCCTTGGAGATCTGGGCTTCTCATAATGGAGCCATGCAAGGCTCCATTACAGTCGTAACTCAGGGAGGTACCTTGTATGACTGAGATTTTTCTCCTGGCATTCAATTATCTTGCACTCCCTGGTCAGAAACATTGATTTGTTGTTTAATTTTCTGTTTCAGAGATTTCCCTGGTAGCCAACAAACCTGAAAAAGTGGCTCCTTCACGACAAGACATATTCCAAGGTAAGGATATTTCTATCCTCCTCCAGCAATCAAAATTCACTCCAAGAGAAGATGTCTCCCCATAGAGATTAAATATTTTCTTTCTTTCTTTCTTTTTTTTCTTTCTTTCCTTCCCTCCCTCCCCTTCTTTCTTTTTCTTTCTCCTTTCTCCTTTCTTTTTTCTTTCGTTTTCTCTTTTTCTTTTTACTTTTTTTTCTTTTTTCTTTTTTTCTCCTTTTTTCTTTTTTCCTTTTTTCTTTATTTTTTCTTTTTCCCTTCCTTCCTTCTTTCTTTCTCTTTCTCTTTTTTCTTTTTTCTTTCTCTTTCTCTTTCTTTACTCTTTTTTTCTCCTTTTTTCTTTTTTCTTTTTCTTTTTTCTTTCTTTCCCTTCTTTCTCTTTCTTCTTTCTTTCTTTCTTTTCTTTCTTGCTTTGATTTTTACAAATAAATCAAGGCAGTGAACATATACCCATACCTTCCTCCTCCTCCTTTCCCCACAACAAGAACCCTGTAAGGTGGGTTGCATTGCGAGAGAGGGACTGGCCCAAAGTCACCCAGATGGCTTTTATGGCTAAGGCAGGACTAGAACTCACCATCTCCTGGTCATTGGGCCAAAGTCACCAGTCAGCTTTCATACCTAACGGGGGACTACAACTCACTGTCTCTTGGTCATTGAGTCAAACGCACCCAGCTGGCTTTCATGCCTAAGGCGAAACTAGAACTCCCTGTCTCCTGGTCATTGGCCCAAATCACCCAGTCAGCTCTCATGCCTAAGACAGGACTAGTCTTAGCTCCCTGTCTCCAAAGTTACCCAGCCACCTTTCATGCTTTGAAGGCAGGCACTGCCTCCTCTTCCTTATCTGTCATTATCCGACCCCGAACTCCCTTCTTTTCCCCATTTAGAACAATTGGCCGCCATTCCTGAATTCAAGAACCTGGGCCCGCTTTTCAAGTCCTCCGAGGCCATGCAGCTGACAGAGGCTGAGACCGAGTACTTCGTCCGCTGCATTAAACACGTCTTCTCCAATCACATTGTCTTCCAGGTATATATATATAAATATGCATAAAATATGACAAAGATGCAAAGTTTAGGCAGAGTAAATTCATTAGAACGACTTGAAGCTAGTTGAGTTAGTATCTTCATCGTCGGCTCTGTGTAGAACTGGTGTGTCCAGTATTGACCCCTTTAAACCCCTGTGGACTTCAACTCCCAGAATTCCCCTGGGAGGGAAAGAAGAATTCTGGGAGTTGAAGTCCACAGGTGTTAAAGGGGCTAATGCTGGATATCACTGTCCCAGAGCAATGTTTCTTACTGGGAGCCATTTTAAGAGGGCTGGACTTCCAACCCCCAGAATTCCCAGCCAGTCATGTGGGAGTTACTGACGGAAAATTAGAACCTGGATCCTATACAGAGAGGTCCCCAGATGGGATCAACATGTGACCCATGTTAAAATGGGGCAGGGGCTTCAGGCACATGGATGCAGCCACCATTTTTGCTGAGGGAGTCCATGGCGCTCTCTGAGCTTGGTGGCTTTCTCGCAGACGTTTCGTTACCCACCTAGGTAACATCAGTGCTTGAAGGGAATGGGGTTTGTGAAGTAAAAGAGGCAAAGGAGGAGGAGGAGAACCGTGGGGTCCTCGGTGCTCTCTCAGCTCAGTTTTCCTGCAGACGTTTCATTACCCAGTTAGATAACATCAGCAGTGCTAGAAGGGAATGAGGCATAAAGAAAGGAGGAGGAGGAGAACTGTGTGGTGCTTGGTGCTCTCTGAGCTCAGTTGTTTTCTTGCAGACGTTTCATGACCCAACTAGGGAACGTCATCAGTGCGATCATGATATAAATCAGTGGCTCTCAAACTTCTCTTTAGTTCGGACTCCCTTCAAATATCTTTTATGGCCAGAGACCCCCAAGACTTAACTCGAGTTAAATCATATACATTGCTTCAAGCCTTTTGGTTGAGAACACTGATGATATTACTTAGTTTGGTAATGAGATGTCTGCAAAAAGACGGCCAAGCTCAGAGAGCCTCAATCCTCCTTCCCACAACCCCCCCGCCCTTCCAGCACTGATGAGTACCGAGAACCCCGCAGTCTTTTTCCTCCTCCTCCTTTCCACGGCTCCCCCTCCATTCCAGCACTGATGATGTTACCTAGTTTGGTCATGAAATGTCTGCAAGAAAATCACCAACCTCTGAGAGCACCAAGGACCCCATCGTCCTTCATCCTTTTTCCTCATTTTCATTCCTTCTTTCACTTTCTCCTCCTCCTCCTCCTCCCTTCTAGCACTGATGATGCTACCTAGTTGGGTGATAAAATGTCTGCAAGAAAACCACCAAGCTCAGAGAGCACCAAGGACCCCACAGTCCTTCCTCCTCTTTCCTCACTTTCATTCCTTCTCCTTCCTTCTTTCCCTTTCTCCTCTTCTTCCTCCTCCTCAGTCCCACTTCCTCCTAGCACTGATGATGTTCTCTAGTTGGATCATAAAATGTCTGCAAAAAAATGACCAAACTCAGAAAGCACCAAGGACCCCCCAGTCTTTCTCCTCCTCCTCCTCCTCAACCCTCCCTTCCTTCGAGCACTGATGACGTTCCGTAGTTGGGTCATGAAACGTCTCCAAGAAAACCATCAAGCTCAGAGAGCACCAAGAACCCCTCATTTCAACCTCCAGCTACAAATATTTGCCTCTATTGGTTCCCGCTTGGCTGTTGGATAGAGCCACCCACCTGTACCTGGTTTTACGTTGAGCGTTCTTGTTTGTCAAAGTTAGGATGCTCAGCCAAACTCCGGAGTAAAAGGCATACTAGAAATCCCAACCAGGAGCTCTCCTTTTTTCTTTTTCTTTTTTTTTAGTTTGATTGCACCAACACCCTGAACGACCAACTCTTGGAAAAAGTGACAGTTCAGATGGAGCCTTCGGAAGCTTACGAAGTCCTCCGTTGCATCCCGGCACCCAACCTTTCGTACAACCAGCCGGGCATGTGCTACACTCTGGTGCGCCTACCTCTGGACGACCCCACCACAGGTACTGCAAGAAAGTTCCTGATGCTCTTCCCGATATTAATCCCTCCCTGTGGGTACCTCTCTGATTTGAGGTTCACATTCCCCCTCCATTCCTCTAACCGTTTCAAACTTTGTCGGGCCAATCTTTCCGAAAGGCACTAGAATTCCCAGCCACCCACTTGGCTCAGTAGCCAAAAGAGTGAATCGTAGCTTAGCAAGACTTTTCCAATCCAGTTGTATAGGTGTAATGTGCAATTAAGAGTAGCATCTCTGTTTGGCCCGCTCTGCAACACATGGGGGGCATTGGTTAGTTCACGTGGTTTCCCGGAATGGCTGAACCGAGAAAAGCAGGGGGTTGGACTAGAAGACCTCAAAAGTCCTTTTCAGCTGTGTTTGGATCTTAAGATCTGAAAATGGATCGTTCCAGTGAACAAGAGTCGGTTTGGGCTAGAAAGCCAGATTCAAGGGGGAGAGGGAGGTTTTGCCCAGACTGAGTCCTCTTTTTAATGTCAAATCACTTTTAAATCCAATTATTTTCAAATAAAAAAACTTTCTTTTTTATTTGGAATGTTTAGTTTTAAACAAACATACACAAACAAAACATAAAACCATCTTCCAGTTACATACAGTGTGTCAGTTGGTTACAAGTCTGTTGTGCTTCATCTCCCTAGTCCTCACTTATAGTTTGTATCAATTCCCATATTACCCTAAACCAAACAACTTTCAAATCAAACAACTTTCAAATTAAGTAGCTTTCAAATCAAAATCTTTCAAATCACTTTCAAATCAAATTGTTTTCAAATCAAATCACTTTCAAATCAAATCACTTTCAAATCAAATCACTTTCAAACCAAGTCACTTTATTGGGTCATTCACCAACAAAATGAAAGAAGAAAAGAAAAGAGTTGTCAGATACTCAGAACATCCCAAAATAAATTTAAGAACAATGTGTAGAAAAACACGCGAAAAAGCTTCATTCCTATTAATTAAAACTAACCTAAAATCTAGAATTACAGGAAGTCCTCGCTTTATGACTACAGTTGAGCCCAAAATTTCTGCTACGAAGCGAGACAGTTAAGTGAATTTAGCCTCATTTTGCAACCTTTCTTGCCACCGTTGTGAAGTGAATCACTGCAGTTGTTAAGTTGGGCACTTGGTCGTTAAGTGCATCTGGCTTCCTTCATTGAGTTTGCTTGTCGGAAGGTCGCAAAAAGACATGGCGACTGTCGTAAATACGAGTCAATGGCCAAGCAGCTGAATTTTGATCACATGATCACGGGAGATGCTGCAATGGTCATAACGGTGAAACATATGGCCATCGGTCACTTTTTTTTCAGTGCTGGGGTACCTTTGGTCACTGTGATGACCCGGAGTGTTAACACAAACGTAACAAAATCCAAAATGTAAAGATGTGTCCTTTAATGCCTCCAACTTGGCTGCACTGTTCAATAATACTCAGTTGGAGATAAAACTTATTCAAAAATAGTCTTCAAAAGAAAGCAATACAGTCCAAGCTAAATGAGCAGATAGAGGCGAAATAAAAAACCCAAACAAACAAACTACAATGATGATATTTTCACAACAGGACAGAAGTATTTACCAACTTCAAGGAGATAACAAGGCAGAGTCTGTTGGAAGGACGCCAACCAAGATAACTTCAGACCAAAATAACACATGCTTTGCTTCTGGCAACATTGTGTTTTAACCGTCTCTCTTATATACTATCCTCCCCAGCTGCCATCAATGATGGGGATCATGGCCACTTCCTCTCTCGTAAGCCAAGTTGCTCCCTTCTCCGTTCCTCCCTGCATGCCCTAGGATGAAGAGGGGATGGGCCTGGTTCTTCCTCTGACTGCCCAGCCGGCCTCAGCCCTTCCCCAGCCTCCTCCACAACCTCCTGAGCTCCACTCCCTGTTGGCTGTTCCTCCTTTCCCTCAGAGTCCAACTCTACCAAGGGCATGACAGTCACTAAACAAATGGTTATAAATCGAGGACTACCTGCATAGAATCCTTGAGCAATCGGAGGAAGGTACAATGCAATAGTTAGTCCTCGACTTACAACAGTTCATTTTGTGACCATCTGAAGTTACAACAACACTGAAAAAGGACTTTTTTTCACACTTATGACCGTTGCAGCCTCCCCATGGATCACTTGATGTAAACTTGGCAATTGACTTGTACTTAAGACAGTTGCCATGCCCTGTTGCAACCTTCAGACAAGCAAAGCCTGTAGAGAATCCAGATTCACTTAACCATGGTCATTTCACAAGTTGCAGCGAGTTCCCTTAACAACCAGGGTAAGAAAAGTCATAAAACAGGGCAAAACTCACTTTAAAAAATGTCTCACTTAGCGAGTGAAATGTTGGGCTCCGTTGCGGTCCTAAGTCGAGGACTGCCTGTAGCTAAAGTATTTTTTTAAAAAAGGACCAGTGGGTTAATCTGTCCACCTTTCCGCCTTGTCTCTCTGTGCCCCCCCTAGTGGCTTGCACATTTAGCTGCACGATGAAGTTCACCGTTCGAGACTGCGACCCTAACACCGGTGTGCCGGACGATGACGGTTACGACGACGAATATGTGGTAAGACCCGGGGAGTTTGCAGTCGGATGTAGAGGAGGAGGACTGGGTTCCTCTCTGAACTTGATTGTTTTTTGCAGACGTTTTATCAGCCAACTAGGGAACATCATCAGTAATAGATGAAGAGAGGGGTTTGTGGAGGAGAAGGAGAAAGTGTCAGGGTTCCAGAGATTGCCCTAATTAAATCACAAGCCTTGAGCCAAACTTCAAAAAAATCCAAAAGATTTATTAGGAGCAACATGCCAGCATTAACCTAAAGGAATCCAACTCCGACGTACGTAATTCAGAGTCCCCTGTGACACTGTTTCCCTCCCTTCGTGTCATAAATCAGCTTCTCCAAACGAAGCAGGCTGGGTGTCATCAATCACATTCTCCAATGAAGGATGTTCAAGGGAAGAAGATACCGGTAGCTTAGTTACAATCTTCTTAAAAAAATGGTGGAATGTACTTAAAACATAGAATAACAGAGTTGGAAGGGACCTTCGAGGTCATCTAGTCCAACCCCCTGCCATACTTCTTCAGATTTCCCCTCCCCCCCCTTGTTTATGGCAACTTGAAAACAGGCATAGGAATGTTTTACGAGTTGACACGGAGTTTTGATTGTGCAATTGCAGCCGCCATCTTGACTTTTTTTTCACACACCCGTCTGACCCTCCTGATCGCTGGAGGACCACGACGGGGATTAGCATTTTTTAAAAGTTCATCATATGGCAAGTCCTTCGCTTATGACTGCCATTGAGCCCAAAATTTAGGTCACTAACCGAGATATTCTTTTCAGTAAGTTTTGGTCCTTATTGTGCGAACCTTTCTTGCCACAATTGTTAAGTGAACCACTGCAGTTGTTTAGTCACATGGTTGTTACGTGAATCTGGCTTCCCCACCACTGATTTTGCTCGTCAGGTCGAAAAAGGGGATCATGTGACACAGGAAACACTGTGATGGTCATAAAGTATGAATCAACCATCGTAAATGTGAGTCAGTCCAGCACCCGAATTTAGATCACGTGACTCTGGGGATGCTACAACAGTCATAAGTGTGAAAAATGGTCGTAAGTCACCTTTTTTCAGTGTCGTCGTAACTTTGAACAGTCATTAAGCAAACTGTTGTAAGTCGAGGACTCGCTGACTATCCAAAACTAGAAAAGGTGTTTTCTCTCTTTAAGGCAGTGGTGGCTGACTTTTTTGGGCACCTATGCCAAAAAATGTGTGCAATTACATGCTCCCGCTCACATGCCAGCACCCAGAAGGCAATGCACATGCCCCCTACGCATGCATGTGCAATCCCCAGCCACCCACCCCCATCACCTCCTTACTGCACTGCGCCTCACATTGATTTTCAGCCGGTTTGAGGCCTTTTTTGGCCTCCCAGAGGCTTGAGGAAGGCTTCTGCAGGCTTTGCAGGCTGAAAACGAGGCCCGTTTCATCACTTTGTTTTTCTGGAAATACCAAAAGTGACGAAACGGGCCCAGTTTTCATCCTGAAAAGCCTGCAGAAGCCTTCCTCAAGCCTCTGGGAGGCCAAAAAAGGCCTCAAACCGGCTGAAAAACAGTTATGAGACACATGCATGCGCAGTGAGGTTACGTTTGCCTGCAGCTCGCATGCTGGCACAAATGGCTCTGCGTGCCATCTGAGGCACGCATGCCATAGGTTCACCATCACGGCTTTAGGGGTTAAAAACTTTGCAATAATACAGGGAATTCTTGAAATAGAAATTACGACGCTTTATAAAGTTGAATGAGTAAACAGAAGAATATATCCTAAAGGAGAAACAGATGGTTAAATGAATTCTTTTTAATTCAAAGAAGAGAATACAGATAGCGTCAACTCATAAAACATTTCTATGCTCATTTTATAGTTGCCAACAGAAAGAGGTGGAGGTTAAGAAGTTTGAAAGAGCAGTGCAGCAGCTTGCAAATCGAAAGTGCATTCCATTCATCTCTTGCAAAGATTATAATTAGGCGATTGAAGTTTCTGCCGCGCAAATCTCTAATTGGAAAACATGATTGATGACTCTTGGCTATGGACGTGTTTCATTGGAGAACATGAATTACGACAGACCCAAAGGGGTAGGGGAAAAAAAAACAGGATCAAGGGCGAGAGTCAGCTACTCCTAGGTCATGCTGACATGTTCGCTCCCAATAAATCCTTTGAAGTTTGGCTCAAGGCTCAGGAATTAATTGGGGTAACTGCCAGAATCCGGACAGATAGTCCTCAACTTACTTACCTCATTCACTTAGCAACCGTTCAAAGTTACAACAGCACTGGGAAAGGTGACTTTTGTCCTTTTTCCACACTTGCAACCGTCCTCGCATTCCCCACAGCCACGGTGATCAAAAACTGGACGCTCGGCGACCGACTCATGTTTACGACGGTTGTAGCATTTCAGATTTACTTCGCCACCGTGTGAGTCAGTTAAGAACTGCTCTGATTCACTTAACAACTGTGGCCAAAAGGTCACAAGAAGTGGGGCAAAACCCACTCCACAATCATCGTTAAGCAGTGGAAATTTGGGGCTCTGCTGTGGTCATAAGCTGCATTGCTTTCTGGGCTTCCCTTCCGCAGCTGGAGGATCTGGAACTCGCTCTCTCTGACCACGTCCAGAGGATCCTGAAGCCAAACTTCGCTGCTGCTTGGGAGGAAGTGGGCGACGACTATGAGAAGGAGGAAACCTTTGCACTCAGCACCATCAAAAGCCTGGAGGGTGAGGAGATGGCTGCCCTTTCCATTTGGGGTTTAAACCAGAAATGGGCTTTGGGGGAGGCAAAATCTCTGAAGAGTCAGCGGTTTTTAACAATGGGGCAGGATTCTTGGTGGCTGGGGAATTCTGGGAGTTGAAGTCCACCCATCTCAGCCTTCTGGCTGGGGAATTCTGGGAGTTGAAGTCCACCCATCTCAGCCTTCTGGCTGGGGAATTCTGGGAGTTGAAGTCCACCCATCTTAAAGCCCGCTGGCAGAATTCCGGAAGTTGAATATAAATCAACTTGCCCAAACTAACAGATAACAGATAATCAGAGTTGGAAGGGACCTTGTAGGTCATCTAATCCAGCTCCACCCACTCACCCTCCGGCCCAAGTGGGAGACTCTACACCATTCCAGTCTCTTCTTGAAAGCCTCCCGGGATGAAGCTCCCACAACTTCTGTTCTTGAGTTACAACCATAATTGAGCCTGCAATTATGGTCGTGAGTCATGACACTCCTAAAGTGAATCACCATGTGATTGAGTCCAGTTTTACGCCCTTTTTCTTTAACAGTGGTTGTTAAGCAAAACACCCAAGGCTCTAAGGGAGCCATTGTTTTTGCCAGAAGCTTCTTGAACCCTGGACCTGTGGAAGACTAAAAAGCTCTTGTTGTTTTCGAAATCCTTTTCAATGTAGAAGCTGTGAACAACATTGTGAAGTTCCTGGGCATGCAACCCTGTGAGAGATCGGACAAAGTGCCCGAGAGCAAGAATTCCCACACCCTCTACCTGGCAGGTACGAACTCATCAGGAAATTAGGGGTGTGTGCGTGTGTGTGTATGCAGGGGTGGGCTTCAAAAATTTTAGCAAGGGGTTGCTCAGTAGACATGGCCATGGTCGGCCTCCTGCACCGCAATGGGGGGGGGTGCATTTTCACCCTCCCTGGACTCCGGAGGCTTCTCTCAAGCCTCTGGGAGGGTGAAAATGGCCTCCTCAGGCTCCGGAGGCCCTCTGGAAGCTGGAAACGGGCCCGTTTCTGGCCTTCTGGAGCCTCAGAGAGGCCCATTTTTCACCCTCCCCACGCCTCCGCGCATTTACCTGCACCCCAAACAGGCCATGTGGGGACTCCGGGGAGGGGAGGGGAGGAAGGGGCAAATGGGGCCAGCCAGGGGTGGGATTTGCCAGTTCGCCGAACTAGCCATAAACTCAGCTACTGGTTAGCTACAGGTTTGCCACTCAGCCAGTATTTATGCCTAAGGCAGAACTAGAACTCACCGTCTTCTGGGTTCTCCACCTGCACCTTTATCGCTGTGCCCTACGGCCGATTGTGAGGCGGAAGCGCCACCTCTGGGCCACCGCAACCCTCTATCTTAGGGCCTTCCAAAAGTGATTGACTGATAGAGGTGGAGGCTCTTGCCTCACAATCAGGAAGCTGTGGGTTCAATCTTGGGTAGAGGCAGATATTTCTCTCTGGGCGCAATGAGAATATATCTGCTGAACAAAACTCCGTATTGGTGACAGGAAGGGCATCTGGCCAGGAAACATTCAGCTCCATTCAGTTGCTTCGACTCCACCCCGATGCAAGGGATTATGGGGCCGTTAAAAGATGACAATAGAAGACTAAGATAGTACCGTCTCGTTTCTGCTGCAGTCTTGAATCCCAGCCTACCTTCTCTCATTTCTCCCCCCTCTCCCTCCACCCATCCCCAGGTTTGTTCAGAGGTGGCTTAGATGTCCTGGTCAGAGCCCGACTCGCTCTTGGCGACGGCGTGACAATGCAGGTTACCGTCCGAAGCATCGTACAAACCCCCGTGGACGTCATCTTGGCTTCTGTCGGCTAACGGTCGTAACCCGAGGCTGCCCCATCCCTGACTCTTCTTCCATTGGACAAGGCGCGACCCGGATCCAGGGTGGTGCGTTCGTTCAGTCCGTTGGGCGATTCCCTTCGATGGTTATTCATCTTTCAAGGAACGTTGGCGTTCCTTTTTGCGCGTTCTCCCAAAGGCAAGGCAAAAACTCTTGCCGCATCTTCCTCCCGGCTATAAATTATTGCCTTTGCAAGTAAGATTAGACGGGGGT
Source organism: Laticauda colubrina (assembly GCA_015471245.1). Classification (NCBI taxonomy): domain Eukaryota; kingdom Metazoa; phylum Chordata; class Lepidosauria; order Squamata; family Elapidae; genus Laticauda; species Laticauda colubrina. The sequence continues at coordinate 1,755,789 of BLBF01000055.1, read as the reverse complement.
CTAATAAGAGGAGGGGGGGACATTTTTTTCTTTTTTCTTTTTTCTTTTTTTTAAAGAGCAGTTCCTGGATTGGATTTTTATCGGCCGCCAATAAATGGACTGTTTTCAGCACTTCCAGATGTTTTCGTTGGGTCTGAGTAATGAAATGCACTTGATATATATAGTTTCCCCCAAAATATATGACCTAAATTTAGGACAAAAACAGTTTTGTATATTTGCCCTGATAGAGTGATCCCACTGGAAAAAAAAAACAACGCTCAACCATCGTAAACAGTGCTACCGTTTCGTCGAACTATCCCAAAAGTAAGCCCAAGCTTGATTTTTAACATGTGTGCCCAAAATAAGCCCTAATTAAGACCCCAGCCGCTCCGGAGTGAATGGGTAAAAATTAAGCTGGGGGGGGGAATGGAGCAGCTCTACTACTTACCTTTGGACAGATGTAGCCAGGCCTTGCGCACCCCGACATCTGCCTTGCCGGTCCATTTCTTCTGCAGCCGGCAGGGCTGGCAAGTCTTTCCTGAAGGCCTCTGGAGCTGAGAAGCAAGCTCTGGATCGATCCTGAGATCGATCGACCCTTGCCGGCCACAGAAGAAGTTCCTGAAGGCCTCTGACAATGACAAAGAGGCCGGGGGCAGTGGATGAAATCCCCTGAAAATAAGACCTGGTGCCTTTTTGGGTGGCAAAAATAATATAAGACAAGGTCTTATTTTGAGGGGAAATAAGTGTGTGTCAGCTTGAAAGTGTCTGGGCTCGAACTCTCGGAGCTGGCTGGGGAATTCTGGGAGTTGCAGTCCAGACCTCTTCAGAAAGTTGTTCGGAGTTTAAAAAATGATGGACCAAAAGCAACTGAGGAAAAGACCTTGGGGTGTTTCAGCTGAGGACAAAAGCAAGTAAGCCCTCAACTTACAACAACAGAGAGTCTGCGACTTACAACAATTCGCTCGGTGATTGTTTGGAGTTACGACGGCGCTGAAAAAAGTGACTTGTCCGTTTTTCACCCTTACGACTGTTTCAGGATCCCCCTAGTCACTTGATTGACCTTCAGATGCTTGATGACTGTCTCGCGTTTGTGACGCCTGCAGTGTCCCCCAGGGTCACCCGATCCCCTGTTGAGACCTTCTGACCAGCAGGGGGAAGCCAGATTCACTTAACGACCGTGCTACTACTTTAACAACTGCAGTGATTCACTTAACCAAGGTGGTGAGAAAAGTCTTAAAACGGGACAAAGCTCATTTAATGGATGTCTCGTTAGCGACAGAAACATTGGGCTCAATTGTGATCGTAAGTTGAGGACTAGCTGTAGCTCATTTAGTGACCATTTACAAGGGGACTGAAGGAAGTGACTTAGGACCACGGCAGCATCCCCAGAGGTCATGTCATCAAAAGTTCAGACGCTTGGCTTCTGACTTGTATTTATGATAGTCGCAGGGTCCCAGGGTTGCGTGATTCTCCTTTGCAACCTTCTGATGAGCAAAGTCAACGAGGAAGGCTCACTTAACGACCGTGTGACTAACATAACAAAAGCAGCCAGGAAGGTCGTAAACACGGGGCAAAACTCACTTAACCAGTCTTGTTTAGCGACAGAAACCTTGGGCTCGATGGTGGTCGTAAGCCAAAGACTACCTGTAATTGGGGTGTGTAAAAAGGGCAGCATGGAAAATAATTCATTCTTAACTCTTACGATTCAAGGTTATAAGTATGGAGCCTGGATCTGTGGAAAAAATCTATATGATGCATAGCTGCCCTTCCAAATTTACAATTTAAATGGGCTGAAAAGGAGACGAGGCAAACTTACAGAAGACGAAGCTCATCATGGGTACCATAAGGCCGTCCTCAACTTACAACGGTTCATTTAGCATCCATTCAAAATTACAATGGCACAGGAAAAAAAATGACCATTTTTTTCCCCGACGCCTTACGTCCATTCCAGCACCCCCTCTTTCCCCGTGATCAAACTTCAGGCCTGTGGCAAGGGACTCGTACTTTCAACGGTCGCAGGGACCCGGGGGGGGGGTGTCATGTGATCCCGACCTTCCTAACAAGCCAAGTCAAAGTGGAGAGCCAGATTCACTTAACCACCAGATGACTCACTTAACAACCACGGAGATTCGCTGTGTGATGGCGGCAAGAAAAATCACGAAACTGGCCCACGTGCGCTTTACAAATGTCTCACAACAAGATTTGGGGCTCCATTGTGGTCATAAGTTGTTACAGTATTGCAATTTAAGGGCTGACCAGGTGTGGCTAATGCAAGATGAGGCTGATGCAACTGAAGACGGATTAGCATTGGTGCTGCTCCTTTAAGACTGGGGATGGGTTCAACCCCTTTAAGACGTGTTTATATAAAGGCAGCCATTAGAGGGCATGCCCTCTCTCCTTGTGTCCGGTATTCATTGCAGTGGTCTCCATGTAGAGTTAAGAAGAAAATGTCAACGCATAAAACATTTTGTATGCATATTTTATAGTTGACAACAGAAAGAAGTGGGGGGGGGGGAGTGTCAAAGAGCAGGCAGCAGTGTGGAATAGAAAGTACATTCCATTCATATTTTCTTCAAATACTGATTAGATGACTGAAGCTTCTGCCATGCAAAAATCTAACTGGAGAGCAAGATTGATGACTCTTGGCTATGGACATGTTTCGTTGGATGACACACCCAGAGGGGTGAGGGGGAAAGCAGGATCAAGGGTGACAGTGAATTACGTATCTCAGCATTGGCTACACCCAGGTTAGTGCCTGAAGTAAAATATTAACGTCAAATAAATCCTCTTTAGTTTTTGGGAGTGTGGCTCAAGACTCATGATTTAATTGGAGTAACTGCCGGAACCCTGACAGGAAGATTGTGAGATATTTTGCCTCCCACGTATGTGTCTGTATATAAGTCTCTGTGCTGTGTTTTGCTCCTGGGTTGTCTCACAACAGCAGTCATGCTACAAATGCTCTGACATAAGTCGATGACTACCGGTAGCTTGTGCGCTGAACGACTGGGGCAAACGTTCTGTGTCAAAATACACCGAGTACTAAATTCGATGTGTTTCATAACAGCAGAGTTCCCAAAATATCCCATGACCTGGAACACCACAAACTGCCTTAAATATGAGTCAGGTGCCAAGCGTCTGAAGTTTGATCACGTGACCACAGGGATGCTGCGATGGTCATAAGTGTGAAAAATGGTCACAAGTGTGAAAAAGGCTCGTAAGTCCTTTTTCCAGTGCCGTTGTAACTTCGGTCATTAAACGAACTGTCGTAAGCACAAGATTACCTCGACTGTTGTCATCCCGATCCTGATGGGCCCTTCTCATTTTGTGCTCGTTCATTCACCTGGTCTTCCTCTCCCCGCATCCTCCAGAGGCGGTATATTTTGGAGGGGGGAGGTCTCCCTTCAAATGCTGCAGGCCCCTCCACCAATATCCCCCACCAATCCGTCGCCTAGATTCTGTCAATGCACTCGCCGACGCAGAGATTGCTTCAAAGGCTGGTTCGCCGCCGTCCGGAGTTTCGCCTCGTGCTCTTCCCACACCTCTCCTATTGCTCCAGAGTTCCAAATTTGTCTTCCGAAGAACGGGAATGCTTTCTGTCCATCGTGTTTGTGGCTCAGAAGGAGTTGATGAAGTTTAAGTATGCGTTCAGAAAACCCTGAGGCTCCTCCAGCTGCGGATAATGGCTGATGTGATCATCCAGCACCGTCACTGTCGATGTGGGAAGCATCTGTCTGTCCCCCCCCCCCCAGAAAAAAGACCAGAGGTTCAGGGGTGCTCCTTCCAAAGGGGCATGGGGAAGAGGAGGAACTAGCTTAGTTTAGTTTATTTATTGTCACTGCACCTCGTACAAAATTGAAATTAAATACCATCTTCAGTGCACATCGCGAGCGTGAAAATAAACACAAACACACCTCCTTCATACTCCACATATTGAATGGAAAACCCCTGATATCGCACCAACACTGCACTGTACAGCAGAATTCAACAGAACTCCTGCCCTGGGAGAGAAGCTGTTTTGCAGCCTATTTGTCCTTGTTTTTATTCTCCTGTACCGTCTGCCAGATGGTAATAGTTAAAAAAAAGGGTGCCCAGGATGAGATGGATTTTTAATAAGGATGTTTTGAACTTTCTTAAAGCTCTTCCAAAGAGGGCAACCCATGATCCTCTGGGCCATGACATTCACCCTCTGGAGCGCTGTCCTATCTGCCACGGTGCAACCCGCAAACCATACAGAGGTGCAGTAAGTTAAGATATTCTCTCTGGTGCAGCGGTAGAAGGTCACCAGCAGTTTTTCATTCGGTTGTTCTTTCCTGAGAAGCCTCAGGTCGTATATTCTACTACCTACTTCACCAAGTTTTAAATTTTGGGCTTGGACAACCTTGAACTACACTGCCTACGGTTGGACTTAAGTGTAGTACACAAAATTATCTGCTACAAGGTCCTACCAGTCAATGACTACTTCGGCTTCAATCGCAACAACACAAGAGCACACAACAGATACAAATTCATGGTAAACCGCTCCAAACTCGACTGCAGAAAGTACGACTTCAGCAACCGAATGGTCAATGCCTGGAAGGCACTACCTGACTCTGTTGCTACATCCTCAAACCCCCCAAACTTTAACCTCAAACTATCCACAATTGACCTCACCCCATTCCCAAGAAGTCTGTAAGGGAGCGTGCATAAGCGCACCATCGTGCCTACCGCCCCTGTCCTATTGTCCCCATTTATTCGCACCTATTTCCTGTATTCTTACTCATGTTTATACCTATATCTGTTATCTTGTAAGTGATTGACAAATCAAATCAATCAATCAAATAAAATAAATAAAATATAATCTCTGCTGGGCCCTTTTGACCAAGGCTGCAATGTGGGCACCCCAGGTCAGGTCCTCTTTTAGGGTAACACCCAGAAACTTAAAACTGGCCACTTGCTCCATTCGGTCTCCCTTGATAAGCAAGGGCTGGATGTCTGATCTGTTCCTTCTATGTAGTCCACTATCAGCTCCTTGGTCTTATTGGTGTTGAGGACCAAGTTATCGTCTCCACACCACGAAAGCAACTGGTCCAACCTCATCTTGTTAGGCAGACTCATCCCCCAATTGGAGCACTCAACTAACACTATGTCAGGGCCATTCGCATGGGGAGAGAGTCTCTCCTTTAAGACCTGGGGACTTCAACTTCCAGAATTCCCCTGTTCTTCAGAACTGAGGAAGCTTCTTAGAGGAGAAGAAGCGAAACCTCTTCGAGGAAAAAAAAAACCCAAAGTCCAGTTGCCTTCTTTGGAAAAAGCTTCTACAGTAAGTCTATAGTTAGTCCTCGAATTACGCAACCAGAAATCGTTACGGTCGTAAAACAGGTCAATCATGACTTGAGCCAATTGCACATTTTTTTACAGTGTTTGTTAAGCAAACGCGATGGTCATAAAGGGGAGGTAAACACCACAGTCATTAAATAGAAGTAAAAGCTGTTTCCCCACCCCACCCCACCCCCGCAAAACCGTCGTAAAGCACACACTCACACAACTGGAAGGTGCTGCGAGGGAGCCATGAATGCAGCAATCTTGCCCAGCATCCGAAGTTGGCTATGTGAACTTCAGATCAGGGCCGTTAAAGTACCCTTTTTCCAAGTTTCTTTGTAGCTTTTGTAGCTAAGTGGCCAGTCATAAGTGTGGGACTACCTATATCTGGAGGCCTTGAAATCCTGTTTGTTTTAGCAAGGATGGATGTCACCATTCCAGGGTAGCGAAAAAAAAAACAAAAAACATTTAAGGGTATTTCTTGATTATTATTTGGAGGAGTCATTTTGTGGAAGTAATTAATTGCACAGTGCACTTAGAACGTAAAATAATACGGTTGGAAGGGCCCTTGGAGGTCTTCTAGTCTTGTCTATACCAAAGTGCAAAGACTTAGTTTTGCTTCGGATCAAGAAAAGGATGAAATCACTTGAAATATGATGGGGAAACCTTCTGTCGTGGCCTGCCAGTGGCCAGGAGAGCTGGCAGCAGAGTTGGGCAGTGAGGAGGTTGGGGAGGAACCTGGCCAGTCCTGGAGGCTGAGGAAGGCTCGAACGAGGGCTCTGCGTCGGAGGCAGAGATGGGGCCAGGGCCGTCCGACAGTTACCAGCTGCCTTCGGAGTCAGAGATCAGTGGGGCAGAAGAACAGCTGGAGCCTGTTCCCAGTGTGCCCATGCACAGAGCTACCAGAAGAAGGGAACAGCTAAGGAACACAAGACAGAGATGAGGCCAGGGCCGTCTGACAGTTATCAACTGCCTTTGGAGTTGGAGAACAGTGGGGAAGAAGAACAGCTGGAGCCTGTTTCCATTAGGCACATGCACAGTGTTGCCAGGAAAAGGGAACAGTTAAGGAACAAGGGTCGACGTGGGAGTAAAGCCACAGGTGGATGGTGAATGGCCCTTCCCATAGGGAATGAAGAGGAGTGAAAGAGAAGTGGGATTTGCAGGAGACAATTAGTTCATTAGGGTGAAGATCTGTTCCTGATTTCTTGCCAAGCCATTACTGCTATAGCGTGGCGTTTGGAAGCTATTGGCCTGGCAGCTCTCTAAGCCAGATAAAGGTCTGTAGTTGTGAACTATCTTGAAAGACTGTTTGCCTGAACTTTGCTGGAGAGGAATTCCCTTTAACTTAAATAAAAGGGGTTTTATGGGGATGAGGAGTGGGCTTCGTGCTGTTGGGGAAGCCGAAGTTACAACACCTTCTGCCCATCCCCCCAGCTTACTTGTAAAGCCGAAGAAATTCGGGGTGAGGGTTGACCGGATCCAGAGGTCCATAAATCATATGCACTGGAAGAGAGGAAGGTTGACACAAAGACCCAAATGAAAACAGATGTCCTAAAATTCTTTCCCCCCCCCCCCTCCCCTGCTCCTACAAAGCCCGTCAAAGCCCTGAGGAGCCCATCCTACTCACAGGGAACCGAGGTGGATTGCAGTGCTCCGACCCAGCGGTCTCTGTGTTGCTTCCGCTGGTTGATATAGTCTAAAAGGCTGCAAAGCAAAATTTAAGGGGTGAAGAATTTCCAGGGTAACGGAGTCAGAAGGGACCTCAGAGGTCTTCTAATCCAGCCTTCTGCTCGAGCAGAAGACCCTACTATACCAGGAGTCTTCAACCATGGCAACTTTGAGACTTGGGGACTTCAACTCCCAGAATTCCTCAGCCAGCCACGCAATTTTCAGCATTTTCTTCCAGAAACCAGTAACTTTTATTCCCCCCGCAAACTAAAATGAATAGAATAGAATAGAACAAGATAGAACGGGAAAGAATAGAATGGGAAAAAATAGAATGGGAAAGAATAGAATGGGAAATAATA
>BLBF01000055.1:1733336-1748475 GCA_015471245.1 Laticauda colubrina | reverse complement strand
AGAATAGAATAGAATAGAATAGAATAGAATAGAATAGAATAGAATAGTTGGAAGGGACCTTGGAGGTCATCTAGTCCAGGGGTCACCAATCTTTTGGACCTCAGGGACCACCAAACTCATCATTTTAAATCCTGCAGACCAGAAACCCTGGGAAAATCCCCCAAAAGTCTGCAGGAAAATTCCCCACCCCATTTTCCTACCGATCGATCATTTTTTATTTGGGATCGCAGGATACCGTCTCCTGCTCCATTCGCGGGTGGGGGAGGGAGAGAGAGAGACTTTTGGCTTTGTGCAAGGAAAGCAGCAGAAGCAGCAGAAGCCTTTCTTTCTCTCCCTCAAACTCTGCCAGAAATGAGTTTTTGCCGGCGCAGCCTCTTGGAGCAAGAGGGGCCTTGCAAAGACTCACTTCTGGCGGAGTTTGGGGGAGAGAAAGAAAAGCTTGGGCTCCTTTCCTAGCTTGCAGCCAAAAGCAGGAGAAAAAAGAAGCGGAAAGAAGCAGCCCGGTGGCCAGGGCAGGCATGTGGGGCGAGTGGGGCAAGTCCCCCCTCCCTTTCCCCCCTCCACCTCACTACCTTGTGTTGTTTGCAATGCAAGCAACAGAAACCTTGTGTTCTCACAGGCCATATGGGCAGCGCAGCCTTGTGTTCCCGCGCAGCCTCGATTAATTGCTTTGGGGGGGATATTTCTCTGCAGACCACCAACATTTTCTCATGGACCACCAGTGGTCCCCAGCCCAACAGTTGGCGACCACTGGCCTAGTCCAATTCCCTACTCAGGCAGGAAACTGATATTTGTTTGATGACCCCCACAAAAAAAATCGAAAACAGAAAAATGGATCCAGTCATTACAGACATCACGTCTCACTACCGTGATTGGCAGGCTCAGTGACGGTCATAAGTCAAAGACTCAACCTGTACTGCATTTGGGGGATTTAACCTCCTACCTGTCCACCACAAGGTTTCCATCGTTTGTTCGCAGGGCTGTCCACATATCCCACAATTCGGCCTCCGTAGGCTGTGTGTGCGGGCCAAAGACCTCGGTCAGGCTGGGGGGATTCAAGACAAGATGGATTAACACTGCAGGATTCACACAAACTAACCCCCCAAACCCCCCACTCAATACTCTTGACGAGCAGTTCTCCAATCCAAAAGGTTTCTAAGGGCTTCAATCTGATGTTTAGGGCTCTAGGAAAATTAATTGAGGATCCTTAAATATAGAACAAATTTTCTCAAACTTAGACCTTTGAAGACATGTGGACTTCAATTCCCAGAATTCCCCAGTCAGTTTGCTTTGAGATGGGTGGACTTCCACTCCCAGAATTCCCCATCTGGCTCCAGTATTCAGGGATTTGAAGTCCCGCCTCAATTCAAGGGGCTAATTTTGAGAAACACTGTTCTAAAAGGAACCAAATATCTTTTTAACGCTTTAAAATGCAAACTCACCTTTTGGTGAAGATGAAATAGTTTATTAGCCGAGTAATAATGGCCGATAGCAGGCCGCCATCTTTGAGAATCTGAAAAGAAGTAGGGCACTTGAAGCAGTTTGCATGGGGAGGAAGAGGAGGAGAGAACAAGAAAAGAAGGCTCTTTGCAGCAGCAAAATGGAAATGAAACAAGTCAGCTGCTAGCAGGAAAAAATCCCTTTCCAAAATTAAAAATTCTTATTGCATTCTTACCATTTCCCCGAAAATACAACCTTCCCAGAAAGTAAGGCCCAGCTTGATTTTTACACATGAGCCCAATATAAGCCCTACCCCAAAATAAGCCCTAATTAAAATCCTGCCCACTCCAGAGTAGATGGGTAAAAATTAAGCCAGGGTGGGGATGGGGAGATGCAACTGCCCTGCTACTTCTCTTTAGACAGGTGTAGCCAGGCCTCACACACCCCGACACCTGCCTGGCCAGCCCATTTCTTCTGCAGCTGGCAAGGCTTTCCTGAAGGCCTCTGGAGCTGAGAACAAAGCTCTGGATCGATCCAGGCCTTCAGGCCTTCATCTTGGCTTCCGTCGGCTAACGGTTATAACTTGAGGCTGCCCCGTCCCCGACTCCTCTTCTGTCAGGCAAGGCGCGACCCGGATCCAGGGTGGTGCGTTCGTTCAGTCCGTTGGGCGATTCCCTTCGATGGTTATTCGTCTTTCAAGGAACGTTGGCGTTCCTTTTTGCGCGTTCTCCCAAAGGCAAGGCAAAAACTCTTGCCGCATCTTCCTCCCAGCTATAAATTATTGCCTTTGCAAGTAAGATTAGACGGGGGTCTAATAAGAGGAGGGGGGGACATTTTTTTCTTTTTTTAAAAAAAGAGCAGTTCCTGGATTGGATTTTTGTCAGCTTTTTCAGGCCATTTTCCGGGCTGTTTTTGGGGCCACTTTTGCAGCATTTTCTGGGTCATTTAGGGGGTATATTTCAGGCCATTTGGGTGCCATTTTCTGGCCATTATGTGGGCATTTTTCAGGCCTTTTTTGGCCCCCAAAACGATCTGGAAATATAAATGGCTCAAAAAACGGCCTGAAACAGGCATGTGCACCAGACAGCTGGTCTTCATGGGTGCCAGAGTGCCAGAAAATGAAAAATGGGCTGAAAACAGGCCGGGTTTTTTGGGCCATTTTCACACCATTTTGGGGCAGTTTAGTGGCTGGTTTTGGGGCCATTTCCAAGCCATTTTTGGGGGTTGTTTTCAAGCCATTTTGGGGCCAAAACTGGCCTGAAAACAACCCCAAAACCAGACTGAAAATAGCCCCAAAAACGGACTGAAAAAAACCAGGCATACATGCACAGGCTACCTGTTCTTCAGTTTTCCAGCATGCACATACACGCGCCTTCCAGTTTGGGCACTCAGTGCCAAAAAGGTTCGCCATCACTGTTTCTAGGTGTTTTTACTTCATCTGCTTTTTTAATAATAATAACAACAATAATAGTAATATTAATAATAAAACAATAATAATAATAACAACAACAACAACAACAACAACAACAACAACAACAACAACTGTCTGTTTTTCAGGAAAGAAATTTCACTGCGAGAGATTAAGCAGACATAACACAGACAATCCAAGAAAGGAATTCTTCAGAAGAGAAATCTTCAGCTAAACTTTCTATTAAGACAAATTACCTTTTGGATGCATCTGGGATAATAAGCTTCTGGAAAGATGCCTGCAAATTTAAGACAGGAAATCAGATGATTCGTTCCAAAATGTTTCCATGCCATGAAAACATTTTTTTTTATCCAGGGGGGGATTATGCTAAGATGAACTGCGGCGGGAGATTTTGGGGCCAAAACAGGTCAGCGATCAAAAGACATCTCCTAAACATTTAAATTGCACAGAATCCTAGGGCTGGAAGGGACCTTAGAGGTCATGTAGTCCAACCCCCTGACTGAGCAGGAGACCTTATACTATTCCGGACAGATAGCTGTCTTGAAAACCTCCAGCGATGAAGCACCCACAACTACAGGAAGCAAACTGCTGCACTGATCAACTGTTCTGTCAGGAAATTCCTCCTGATTCCCAGATTGGATCTTCCTTTGGAGATCCACCCATTGCTTCTTGTCCTGTCTCTGGGTGCAACCCCATCTTCTGCGACGGCGCTTCAAGTCTTGGAAGAAAGTTATCATGTCCTGCCTTAATCCTTCTCTTCCTAAGCAGTTTTCATCATATGATTTCATCATGTTCTTTCCAGCAAGAATGTCGAAGGAATAATGGGAATGGGAGTGGAGCAGAATAGAAAATAGAATTAGAATTAGAATTAGAATAGAATAGAAAATAGAATAGAATAGAATAGAATAGAATAGAATAGAATAGAAAATAGAATAAAATAGAATTAGAATAGAAGAATAGAATTAGAATAGAATATAGAATATAGAATAAAATATGGCATGGCATGGCATAGAATAGAATAGAACAGAATCTTTACTGAACAGAATAGAATAGAATAGGGTAGGGTAGAGTAGAGTAGAGTAGACAATAGAATAGAAAATAGAATAGAACCTGGAAGGGACCTTGGAGGTCGTCTAGTCCAACCCCCTGCTCAACCAGGAGACCCTCTACCATTTCAGACAAATGGTTGTCCAGTCTCTTCTTAAAAACCTCCAATAATGGAGCATTGCTTCTGCTTTCAAGCTGTTCCACTGGTTAATTGTCCTCACTGTTAAGAAATTCCTCCTTAATTCCAGGTTGCTTTTCTCTTTGATGAGTTTCCACCCGTTGTTTCCTTTCTGCCTTCTGGTGCTTTGGAGAATAATTCAACCCCCCTCTTCTCTTCTCTGTGGCAGCCCCTCAAATACTGGAGGCCCGGAAGGGAACCTGGAGGTTTTCTAGTCCAACCCCCTGCTCAAAGACAGGGAGTCCTCAACTTATGAGCCCAACATTGATTGTGGTTCATTGAGAAATTTCTCAAGTTAGTTTTGCTCCTTTTCACAACTTTTTTTGTCCCATTTCTTAACCGAATCCCTGCGTGGTTGCTAAGTGGATCTGGCTTTCCCTGTTGACTTTGCTTGCTGGAAGGTTGCAAAAGGGGATCACATGACCCCTCCCCCCCAGGACATTACAACCTTCATAAATGAGAGTTGGTTGCCAAGAGTCTTGCTGTGGTTAGCCGGCAGCAGCTGCAGATGGCTGAGGAGAGCGAGGGCTCAGGTGAGAGGCCAGGACCATTAGGGAGTGGACTGCTGCTTTCAGAGATTGTGGGGGGGCTGGCAGCAGCGATGAGGAGGTTCCCGAGGAGCCTGTGCCAAGCGTGCATGCACGCAGGGCTGCTTGCAGGAAAGAGCAGCTGCAGCAGCACAGACGACTCGGGAGTAAGGCTGCAAGGTAATGGCCCCTCCTTCAAGAAGATAAATGCCAGCTGTGAATTGGACGTTCTTTGCAGGAAGCAAAGATGTTTTGAAACTCAGCCTCGTGGACATTACAGCATCTTAAGTTGGTATTTGAAGAATCATTAAAAGGTTTCCTGTTCATTTTGGTTCATGTTTGTCTTATTGGAAAAAGGTTTTGGGTCAGAACATGTCTGAATTTTGATCACATGACCACAGGGGATGCTGCAATGGTCGTTAAGTGTGAAAAATGGTGCTGAGTCACTTTTTTTCAGTGCCATTGCAACTTTGGACGGTCACTAAACAAGCAGTCATAAGTCGAGGACCCCTATACCTGTAAATGGGAGTGGGGACTTGGGTGATGATGGTATGCTGTCCTCTTGAATGACGTCCCCTCTGGTAGATTCATCTGTGTCCACCCCTTCAATCCACCCCCCCAAAAAACTGAACCAACCCTCTTCTGCTCCGAGCAATTTTGCAACATGAATTTCCCCCATAAATCGCTTACCTCCGTTCGACAGACACAGGCTGTTGATGAGGATGCATCCCGTTCTATTCTGTTCATACCTGAGAGTAGAGAAAATGATGTAAAATACAGTTAAATGTTATATAAATATAACCAATTCATCGAAGTAAGATTTGGGGGGAAGTTCTGAGAATGTTCTGGTTGCGGCCTGTCGGCCTCTGGCCCCTTCAACAGCAGAATCAGAGGAGGAGGAGGAGGAGGAGTGGGAGTCAGCATCAGAGCAACCAGAGAGCTCCAAGGGGGAAGAGGGAATGGAGAGGTCAGAGAGAGAGAGGGAGGGAGGGAGGGAGGGAGGGAGGGAGAGAGGTGGAGCCTGGGCTGTCCGTCAGCCCTTTGATGGAGAGTCAACAGCCCCCAGGTTTGGAGTGGCTGATGGGGAAGAGGAGGAAAAGCTGAGTCCAGTGCCTGACGTGCTGATGCTCAGAAAGCAGAGGAGAGGAGAGGAGGGGAAATGTATGGGCCGGTCCTCGGGATGATAAAGCCATGCTGCTAGCGAAGCCCTATCCTAGCTCTGGGGATAAAAGGCAGGGGATGGAGATGAATAGGTGTGGCAAACAACAACTCATCTCCCTGCCGGACAGACCTGTTAGCCTGCGGTGAGAGAGAAACTTTTTGCCGGGCTGCCGACGCTCCTAATAAAGGAATCTTTGAGTTAACTTCAGAGGGTTTGTCATATTTGGGGAGCTGCAAGAAGAAGCATCAACTCTCAAGGCTACCTGGATTCCAGGTGTATGTATTTTACCTGAGGACATGCCCAGTCTCTTGCCCAAGGTTGAAATACAAAGTAATACAGGGAGTTCTTGTTTAGTGAGCGCATTTGTGACCAGTGATATGGTCATTAAACAAAGCAGTAGTTAAGCAAACTCCCAACCGCAGTGACAATCCTTGGCTTTACACAAGGAGATCACAAATGCGAGGACTGGCAGTTTTCCTCACCACCCTAACTGCAAAGAGCCACTAAACGAGGCTGTCACTAAACAAGGACTGCCTGTATCATAACACTAAGGACTAAGCGCAACCCAATTCTACAAAACAGCACCAAACCCCGGCCATTACTCTGCAAAATCTCAGGAAGGTTCCTGACAGTTTATAGGCAGTCCTTGACTTATAACAATTCATTTAGCGACCTTTTGAAATTATGACAGCATTGAAAACAGTAACTTATGCCCGGTGTTTACCTTTAAAGGCCATGGCGGCATCCCTGTGGCCACATGATCAAAATTCAGGCACCTGGCCACCCACTGACTCATGACAGTTGGAGCATCCTAGGACCGTGATGGCGAACCTGGGACATGCAGAGCCATTTGTGCCGGCACACAAGCCTCAGGCAGACTTACCTCACTGCACATGCCCGTGCCTCGCAGCTGATTTTCAGCCCGTTTGAGGCCTTTTTCGGCCACCCAGAGGCTTGAGGAAGGCTTCTGCAGGCTTTGTAGGCCAAAAACTAGGCCTGTTTTGCCACTTCCTGTTGCTTCAGAAATACTGGAAATGATGAAACGGGCCTAGTTTTCAGCCTGCAAAGCTTGCAGAAGCCTTCCTCAAGCCTCTGGGAGGCTGAAAAAGGCCTCAAAACTCGCAAAATATCAGCTGTGAGGCGCAGTTCAGGTAAGGGGGTGGCGTGGGTGGGTGGGTGAGAATTGCGTGCGCATGCATAGGGGGCTTGGGGGGGCGCATTGCCTTCTGGGTGCTGGCACATGAGCACGAGCGTGCAAGTGCATAATTTTTGGCACAGGAGCCCAAAAAGATTAGCCACCACTGCCCTAGCAGGTCATATCATCGTTATTTTGTGACCTTCCCATCCGGCTTCTGATAGGCAGGTTCAAGGAGGGAAGCCAGACTTGCTTAATGACTGTACCATGATTCACTGAAGAACCATGGCGATTCGCTTAACAACCTTGACAGGAAACAGGTCGTCAAAATTGGCCATGGCTCACGAAGCGACCGGCCTTGGCTTGCTTAGCAATGGAAACCCTGCTCCCAACAGTGGTCGTAAAGCGAGGACTTCCTGTCATCCTTTGAGAAACAGACTGAGGATGAAGGCAAAAGGGTGTGAAGAGTTTCCAGCCACCTGTAGAGCAGCTCCTGGGCGACGGTGTCTCCGTAGTCATGCGAAAGCAGGTTGATCCGTTGATTCAGAAGGCCCAGGTGGCGCAACAGGCTTTCCACAATGCTGGCTTGTTCAAAGATGGAGTACGTGTGAGGCCGCTGTTTGCAAGGCAGAGGGAGAGAGGGAGAGGGAGAGAGGGAGAGACGGGGAGGGAGGAGCACTGAGTTTGAATCAAGGCTTGTGTCAGGAATCCAGCAGTTCCCCCCATTTAAATCCTGAGTCTCGAGCCAAACTTCCTAAACTTCAAAAGGATTTATTGGGAGTTAACATGTCCGGCACTGCCTGGGTGTAGCCGACTCCAAGGCACATCATTCATTGTCACCCTTGACCCTGGTTTCCCCCCTCCACCCCTTCGGTGTCTCCGAATTAATACTCTCCAATGGGACACCTCCATAGCCCAGAGTTATCAAATCCAGTTAGAATTTTGTCCGGCAGAAACTTCTACCTCTTATCTCTAACCATTGACCCTATCTAACCCTAACCCTATTCCACATTAAACATTACTCTGTATCTCCTTTGTCTTTTATTTTTAATGTAGAGCAAACCATCTCTGCAGAGTCCAGTATTTTCCCAATTATGCTTTCATCAAATGGGGTGTTCTCACATTTCCAATATTGTGCAAATGCAAATTCTCGCTGCGGTCAATACATGTAGCATTAAGTATATAATCCCTTTGTCATAACTTTCTGGTATTTTACCTAACAAAAACACTTCTGTACTAGCTCGATCCTCGTGCTTCACTACGAAACTATATGATGGGGCTTTTGGGTAGGAAAATAAGGTTTAAAAAATTCTGCCTCTGCCTACCAGCATCCATCGGTATTCATCTGGCTAGCGTCCTGTCACTGTGTGAGAGTCAAAGGCTGTTTGGAAACTGAAACAGTATTTGCTGTGTGAGCAAGGAGACAGCAAGAAGCCTGGGCGTGGCTTAGCTCAACTGTTGTGTACTAAAGCTGCTGGGTGCTGTGAAAGTAAAACTGAAACTGAACCTCATCTCCTCTGCTTGTTTTTTGCATTTGGAACAGATTTCTTTCCTGGTGGGGAAGGGGAGTAGAACTCTTTAGCATCAGAGCATGTTAATAATAATAATAATAATAATAATAATAATAATAATAATAATAAGAAGAAGAAGAAGAAGAAGAAGAAGAAGAAGAAGAAGAAGAAGAAGAAGAAGAAGAAGAAGAAGAAGAAGAAATATTCTAAATGTTCTTATGGTCCTTTTGAAAAATCCTTTCTTAGTGAGCACCTAGGATCCAAGAGAAACATATGTGCCAAATTTCCAAGTTTGTAGGCTTTACAGTTCTGTTGATTTTGTGATGATGAGTAAGGGGTATTTCACTTTTATATATATAGATTTTCAGTGACAATCTATCCATCTCTGCACAGTCCAATATTTTCCAAAGTATGCTTTTGTCTGACAGGGTGTTCTCATTTTTCCAACATCGTGCAAATGCAATTCTCGCTGCCGTGTACATGAAGCATGAAGTACATAGTTCCTCTCTGGTAGGCTGACAATATTTGGGGAAGAAAGGAAATTAAGAATTTGGAATGTCCTTCGAAATGTACTCACGGGCTTGTCGCTGAAGCCAAACCCCACAAAATCCAGCGCAATCACACGATGAAATCGTTGCGTGAGCCCTTCCCATATCTGTAGATGGGACGAGAAAGAGAAGAAGGGACAGGGGGAGGGAGGGTTGCCATGAGTTCTTACGGCATCTCGATAGCCCAGCCTGCCCTCATCCAGCATGTCTGTCTGTCCCCCCCACTCACCTTGTACCAGTCATAACTTGAGGTCGGAAATCCATGCAACAAGACCACAATGTCCGAACTCCCGACAGCGCCAGGCGAATCTAAAGAGGCAAAGCAATATATTTCCTTAGGAGACCTTTTGGGGTTTTGAGCAGAGTGTCCCAAAATAAAACGGAAGGTTCTCAATTTAAATGTGAAATCCATCGTGAATTCTTAACAGGGGATTTCAATTTCGCTTTGAGATAAAGATTTTGGGCCTTTGGTTTTCCAAAATTTAATATTATTTGCAGATGAGCAAAAAGAGAACAGCATCCCGAAGACGGAATTACCCGATTGCCCAACTTTGCAGAAAGACACACAAATACACAAGCAAGTTGCTCTTAAATTTGCAAAAAGGCAGCATGCCCCTTTGTGTTTAAAAGAATCCTTTGGACCCTGGGTGCGTTTCCCTCCCATGGATTTCACTAGACCACAATTTCTGCCTCTGCCAGATGTTAAACCACAAACTAGCCTCAACAAGATTTACTACAAGTCTGTAGAGATTCTCAGTCCTCCAGGTCTTTTTTCAACAGGCAGCTGGACTTCTGTAGTTTTTCTTGGAAGACGTTTCGCTTCTCATCCAAGAAGTTTCTTCAGTTCAGATTTGGATGGTGGGGAATGGAAAGATTGATACTCCTTGCAGACAGCTGATCATTTGCATCCTTTTCGTGAGTCGTTGAGGGCACTGTGTCCTCAGGGTCACCTGAGTGGTGCAAATGGGTGTGGAGCCTTCTGACTGGATGGTGGGGAATGGAAGGGTGGATACTCCTTGCAGACAATGCTGGTCATTTGCATCCTTTTAGCGAGTTGTTGAGGTCACTTGGAGGCTTATCTGTGTCCACGGGGTCACACCTGAGTAGTGCAAATGGGTGTGGAGGCTTTCTGGAATTGCAGAGTCCTTTCAGCAGTTCCAAGAAGGCAGCACATTCCTTTGCACGACTCAAAGGTGACCCTGAGGATGCAGACAAGCCTCCAAGTAGCCTCGCGACTCATTCAAAGGATGCAAATAATCAGCTGTCTCTAACAGAATATCAACCCTTCCATTTCCCACCATCCAATCAGAGCTGAAGAAGCTTCTTGGATGAGAAGTGAAATGTTTTCTAAAGAAAAAACCAGAAAGTCCAGTTGTCTCTTGAAAAAAGGCATCTTTGGGACAACCACGACCTGGAGGACTCTCTACAGACTTTTAGCTATACAATTTGGGATGAACACCCTTCAAATGGTGTCACAGTATGAACGGATTTCCAGAAAACAATTGCAGAACCATTTGCACCACTCAAGTGACCCTGAGGACACAGATAAACCTCCAAGTGGCCTCAACGACTCTCTAAAAAGGATGCAAATGACCAGCTGCCTGCAAGGAATATAAATCTTCCCATTCCCCACCATCCAATCAGAGCTGAAGAAGCTTCTTGGATGAGAAGCGAAATGACTTCAAAGAAAAACCAGAAAGTCCAGCTGCCTCTTTAAAAAAAAGGCACCTTTGGGTAAGATTCGCTGCTTTTTCTGGATGCCATTTTGCTTCAACTCTGCCCAAGCCCTTAATGACCCAGGATTGCAACATGTCAAAAATCACCTCTTTCTAAATGACACACACACACACAAAAATCTCCTCCCCTGTTTTGAATGTAACTCCGCTCAGAAAAGGAATTTTGACACAGCCAGGAGTGCCAAACATAGCTCCCACCCTGCAACCGATTAAAGCAGCTGCCTCCCTTTTACGGCTGTGTGACTGCAGAAACTTTGCTGGAGGATGCCACGGCTGCTTTAAGAAGACATCAGTGAGTTGGGGATATTGATGTTTTTTTTAAAAAAATGCTCTTCTGAATCGAAGTGGCACCTCCCTTCAATTGCAGGAAGTCCTCGACTTAACCGCCGTTCGGTTTAGTGACCATTTGAAGCTACAACGGCCACAAAAAAGGGAATTCTTTTAAGCACTACGATACTTGAAGTAATGAATGAGGTATTGACAAGAACTAAAGTACCTAACTCATGGACTGAGGCTTATATCACTCTTATTAACAAAAGAAGACACTGATTTACAACAGATAAAAAGCTATAAACCAATGGTGGCTAAACTTTTTGAGCTCCTGTGCCAAAAATTGTGTGCGCTTGCACAAAGAAGGCAATGCCCCCTACGCATGCGCACACAATCCCCCCAGCCCGCCCCCATCACCCCTTTACCTGCATTGGGCCTCACAGCTGATTTTCGGCAGGTTTGAGGCTTTTTTTCCGGCCTCCCAGAGGCTTTAGGAAGGCTTCTACAGGCTTTGCAGGCCAAAAACTAGGCCCGTTTCTTCACTTCTGGTATTTCCAGAAAAACAGGAAGTGATGAAATGGGCCTAGTTTTCATCCTGAAAAACCTGCAGAAGCCTTTCTCAAGCCTCTGGGAGGCCAAAAAAGGCCTCAAACCTGCCGAAAATCAGCTGTGAGGCGTACGCATGCGCAGTGAGGTAAGTTTGCCGGCAGCTCGCATACCACCACAAATGGCCCTGTGTGTCACCTGTGGCACACACAACATGCTTATAGGTTTGCCATCGGGGCTATAGACCTATATCCCTGCTGAACGCAGATTATAAAATATTTGCCTCAATAATGGCAGAAAGACTTCAAAGATATCTGAATTAGTTTATACATTCTGATCAAAATGGATTCTTGCCTAAGAGACAAATAAAAGACAACATGAGAATCATATTGAATACGTTGGAATACTATGATGCACATCCAGAGAAGCAAATGGCCTTGGTGTTTCTAGATACGAAGCCTTTGATAACGTAAATTGGCAATTTATTTTATTACAAATGGAAGAGATGGGTTTTGGAGAAAGATTTACTGAAACAATTGGGACTCATGACCATTTTTCACGCACGTGACCGTTGCAGTCATGTGATCAAAATTCGGCCACTAGACAACTGATTTGTATTTATGACAGTTGCAATGTGCTGGGGTTACACTCCCACATCCCCTTTTGCAACCTCAGAGAAGCAAACTCAGCTTAAGTCAGACTCACTTAACAACTGGGGAAAAGCAAGGTCACAAAACGGGGCAAAACTCAATAACCGTCTCGCTTAGGAATGGAAAAGTTGGGCCCAATGGCGATCGCAAGTCGAGGACTAGGTCGTTAGCAAACAGCCAAAGGGCACAACTGGCTAAGTTCTTGGCACAAAGCGTCTACGCAACCTCTGAAAAAGATGTTCTGGGTTTTGTAGGTGAAGAAGCTCCCTGAAGAGCGCCAGGAATGCAGGGCCGGAGACAGCTTGGGAGGCGGGATGTGGAGGTAAACGGCAAGCAGGGGCAGCATCAGCAAACCGACTTGGATCCACCACTCTTTCATTCTGGGAGGATAGAAGGGAAGCCAAAGGGGGAAAAAATGAAAATAAAAGAAAGCAACTGCCATGTATAGAAGAAAAAAATGAGCAGAAGCTGAGGGCAGCGTCAAATGAGGAATCAACCGAGAACCGTGATGGCAAACCAATGGCACGCGTGCCACAAGTGGCACACAGAGCCATTTGTGCGGGTACGTGAGCTCCATCCAAAGTTACCTGCCCTGCGCATGTGTGCGCACCTCCCAGCTGATTTTCTGCCTATTTGAGGCCTTTTTCACCTTCCCGGAGGTATTGGAAGCCTGAAAAATGGACCTTCTGGAAATACCAGAAGTGCCAAAATGGGTCCGTTTTTCGGCCTCCCGAGGCTGCAGAGGTTTTTGAGCCTCTGGGAAGGCGAAAATGTCCTCCCCAGGGCTCCATAGGCCCTCTGGAGACTGAAAATGGGCACTTCTGGTATTTCCAGAAGGACCGTTTTTCGGCCTCCCAAAGCTGCAGAGGCTTCCCTCAAGCCTCAGGGAGGCCGAAAAAGGCCCGAAATGGGCCAAAAATCAACTGGGAGGCGCATACATGTGCAGTGCAGGTAAGGAGGCGGGGAGGTGTTGCACACACATGTAAGGGGGGGCGCATTGCATTGTGGGTGCTCATATACGCATGTGGGTGCTATCGCTCACACGCACACTTTCGGCACACCACAACAAAAAGGTTCGCCATCACTGACCAAGAATCCCTCCGTCGTCACCAGCAGACCAAGTCCAACTTTCCTTGAATTCCGCTGACCCTTATCTAATTCCAAGCAGGTGGTGACCGTTACTTGAGAATATTCCTGTGCCTTAGGCCATTTGGCAAGAAATTAATTTAATTGGACCTTCACTTCTGGACCTGGTCTTTCACACCTGAGACCGCCAGCCAATTGGGAGTGCCAGCATTGGGAGCGAGAGTGACTTCCGACTTCTCGCCAGCTTCTCCAGTGACTTTGCTTATCGGAAGCTAACTGAGAGCATCGGAAATGCATTCCTTCTCCTTTGGCTGGCTCGTGGAATTGCCTGCCACTTAGCTGGCGGGGAGGAGGCGCAAAGGGAGCTGTGGATTGCAAGGAAAAACTGCACTCCTGCTTCCCCATCCAATTCAGATTAACAGAATTGGAAGGGACCTTGTAGGTCATCTAGCCCAACCTCAGTCTGGTACAATTTCTGACAAATGGCAGTCCAATCTCTTCTTGAAAGTCTCTCCAGTGATGAAGCTCCCACAACTTCCAAAGGCAAGGTGTGTCTCCGAGAGTCCACCTCCCTTCCAGAGAGGAAGAGGGCTTACCTGTCGGCCATTAGCACCCCACAACCAGCCTTTCCTCACCTGCAGGCATCCCGGTCCAACCTCCCTTGAATTCCACTAACCCTTACCTAACTCCTAGCTGGTGTCAATTCTTGGTTGAGAAAATTCCTGAGCAGAGGCTTTCAGCAATAAAGCAGTTTAATTGGACTTTAACCTGTGAACCTGTCCTTTTGCACCTGGTGCATGCCAGGATATAGGCAAGGGGTTGATATCCTCAAAACAGCCAAAAATGCTGTTTTTGGGAGCAAAATTTGACTCCTTTCAGACTAAAACCTTTGCAATTATCCAGCATTAATCCAGTACTAATGGGCTGGGACTACAGCATCCATCATCCTCAGACAGGACAGGAATCCACTGAACTCTGTGAAATGCACCAATAAATACACACACACACACACACACACACACACACGTACTCCCCTAAGAAATAATATTTTTTTTCCTGGACACTCTGAGTGCAAACCAACACTCCGCTATCCACACCCCCAAAATGACTAAGAGTGAACCCCAATGGGGGGTCCTTAGTGCTCTCTCAGCTGGGTGGGTTTCTTGCAGACGTTTCATGACCCAAATAGGGAACATCATCAGTGCTAAAAGAGAGGTTGGCTCTGCATTGATGTATCTCCATCCTCTTCTAGCACTGATGATATGACCTAGTTGGGTCATGAAACGTGTGCAAGGAAGCCACCCAGCTCGGAGACCCCCAAGGACCCCCACAGTCCTTCCTTCCCTCCCCCCCTTTCTCCCTCCTTCCACTACACAAGTTTTACTCCCTACACCACTGATGACGTTACCTCGTCGGGTCATGAAATGTCTGTAAGGAAACCACCAAGCTCAGACACCCCCAAGGACCCCATAGACCTCTGCCTCATTCTCCTCTTTCTTCTCCCCTCCTCAAATGCCCCTCCTTTCTAGCCCTGATGATGTTCCCTAGTTGGGTCATGAAAGGTCTACAAGGAAACAAACAAGCTCAAAGACTCCACCGTGCAACCCAGAGCTGCAAATATTCTCCTTTATGAGTGAACCTCAAATCTTACCGAACTCTTTCCCCCTTAATTCAACTCCTTGGGGAGGGGGGCAGCCCCCAGAGAGGGCATTTTCTAAGGAGGGGGTGAAGGCGAACCCCCCCTTCTCTTGTCCAGCAAGTGCATCACACCCCCTTTTTTGATTTGTTTGCAAGTTTCCCTCCCCCCCAAAATCCCTATTCTTCCTCCCTTCACCCTAAAAAAGAAAAAAAAAATCCACCCCTGCCCCCCCCCC
>BLBF01000055.1:1697817-1728336 GCA_015471245.1 Laticauda colubrina | reverse complement strand
TTTTTCTTTCGCCTTCCTTCCTTCTCGTTCTCTCCTTCCCTCCTTCCTTTTTCTATATTTCCCCCTCTTTTCTTTGTCTCTTCCCCCTCCATTTCTTCTTTTCTTCCTTTCTTTTCCTTGTTTCTTTCTCTCCCCTCCCTTCTTTCTCCTTCTCTTCCCTCCCTGCTTTCCTTCCTTCCTTTTTTCCCTTTCTCCTGCTTTCCCTCCTTCACTCCTTCCTTTTTTTCTCCCTCGCTTTTTTCTTTCTTCCCTCCCTCCATCTTTCCTTTCTTATTTTTTTCTTTCTCCATCCCCTCCTTCCTTCTTTTGCCTTCCTCTCCCTCTCTTTCTTCCTCCTTCTCTTCCCTCCCTTCCTTCTCCCATGTCTCGTTTCTTTCTCTTCTTTCTTCCTCCCTCCCTCCTTTCCTTCCCCCACCTCAATAAATTGTAATATTAAACAGTTGCCCCTCTTTAAATTGCTCTTAAAATTACACACACATGCACAACTCATTTTGCATCCTGTGGGGCCATCAATTTATCGGTTGACAAATTTATCCTTACCAGATTCCTCCAGGCATTCTGGATAGTGACATTATGCCTGTAGCATTTCTTACCTCCTTCCAATAGCTTGAAGTCTACTAAAGCGCATAAATCAAAGTTTCAGGGACAAGTTTATGAGGTCCTTGAATGCAAATCCAGCATATAGGTAATCCTCGAATGACAACCAATCATTCAGCAACTGTTCAAAGTCACAACCACACTGAAAATAGTGATTTATGACCCCTAGAGCTTAATTTCTTCAAAAACCTAGAATTGCCATTTGAAATTGTTGGGATCCCTCCAGACAGAGAGAAAACAGAGCCCATAGAAAACAACCCTTGCTCTTAATTTCGTCTGAAATGGAAGCTTTGTGATTTATAAATGAAAACCCAGAAATGATTTGGAATGTAATGTTCACATTTTGGGTTGAAAATGGGAGAATTCGAGTCCCACACCCTGGATGGGGATGGTGAGTCGGGGGGGAAAAAAAAAAAACAACTTGGCTGCATTCACACAACCACACAAAACACACATTAGATGGTTTGGGATTCCAGATCCCAGAATGAGCAGCCAATATAAGTGGAGGGTATTCATGGGAAAACATCAAGGTCCTCTGGGTTTTGAATGCACCCACGCAGGTGAGCTGCACCCCACGGAACACGTGTGAGCGCAGAAAGGAGAAAAACACGCGTCAGAACCCGCGTTGGAACAAACGCACTACTTCTTCTCCTCCGAGCCCCTCCCCTCAGCGGAAGGACACCGCGGTGAAGAGTCCCAGAGCCCCTGTTGCGTCACAGTCCCGCCTCAGTGTCGCTCGGAAAGGAACCAAAAGAAGAAAAAAAAAACCCAGAGGTGCGCGGAGGCGTCCCTCGTCACCTGGGGAAACGGCCGACGCTCGCCTCAGTCCCCACGTGGCCCTCAACGCGCACGCGCAAAAGGGAAAGCCGAACCGGGACTTTTAAAATGCGCGAGCGTGGGGGGCGGCGACGGACTTGGCAGCAGCGCTCGGAGGGAGGGGTGGGAAGAGAGCGCGAATGGGCGCGGGGACCGGCCAATCGGAGAGGTGGGATGGTCTGAAGGCCGGCGCGGATTGGCCTTGGCGCGGGGCGCCAAGGGCCGGCGGAGGGGCGGGACGTGCGCGAGGCTGACAGTTGGGCAGGATGTCGGCGAGGAGGCGCATCGGCGACCCTGAGGTAAGGGGGGGGCGCCGTGGGGGGGTCGTGAGGGGGCTTCCCAGAAGGCGGGAAAGGAGGCACGCGACCTCGGATTTAAGAGGGGGAGATCTGAGGAGGGGTCCCCCCCAAACCGTGAGGGCCCTGAAGAGGCCTCGGGACCTGGCCTCGGCCCTAGAGAAGCCCCCTCCAGGCCTCGTCGCAGTGAGGGGGTCCCCAATATCCTGAGGGAGTCATTGATGGGGCCTGTCAATCAAGCATGGGGACTGTTTTCTTATATAGATGCGTTTCTAGTACTTCTGAATGAGGGGGGAGCGTGACAATAGCCCAGAAAATTTTATTTGTTTATTTGATTTGTCAATTGCTTACAAGATAATAGGTATAAGTATGTACATAGTTATGAATGAAATGGGTACATATAAGAAAAAATAAAGGAAACAATAGGACAGGGATGGTAGGCACGTTGGTGCGCTTATGCACGCCCCCTAAAATCGGAATTTAAAGCAAAAATCAGGATTTAAAGCAACCATTATTGGGTATTTGGGGGGGGCAACCTGGTCTTTTTTATATGTATAATACGGCTCTATTTAGCCCATTCTAGGGGCTTCAGACCCATAAGTGGCGTCCCTGGATCTCTTTGCCATTACAACAACCCTGTGAGGTAGGATGGGTTGAGGGGGACCAGCTCCAAATCACTCCTGGATTGGGGGGGGAATACAAGAAGTCCTGGTGTTCAAACTTACATCGGCACTGTAACTTAGGAGCCTTGGTCCTCACACTTATGACCGTTGCTGCAGCCTCACGCTCATGGGATTGAATTTAGGGCCATGTGTATTTAGGAAGGTTGTGGTGTCCTGAGGTCCAGGGGGGTCTCTATTTGTGACCTCAGGGGGCTTTCAGGCAAGCAAAGTCAATGGGGAGGAGAGAGAGATTCACTTAATGACCTCACTGGCTTGTCAGAAAGGTCACGAAAGGGGAACACATGACCTCGAGACACTGCAACGGTCATAAACATGAATCAATCGACAAGCACCTGAATTTTGATCACGTGGCCACAGGGTGCGAGGACCACTTGTCAGTCGGTTTTTAAAGTGCCGATGTAACTTCCAACCCAAGAATGTTGGTCGTAAGTGGGAGAGGGCTTCGTGGTATCCGAAGCAGAACATCCAGATTGCCAGATTGTTAAGTAAAATATTAAGTGAGTATTGCCGCATTTTACGACCCCTCTTGTCACAGTGGCTAAGTGAATGACTGCAGTTGATAAGTTAGGAACCTGGTTGTTAGGTGAATCTGGCTTTTTCCATGGATTTTGGTGTCAGAAGCTGAAGAAGAAGCTTCTCAGCTGAGAAGCGAAATGTTTTCAAAGAAAAAAAATCAGATAGTCCAGTTGCCTCTTGGGGGCAAAAAACACCTTTGGGACATTAATTCTAAGGTGAACATCAGACCATCAATCAAGTAAATACCACAATCAAGAAACTGACAAAGAGCCAACAGTAAACAGCCCAACCAAGGAACCTCTAAGATCATCCCACCAACATTGAAAGGGCAAGTCACCAGAATATAAACTAATCACACTCCTTACTAGCACTGATGATGTTACCTAGTTGGGTAATGAAACGTCTTCAAGAAAATAAGCAAGCTAAGAGAGCACCAAGGAGCGCCCCCCCCAGTCCTGCTCCTCCTCTTCCTTCTCCCCTTCTAGCATTGATGATGTTGCCTAGTTGGGTAATGAAACGTCTTCAAGAAAACAAACTCGGAGAGCACCATGTCAACCCTGAGCTACAAATAGTCTCCCTGAAGAGTAGAAGCTCCTTAGATCCTGCAGCTCAGCTATTTGGGCTGGAGAGCCTGGCATTGAGTCATCTGGTCATTTGTATCCTTTTAGAGAGTCGTTGAGGCCACTTGGAGGTTGGATGGAGGGCAGAGATATACCTCCAAGTGGCCTCAACAGCTTTCTAGAAGGGTGCAAATGACCAGCTGTCTACAAGGAGTATAAATCCTTCCATTCTCCACTATCCAGTCAGAGCTGAAGAAGCTTCTTGGATGAGAAGCAAAACGTCTTCAAAGAAAATATAAAGTCCAGTTGCCTCTTGAAAAAAGCACCTTTGGGACAACCAAGACCTGGAGGACTGAGAATCTCCATAGATTTTAGCCATGGACTTTGGGCTGAACACCCTTCAAATGGTATAGAAATATGAACGGATTTCCAGAAAAATGGCAGACTACAGCAACCATTTGCACTACTCAGGTGGCCCTGAGGACACAGATAAACCTCCAAATAGCCTCAATGACTCTCTAAAAAGGATGGAAAAAACTAGCTGTCTCAAAAGGAATATAAATCCTTCCCCCCACCATCCAATCAGAGTTGAAGAAGCTTCTTGGATGAGAAGCGAAATGTCTTCAAAGAAAAACCAGAAATCCAGTTGCCTCTTGAAAAAAAAGCATCTTTATGACTCCTTTTATTAATTATTTAATTCATCTGAATTCATTATTGAATTCTGTCCTCCAGAAATTGGAGGGTGGTAGACCTTCATGAAATTGAACTTTTTTTTAGATGGATTAGCAACTTTAATAATAGTGTGAAAGTCATAGCTTTTTTTTCCGCTGTAGCCTCTTAATTTTTTTAAATATTTATTATTACAAATAAAAAGGAAGAGCAATGTTTCAAAATCTATATATACAATGTGGTGCCTGTATATTGGTGGTTACATTTCTTGGAGTAATATTCATCATAATCATAATAATAGTCTTCTCTAATGGTAATTTTATGATAACAGTGCTTTTGCGTCATAACATTGATACATATTAATTAGTAAAACTAATCAAAATTAATCACAATAAGTTACAATAAGCAACTCTAATAGTGAGATCTTTCTCTTGTAATCTTCAAGTTTTTTAACTCCTGTTTCTCTTATTTAACCAATGATAGAACAGATCCCATACCTCAAAATATTCAGTGTCTTCCTTTTCTTTAACTGAAATTGAACTTAAGCGGAAAGTAGACTAACCTGGTTTGCTTGAGATATGTTGAAATTTAGTTCCCACAGCTGCAATAATATATTTGGCAGTGTGGTACCAAGATAGTATAGGTGGAATGAGGCCAGGTACCTCCCTGTGAGAGGCCCTGAAATTACAGTTTTCCTCTTTCTGGGAATGCCTTTTATGCATGATGATTGGAATCAAGAAACATACTAGATTAACTCAATTAACCAACCAAAATTAAACCAAATAGGAAGGTTTATACAACATATAAGCCACCAAAAACAAAGGATTGGCACTACCCAAGTTTAGCAATGTAGTCTAACCCCTAAACTTTATTTTTTGAGCAAATATTGTGAAATCAGGATTGTTAAACAAGTTGTAACAGGGTTTTATTCAACACTTAAGTGCAAAGTATCTAAAAATGTTTAAATCATGGCAACTGCACCAAAGTCAGAGAGACTGCCTAACTAATTTTTTATTTTGACTGATGAAATTATGTCAATGAGTAACAAAATGTCTCAGATTAACAAACTTTGGTCCAGTTGCCATGATTTAGCAACTTGAGCAATTTAGGTTTTAGACACATTTGGCCTGGATGATTGAGTTTTCATTGACACAGGAAGCCTACAGTATTTAAATGCAGGTAGTCCTCACCTTAACGGCCACAATTGGAAAGCAGAATTTCCATTGCTAAGAGGTGAATAGTAAATGAGTTGTATCCAATGTTATTAACTTTTTTTTTTTTGCTCCAGTTAAGTAAACCACTGTCATTATTAAGTGAACCACACAGTTAAGTGAATCTGGCTTCCCCCCTTTAGATGATACTTGAGCACTGTGAAGGGAGCATTATACATTTGGATTCTCCTGTGAATAAAATGCACATTTGGGAGCAAATGACAGGGTCATGGAAATACCACATTCATTTATTGAAAAAAGAAGTTAAATAAGTTGCCAATCGAAAAGGAAAAAAACCCTGGCAAATGAGAAACCAAATAGACTGGATTATGGCTTAGTGTGATGTGTGAACACATAATGAGCTTTCTTTTCTCTCTTTCTCTCTCTCTCTTGACATGCTGGAATTATAGAAATTAAAGAGGAAGAGCAGATACTGCTCCCACCCGCTAAGAGAAAAAACTTAGGATACAACTGAGGTGTATATATAGTATAGATTGTCCTAGACGTATAACCACAATCGAGCCCAAAATTTCTGTTGCTAAGCAAGAGAGTTGTTAAGTGAGTTTTGCCCATTTTACGACTTTTCTTTCTATAGTTAAGTGAAACACTGCACAGTTGTATGGTGAAACTTTGCTTGCTAGAAAATTGAAAAAGATGGTTACATGGATTTATTTATGCAACCATCATAAATATGTGTTAGTGGCCAAGCATCCATATTTTGATTATGTCACTTGCAGTGTTCGTTAACGTGGAACATAGTCATAAGTCACTTTTTTCAACACCATTGTAACTTCAAATAGCAAATGGTTGTAAGTCAGGGACTACCTGTATCAACTTTGACATTTCAGCATCATGCATCTTTTAGCGTGGTGATTCTGTGGTCCTTGTTTTCAAAAATTGTGTGCATATCGCAATCGTACTGTTTTTCTCTTCTTCCTGGGTAATTTTCTCATCCTTTTCTTTTCACTTTCTCCCACTCCTGGTAAGCAGTTCTTGACCAAAAGGATCCCACAGAATCCTAAATACCAGCATGTAAAAACTCGCCTTGACACAGGTAAGTTAAAATCTGTTCCTTTTTGGAAGGGGGGGGGGTAGAGGGGAGATTTGAAGAGAAAGCAAGGTGCTTTAAGAGTTTTTCATTTGCTACATCCAAGCGCTGGACTTCATGTGAGAAGCTGTGACTTCATCCACAGCCTGTGTGGACCATGAGATTAGGCCATGAGGGCACAATGGCCACCAGGAATGGGTTGCCCTTGAGAGTTTATTAAACTGTGGGGTCCTTGGTGCTCTCTGAGCTTGGACCTTTTCCTGCAGGCATTTCTTGACCCAGCTGGGTAACATCATCAGTTCTAGTAAGGAATGAGATTTGCTCTCAGTTTATATTCTTAATGGCTTGCCCTGATGATGTTACTTCATTTGGGCAATGAAACATCTGTAAGAAAACAGCCAAGCTTATAGAGCACCAAGGACCCCTCATATTCTCCTTTACTGGAGACATGTCATTACCCAAATAGGGAACATCATCAGTTCTAGAAGGGAGTGGTGTGTGCAAAATGGAGGAGGAGGAAGAAGACTGTGAAGTCCTTGGTGCTCTCTGAACTTGGAGGTTGTTTTCCTACATTTAATTACCCAATTAGGAAACATCAGTGCTGGAGGGGAAGGAGGAAAATAACAACGTTGACAACTGTGGGGTCCTTGGTGCTCTCTGGGCTTGGTTGTTTTCTTGCAGACATTTCATTACCCAACTAGGTAACAAAATTTTTGCTGGTCATTGACCGAATAAATATTATCGATTGGTTCCTGCATGTGCTTGGCGAAATAAATAACCTACTTACAAGCTGAACCCTGAAGCCAGCTTTCTTTTCTCATCCTTATTAACATAATCTGTTATTGAGAGGACAAAAATAGGCAGGGGAAAAATGGCTTCTCTTTAGAGAACTTTGGAGCAGGATATGCAAGAAATAAATATTTTTAACCACCCAAAGCCAGACTCAGCAATTTTGAGAATATTTCTGATTTTCCAGTCCTGCTAATCCTGTTAATTATATATAAATAATTAACTTGGAATAAAGAGGTGGCTGAGTTGAGTTTTTGGTAAAGATTGTCATCACTTTCCTAAGTACCTTCCTGAGTGTCTTTTCTTCCACAGGTAGCAGTATGACCAAGTACACTGAAAAACTAGAAGAGATCAAGAGAAGTGAGTACTACATATTGCAATCATGCACTCAAACATCTATAATCAGCTCACACAGTAGTCCAGTCTTTCTCAGACTTGGCAACTTTAAGATGTGAGAACTTCAACTCCAGAATGTCCCAGCCAGCATGGCCACTGATGAGAATTTGGGGTGTTTCAGTCCACACATTTAGAAGTTGGTTGGAAGTTTGAGAAGCACTGGTACAACATTCACAAAAAGATGCTGTTTTTATTTATATTCATTTATTAGAATTTTATCCAACCTTAATTTCTTTATAAGTAACTGTAGGAGGTGAACATATCTAACACTCTTTCATCCTCCAATTTTCCCCATGGCAACTTTGTGAACTGAGTTTGGACTGAAATTGAGTGATTGACCCAAGTCACACAGCTTTTGCGCTTACGGTGAGACTAGAACTCCCTGTCTCCTAGTGATTGGCCCACAGTCATCCAGCAGCTTACATGTATAAGTTACTCTCACTCTCCTGGTTTCTAGGTCATCGCCTTCACCACTACACCAATCTGGGTCTCTCATCCCCCTGCTCCATCCTCATTTATTTACTTTTCTCCTCAGCTTCCACAAGAGCCAAGAAGACCCATCTCAACACAAGTTCTATCATCTTCCCAGAATAATTTAACTCCTGTGTTTCGGTATCATAATCTGGCTACACCCTCATTAATTAGAACTAGAACAGTTCCCTCCACCCCTCTCCTCCACAGTGCTAACATCTCCTGCATCGTGAATTTGGGTGTGTCTGTTTTGCACATGGGAACCAACTTAATGAACCAGGGATGGGCGCTGGGTACTTTCTATCTATGCCTTTTCGAGCACTGCTCCTACGGTCTTTTGCCGCCGGCAATGTTAGCTGATCCTGATGGAATCTGAAAACCATGTAAGAGGTTTCTAAATTGCCTGCTTTGATTGTACAACTGTTGTGTCACATTGGCAGAATTTCAGTTATCCTCGTTTTAGGTGTATTTTTCTTTTTAAGTGTTCTTTCTCCGCTCTTCATCCTGACTTGCTTCGTTTGGCTGAAAGAGTTGGTTTCATAACATCCTCCTTTTAATGGAGGGCTTTTGAGTGCTGAAATACTAGCCGTGCTTTGTTGTGACACTGTCACAATCCTTGCTGTGTTTCTGTCCTCTTTTTTTTGTTTGTTTGCGCTTTGAACTCTGTACTCCACAGTCCTTTTCTGTTAGCCTTGAATTGTGCTTAAACTCTGCTTAGGTAGCAAAGTGTGCTCTTTGAGTGAATAAGCACCTTGTGCGTGGCTTTAGGGAACTGAGCTTTCTCAGGGATATATGAGACCGTAAGAGGCAATTTGAAAAGCTCGCACAGGTTTGCTTCTGTCTTTCTTCTGTAACTCGACTCAAGTTGTACAAAAGGCTGGAAAATCGAAACCAAGGCGCTCGCAAGGGCTGTCCTCACTTGCCTCTCTGACATATAGAACCAAGAAAGAACAAGTCAAGATTATTTCTCTTTGCAAGCTGGCATCCCCGCCGAACTGAAAGAATTTTTTAAAAAAACCGGTGTTGCATCTTGGATTTAAAATGTCTGAAAACTCAAACGGATCTTCTGACTCAGCTCCAGGTAGACTGCGCTGGGGACTTGGGGGGAACTGTGATTTTGGGGGCTGCTTGGGGTGATGGATGTTGTAGCGGGTGTCTCAGGAAGGTCTCAGATTTGGGAGACATTTATAATCGTTGCTAGGTTATTGGAGCCAACAGCCCAAAGGTGCAAAATTTATATGTGGTTAGTCAGGAAGCTATTGTTGAATGTAGTTGTGGTTGCTTGCTTTTTTATGGGATTTTTAGCAGTAAAATATCTTGGTCTAATTGTCCAACATAACTTTTATTTATACATACACACACACACACACACACTTGCTAATACTTTATTTAAACTAAATTTGTAAATCAGTGATTTGCAGACCTCTTGTAGATGTCATACACTAGACAGACAGACAGACAGACAAATAGATAATCTTGGTCTGAACATGATGGGAAATCATCCTTATTTTCAGGCTACTCCAGTGTAAGGTGATGAAAGATTTTTTTTTAATAGTGCCAAAATCTATTTCTGTAGACAGTGAAAATAATAAGTCAAGCAATTATTCTTCTTTTCTTTGCTCATATTATCTGGAACTCCTATTATTCCTATTCATCAAACCTCCACTTATCAGCCTGGGAAGGGCTTGGCACATGCTAAATTGTACAGCGGGAAGAAACCCCTTAAAAGAGATTGAAAGCAGGCAATCTTTAAGTCCACGGGACTTAAAGTTGCCAAGGTTGGACACCCCTGTTTTCAAGCTTGCTTTAAATGGATGAAATCAAGGACCAGTTTGGTCTAGTGGTGATCTTAGAAATGAGAACTGGCTGGGTGTCTTTGAACCAATCGCCAGGAGACAGGAAGTTCTAGTCCTGCCTTAGCCTTGAAGCCTAGCTGGGTGACGTTGGTCCCATTCTCACAGGATTGTTGTGGTGAAAATAGCAGGAGGAGAGAAGGAGTAATACGTTTCCCACCTTGACTTGTTTACAAAAATAATAAAGGCAGGGTATATTCAAAATAAAATAAACTGCTTTGACAAAGCACAAAGAAAACTAGATGCTCTCTAGTTTTCTCTAGATAAAGCTGCACTTTCAAATGACAGCCGTGGTCTGGGCTTTCTCAAACTGCTGAGTCAAGATTAGAGACATAAGGAATTTGTCATGGCAGATCTCAAATTGGGCTGAAGTTTTACTTCCATTAATTCTACATAGTTCAGAAACCAAAACTGGAGAAAAAGTATGTGAACTGGATTTATTTGCTTATTTTTTTGAAAGATTTACATGGCCACCCCATTAAAACAAGCAGGTCACGGTATAAAACGGGGGACTCCAAACTTTAAGACTCGTGGACTTCAATCCTCAGAATTCCCCAGCCAGCCATGCATGGCTGGCTGGGGAATTCTGGGAGTTGAAGTCCACAAGTCTTAAAGTTGCCAGGTTTGGAGGTTTGTAGGAGATGAGCAAGCCGAGTCCAAGGACGTGGTCAAATGCATTATCAGTTTGGAGTCACTGTGTTCCCACAGAAGACCCAAGTCCAGCCCCACATGAATTTCCCTTGACCCTTTTCAAGGACCAATTTGTCTTGACCATCAGTAAATCAGATTCTTGTGGACAGGTAGCATGTAATGATAAACTTTTGAGTGTTTTGAACTCAGCTCCTGTTGTGGGTGACTTGTGCCTAAAACACACGTGTGAACTGTCTGGAAAAACCAGGTTTTTTTTCTAAATTAAAAGCAAGGTCCTCCACTGAGTTTGTTAATCATGTTTTGTGTTTTGCAGATTACAGGTACAAGAAAGATGAGCTCTTCAAGAGACTAAAAGTGTCTACTTTTGCCCAACTGGTATGTTCCTTCTTTTTGTCCATGAATATGAAATGTTCTTCTCCCTTACAGCTCTGGCCACCTCAGTGGGGCTGAGTGGGGTCTGTACAGAAACTGGGTGGGGAGTGAGCACTTTCTGCCTTTAGAAAGGCCCTCCCCCACTTCATGGTCTCAGGCCTGTGGTCCTGCAACTTCTCAACCCTGGCAGCCTTACATTGTGTGGACTTCAACTCCCAGAATTTCCCAGCTAGCATCCCCGTCCATCCCCCCCAATCCAGAATTCTGGGAGTTGAAGTCCACACACCTTAAAAGTAGCCTCAGGTGAGAAACACTTGGCAAAGCAACAGAAAGTTCATTACGTCTGAGTGTTATTGCTAAAGAGACAAACACTCTTAATAGCGTTAGCTGGGGAATTCTGGGACTTGAGGTTCTCACATCGTAAAGTTGTCAAGACTGAGAAACATTGTACTAGGCCATGGGGGCCAAACGCGCAGCATGTTGCCGTCCCATGGTGTTTCACAATGTTTTTTCTCTTTGTGGAGCTGGGGTGGGCATGGCTTGCGCATGTCACATCTGGCCTGTGGGCCACCAGTTTGACACCCTGTGTAACTAAGCTGATTCTGCCCTTCTTCCTGCAGGTGATTCAGGTTGCCACTCTGTCGGATGAAACCTTGAAAGGGCCACCTGAAGAAGGCCAAAAACTAGATGGTAATTTGTTTATTTGTTAAATGTCTTTGCTGCCCATCTCATCACAAGATGGCTTACAAATTAAATTCACATTCTTTTTTTAAAAAATCCGATAATGTAAGGGGGTTGGCTAGAAATTTACTGTCTTTTCTTTCTTTTCTTCCTTCCTTCCCTTCCGTCCTTCCTTTCTTCTCTTTCTTTCCATCTTCCCATCTCTCTATCTCTCTATCAAATTTATAAAGCACACAAATAAAGATAAAGCACACAAACATTTAACAATTATTCGCATAAAAACTTCATCTATATTGTGCTAATTTATTTTTGTACTGTTCTGTGTTTCACCTCTACCCCATTCTGGGTTGCATTCTGGGTTGCATGTCAAACAACAGTTACATACATCCTGAGGCCAGAGACACATCTGAGTCTCTCTGTGGAATTTTTGGGAACTTTTAAGTGAGATTCTCACATTTCACACTTGGGGAAGTCTCTGGATGCAAAACCTCTGCCCTGCCTCTTGTCAGATGCCTATGTAACGATTGATATAGTATCTGAATGGGGGCAGCCACCTGGTTTAATGATTAAGCCATC
Organism: Laticauda colubrina; assembly: GCA_015471245.1. Lineage (NCBI taxonomy): Eukaryota > Metazoa > Chordata > Lepidosauria > Squamata > Elapidae > Laticauda > Laticauda colubrina. The sequence goes on along the minus strand of BLBF01000055.1, from coordinate 1,716,151 downwards.
AGGCTAGAAACCAGGAGGTTGTGAATTGTAGTCCCACCTTAGGCACAAATGCTAGTTGGGTGACTTTGGGCCAGTCACCAGGAGACAGTGAGTTCTAATCCCGCCTTAGACATGAAAGCCGGCAAGGTGACTCTAGCCCAATCAACAGGAACCCATGAGTTCTAATCCTGCCTCAAAAGCTGGCTGGGTGATTTTGGGCCAATCAATAGAAGGCTGTGAGTTCTAGTCCCATTTTAGGTATAAAAGCCGACTGGATGACTTTGAACCAGTCCCTCTTTCTTAGCCCAATCCACCTCTCAGGGTTATTGTTGTTGTGAGGAAAATAGGAAGAGAAAGCTATGATGGTTATGTTCACCATCTTGAGTTTTGTAAAAATAATAAATGCAGGATACAAATAAATATATTAAAAACATGGATGCATTTCAAGGCCTTTGTCCTGAAGACTTCATAATATTTCAAGGCCTTAATCTTGAAGACTTCATAATATCTTTGACTCAAGGGATTCCTGTTGCAAGGGAACAGTGGTGGGGAAAGAGAGGGACACCGACTCCTGCTTGCCAGCCCTCCACAGCGTCATCTTGGCAGAAGGACCCTGGGGGTGCTTCCAGCCTCTCGATGTGAGCCTCACACACCTTTCACTTGCCCCTTTTTCAGAAGGTGACGCTGCTCCTTCAGAGGCCAATCTAGAGATAGCAGAGACCAACGGCAAAGGCAGCCCTGAGGAGAAACCAGCCAGTCCCATCCTGTTCATCAACAACACCGGAGCTGGAGAGTCGTATCGCTCCACCTTGCAGAGGTATCTGATATGCAGAGGTCTCCCTTTCCCTCTCTTCTATTCTCTTTCCCTCTCCTCTCCCCTCCATTTTCCTTCCCTCTCTCCTCTCCTTTCTGCATGGGGATTCCCTTAACTCCCCGCAAGAACCTCTGATTAAACCGTGGTATCTCCATTCTTAGACACAACCCAGTTAGAAGGGAGAGATTGACAGTACAAGATAGTCCTCAACTTACCACCACAATTGAACCCAGAATTTCTGCTGTTAAGCAAAACAGTGTGTGATGACCCGTAGTCTCTCAAACTAACCTAAAACCCAAAACATATATTAAAGTCCGATAAGGCCTTCAACTTAACTTCACTGTTTTATTAGGCACAGTTTAAAGTCACAAAAGTAAATAAGGAGGCAAACTGAAAACCAAAACAAACCGCACTGATGAGAGTCCCGAAGCAAGCCAAGATAACTAATCATAAACTCCAGAAAAAATAACCAAGAAAAGTCCATGGGAAGAATGCCAGCAAAGATAAACCTCTTTCAAGGTGAACACTTAATGGACTTCTGCAAATTCTAACTGCACAGTTGCAAACTTATATACATAGCTCCCACCTGCAAGCCACTAGGAGGATCATGGTAATCTCCCCTTGAGTAGACCTCGCTTTTCCCTGATCCTCTCCTCCCTGCGTGACCTAGGGTGGATAGGGGATGGATCTGGATCTTCCTCTGACTGCTCAGCCGGCCTTTGCCCTTCCCCAGCCTCCTCCACCACCTCTGGAGCCGCACTCCCACTCTCTGTTGGCTGTTCCTCCTCTTCCTCAGAATCAGTCTCCACCAGGGACATGACACAGTGGTTAAATGAGTTTTGTCCTCTCCGCAAACCCTTCTAGCAGAGACTGTTTCACCTAGGTTGGTCATGAAATGTCTGCAGGAAAACCACCAAGCTCAGAGAGCAACTAGGACCTCACAGTTCAAGCCTGAGCTACAAAGTGTCTCTTCTATCAGATTTGATAACAGATGACCTTAGTCTGAACCTGTGGGGTTTGAGCTTTCATTCTGCCATTCTTCCTGAACTTAGTTTTCAATCTGTATAATCCTTATTTTTGCAACAAGCCTAAAAAAGAAGGCAGAACACCCAAATTCTCAGAAAGGTGCTTTTTCAGGAGGAAACTGGACTTTCTTGTTTTGATCTTTTTCTTGTGAAGACGTTTTGCTTCTCATCCGAGAACTTCTTCCGCTCTGACTGGATGGTGGAGGACAGGAGGATTGATATTCTTTGCCAGACAGCTGGTCATTTGCATCCTTTTAGAGGGCTTTTTGAAGCACTTGGAGGATTATCTCTGTTCTTCCTCCAATCTCCAAGTGGCCTCAACAACTCTCTCTAAAAGGAGGCGAATGATCAGCTGTCTGTAAGGCAGATCAATCCTTCTGCCCTCCACCATCCTATCAGAGCGGAAGAAGCTTCTTGGGGGAGAAGCAAAACATCTTCAAAAGAAAAGAAAAAAACAAGAAAGTCCAGTTGCTTCCTGAAAAAGCATCTTTGGGACAACCACGGCTGAGATGACTGAGAATCTCTACAGACCCAAATTCTCAGCCCTTGGGGTGTTCTCTCCAACATTTATGATGGGGGGTGGGGGGCTATCTTTCCCTTCTCTGCTGACCTCCCAAAAGACTTTGTCTCCAATAACGATAGCTGCAGAAGCTGCCAGTTTAGGTCCAGCAAGGGAACCCTCTTCCGGGGTTCCTAACGTTTCTTCTTTCTCCCAGCGTCATCAGTGGGGTAGGCGAGCTGGACCTGGGCAAAGGCAACCCCAAGGAGATGGAGTGGACGGTTCCAAACGACGGACCTTATCCCGACTGCCCTTACCTGCTGCTGGATGTGCGAGAGCGAGACGCCTACGAGCAGTGCCACCTTGTGGGAGGTGAGACAAAGGTGTGGTGGCATGTCGGCTGCCAGCGGAGCTCGCGGCAGAGTCAGACTTTGGAAGGCTTTGATGAGGAAGTAGAGGCAGAGGCTGAACCAGGGTCTTCCATCCTCCCCCAGGTGAAGTAGTAGCAGCCTTCGGGGCCTGAGCTGAGTGAGAGGGAGGAACAGATGGGGCCCATCCCAGATGCTCTCAGGAAAAAGCAGGCATAGACCTGCCTGGGAAATAAATAGGAGGGGTTTGGGAGGGGTCAGTTGTCGCAGACAACCATTCATTTCTAGTCTACAGCAAGCAATTTGGATTCTTTTAGCCAAGCCCAGATTTGTTGGGACTGATTACGTTTGTTTGTTTTTGTTCATCCACGTGAATAAAAGACTGTTATTGCCTTGTTACAAAAGGGGGTTTGTTTTACTCATATCACTACTTGCAAAGGCTGGGTCAGAACAAAAGGCGTAGGAACCGCAAAGGCGCTCACGGTTTCCCTGCGGGGGCACTTTGTGGGAGGACAGAAGGGCAGCCCTCCCTGCAACAGATGCTGCAGTCCAAACTGAGCAGCCCCGTGTTAAAAATCCTAGCTGGCTGAGGAATTCTGGGAGTTGAAGTCCACAAATCTTAAACTGGCAAGTTCAGAGAACCCTGCTGTAGAAGCTCGTCCTCCATCTCCATATAAGAACCTGTTACTTTGGAACTGTCCTCTGTTATTTGACCCAGGTTCCTTTGCACCTTTTTCTAGCATATTTCTCTTGCCTTCCAGCTCACTCCTATCCCATCGCTACTCTTTCCCGAACGATGAATCCCTACACCAACAGCATTTTGGAATACGTATCCTTTATGAAGTGGAAAGGGGCAACAGAGCAGGCTTATTTGCAGGAATTCTAGCTTAAAATGTAAAAGTAGCAATGGGCAAAGAGCCATTGTTTTACCGTTAGAAATTTGGGAAAGCTACAGCGGTATCCGACCTTGCAGTAAACGGGGATTTGAAAGGGGACACTGCTATTCCTCAGGTTTTGCGAGTCTGGCTTTGGAATCTAAGATGCCACTTATTATGTACCATGTAAATTGTAGTCATCAACTCAACAACTATAATTGAGCCTAAAATCATCAGTGTTAGAAAGACGTGGGGTTTGCTCTTTCTTTACATATATGAACGCTTTCTAGCACTGATCATGCTATCTAGTTGGGTCATGAAACGTCAGCAAAAATCTTCCCCTCACAGAACTTTGGATCCTTAACCCCTCCATCCCCTAGAAAAATGCTCACGGGAAGATTATCATCCTTTATGATGATGACGAGAGGGTGGCCAGCCAAGCAGCCACCACCATGTGTGAGAGGGGCTTCGAGAATCTATTCATGCTTTCTGGAGGTAGGAAGGCTCAGAGGCATTAGAAGCAACCTCCCCCCAGACCTTTTTCCTTCTCAGCTGGAGATCCACTGAGCACAGAGTAAGGCAAGGAAGTTGGCATTAGGACCGCTCTCGTGATTCCACCCCTGTAATTGGATGGAGCTTTTTAGAGTGAGAAAAAATTAGAATTAGAAGAATTAGAATTGGAACAGTAGAATGGAATGGAATGGAATGGAATGGAATGGAATATTAGAATAGGATAGGGATAGGATAAGATAGAATATGGAATAGAGAGGAGAATAGAATAAAGCAAGCTTGGTAAATTTAAGACTTGTGGACTTTAACTCCCAGAATTCCTGAGCTAACATGACTGGAGGAGGAATTCTGGGAATTTAAGTTCACAAGTTTGAAAGCTGTCAAGTTTGAAAACCCGTAGAATAAAAAATAGAATAGAACAGAACATTAAGATAGGATAGGATAAGACAGGACAGAATTAGAATGAGAACATAACAGAATAGAATAGAATTAGAACAGAATAGAATTTTTTATTGGCTAAATGTGATTGGATACATAAGGAAATTGTCTCCAGTACATAATCTCTCAGTGTACATACAAGCAACAAGTGATAAATCATGATCATAATCATAAAATACAATAATCACACATTCATAAGATTTAACACTCAGTCATAGTCGTAGGATACGAAATAAAAGCAGTCAACATAAATCATGAGATACAAACCACAAAGTGATAGGCCCAAGACACTAAGGACATAGGTAATAGAAAACATGAGAAGGATAAAAATAATATTGCAGCCCTACTAGGTGGTTTGACATCCCAGGGCATAAAACAAGCATGGTGAGAATTAGTTGTTCAGCAGAGTGATGGCATGGGGAAAAAACTGTCCTTGTGTGTAGTTGTTCTGGTGTGCAACAATGCTCTCTATAAAGTCATTTTGAGGATAGGAGTTGAAACAATTTATGTCCAGGATGTGAGGGGTCTGTAGATACTTTCACAGCCCTCTTTTTGACTCATGAAGGATACAGGCCCTCCATGGAAGACAGGCTGGTTGCCACTATTTTTTTTCTGCAGTCCTACCTATCTATATTTTTGAGACTTCCCTGCCATCCTGTCATCCTCCCAGGTCTCCGAGTCATTGCTCAGAAGATCCCCGAAGGCCTGGTGACCGGCTCCTTCCCCGCCTCCTGCCTAGTGGCCAGTCAGCCTGGGAGCGCCCGGAAGAAAGCCACTCCCCAGCCCCCATTTCCCCAGGCTGCTGAGAATAAGTGGAGGTTCACCGCAGAGGATCTGCAAAAGATACAGTACTACCTGCAGGAAGAACAGTTTCCCAGCGACCCTGCCAGTAAGAATCCCCCCTCCCGTTTGTCTTCAAATGCCGCAAAGCCAGAGACAGCCACCCCCTCCTTCCTGCAGGGTGGTTCTGGGGGGGAATTTGTGCTGTGCTTAAGAGGGTCCAAACAGGCCAGAGGTGTATTCAGCAGGTTCTGACCAGTTCTGGAGAACCGGTAGCGGAAATGTTGAGTAGTCCTGAGAACCAGCCTATCCCACCTCTGAATGGCCTCGTTAACTCCATCTCTTCTCCGCCTCCCATTGAGTCCCAGATGGTCATCTGGGTCTTCTTTGGTTGCCCTGCACAGGAAAACGGAGCTGGAAAGCAAGTTAGGTGGGGTGGGGAGGGAATGGAGATTTTGCCACGCCCACCAAACCACACCCACAGAACCAGTAGTGAACAAAATTTCAATCCCACCACTGAATTAGGCCACGTCAGGCTCTGCGTCAAAAGGACACATTGTCCCAAAGGTGCTTTTCCAAGAGGCAACTGGATTTTCTCAGGTGTTTTTTAATTTCCCCTGAAAATTTTTTGCTTCCCATCCAAGAAGCTTCTTCAGTTCTAACTGAAGAAGAACTGCAAGACTTCAGTTAGAACTGAAGAAGCTTCTTGGATGAGAAGTGACACATCTTCAAGGGAAAAGAAAAAAAACAAGAGAGTCCAGTTGCCTTTTGGGAAAAAAAAAAAAAAGAAAAGCACCTTTGGGACAATGGGAACATGCATGACAGAGCATCTCCAAGGACAATGAAGAAGGACAAATTGTGATCCAGAGCACACACAAGCACCACCCAGGAGAAGACAACACGGCTGCTGTTAGGGGTTCCCAACCCCCACCCCCATTGCCCTCCACGAGACCTTCATGCTGGCCTGGCTACAAGACGTTGCTTGGTGACTGGTCTGGGGTGTAGCTGCGACAACTTCAGACAACTGGCACAAACGTTGGGGCTGCCCTTCGTGTCGCCCCAGAGGAACTCCTGCCATGGCCACGCTGATGGAGCGCTGGTACATGGGAGGTAGGGCTGAATTTGAGAAGGCTACCCTGCTGTCCTTCATGTATGCCGGTCCCAGGCAATTGTCTCAAATGTGACTTTTTAATTGGGCGACCAAAGCAGAGAGCCTGGGGTCTCCAGAATGGATTGTTACCCTGGCTGGTTCATGTGTCAAAAAAGTCATAATGGTGGCATCTCCCAACTCACTGGCGGATCCTCCTGTGCCTGGTGCTACAATAATTTGCTTAACGACCATTCGAAGCTACAGCGGCATTGGAAAAAGTGCCTTATGACCGTTTTCCACACTTGTGACCGTTGCAGTATTTCTGTGGTCGCATGATCCAAATTTAGACGCTCACCAACTGACTCGTATTTATGACAGCTGCAATGTCCTGGGGTCACGGGATACCTTTTGGCCACCTTCTGACAATCAAAGTCAACGGGGAAGCCAGGTTCACTTTACAAATGTGTTACTGAACTTAAGAACTGCAGCGATCCCACTTAACGGTGGCCAGACAGGTCATAAAAATGGGGCAACCCCCCCGAGCCACTGTCTCGCCTAGCAGCAGAAATGTTGGATTCTGTTTTGGTCATAAGTCGAGGACTACTTGTAAAGGGGGAAGATATATTATTATTTATTATAATAAATCTTATTTTAATATTATAAATATGTTATAAATCTGGTTTTCGTGCTCCCACCCTGGTAGCTCTCCTGCTAGACCAGCCCGTGCCCTGATCGCCTTTCCTCTTGGTCCCTTCTCCCCAGGCCGCCTCAGCCGCGGATCTTCCGCCCGGGATTGCAAAGCCGCTGTCACCGTGAAGAGCAGCCAGAACCTGCCCAGCGCCAGCCCAGCCACGGCGCCCCTGACCACCCGCTCCCTCAGCAGCAGCAGCCTGCAGAGCAGGCCTTGGCGGTAGCCCGGCACCCTTTGGCGAGAATAAAAGAGAGCCCATTTCCTCGGGGCCGTTTAACCCAACAGGCCAGGCCCCTCTTTGCTTTTTAGGAAGGTAGTTTACACCTTGAGGTGAGGAGTGGAGTGGTGGGGGTGGCTGGAGGAGCTGATCCCGCCAAGAGTTATCCTGTCTTTCCTCTCCCCCAAAGACCGAAACGGGAAAGGTCTGATTTAACTCTGCCGGCTGCCAAGAGCTTCTGGAGAGACCCACAGAATAACTGGGCTGCGCAAGAGGAAAATTAGCCACCAGGAAGTGGCAGATGCAACGGGACCAGAGTTTGTGTCGAAGAATTTCAGGGCACCGCAAAAGGGGTTCAGGGGCTATTTACATCTCCCCCCCCCCCCCCCCCCAGGGTGCTTCCCCATAATCCTTGTATATACGAGGAAAAGGAGGGTGGGGAACCCCCACCCTTTTCTGCCTTGCCTCTAAAGCTATTTGGTTTAATTTATTAAGGTAATTGGGACTGTGCAATTGGAAGCCCACCCCTCTTTTTGTGCCTGGCACACCTAACAGGCAACTCATGTTCCCCCATCTTGACTGCTTTGACCCCGGTGCCCTCTAACAAAAGGAAGAAATAAGATGAGGTGGTGGCGAGGAATCGGGGGCAGTCAGGTTTCGTGGGAAGAGCGTTAAATTAGTTTAAAGCTTTGGTCGGTAAAATCTCCACAAAGAAGGGATGGTGCCAGGAGCCACCTGACAGTTTAAATACTCTTTGGCCTGCTGGGATTTTCAAGGAAGGGGCCCACCCTGGTAATAGAAGAGCCCATTCCTCCCACCCGTCGCCCATCCTGGGTGATTCCCTGTCCTCTTAAAATGGTACCAATGGGGAAAAAACCCACTTGTGCCACCCAGGAAAAACTGGTTAAATTGCACCCTGTATCATCCAGAGTTGAAAGTGCTGCTGTGGGCAGCCGCGGAGGGGAGATGGGCATGGCTAAGGGGGGGCACTGCTCCTGGCTGATGGGCCAAACTGGTGGGCATGCAAGGAAGGGCCAGCACAATCTCTCTGCCGCTCTTTCTTCCCTCGTAATGGAAAGCAGCATCAGGGGCCGCATCACAGAGCAGCCAGGTGGAGACCAAGGGACGGGCAAGGGAAATGGGCATTGCCCCCTCTCCCTCCGCCCCACCCCCTTAAAAAGATGGAAGAAGCTGTGCTTTGGATCTGAATTGCACGATCCCTTCCCGTCCTGCTTTTCCTTCTCTGCTCCTTGTTGGCTGCTGAATCAGGATGAGGAAGTAGCCAGAGAGCCAGATTGTTTCAGGCATGGCCTGCTTTGGGCCTGGGATTAGCCCTCAGGTGCCACCTGGCCCTGGTGGGGCAGCAGGACAAAGGGTCCCCTCTGCAAAGGAGCGACAGCTGACGACATCAGAGCCTCTCTGCCTCCCAAGGATCCTGGCCACATTTATCAGGATTTGTCTGATGCTGGAGCGATGCTTTGGGGGCTCAGAATCTCGATCCTAAGAGGCCCCCATCAGTGTTATAGCTGTCTCTGCTCCAGAGGCCACCCAAAGGCATCACATAATGCTGTAATTTGGATACTACCTTCACTCTCTGCCTGCTCAGCTGAACTCTTTCCATAGTCCACCTCTCTCACCCCGAGCCTAGAAGCTGGCATGCCCACCTCCCTTCCATTCAATCCCTGGCCCCTTTTAAGACTTGTGGACTTCAACTCCCAGAATTCCTCAGCCCACCATGAGGAATTCTGGGAGCTGATATGTCCACAAGTCTTCAGTGTCACCAAGTTTGGAGACCCCTGGCTTAGAGGTCAAAAATGGAGGGTCTTAACTTCCCACCTGAGAGCTTTTTCCTGGATTAAGAGTTGCATGGTGCAAAAGTCCAAAAGATTCTTCAGAAATAAAGATATCCCCACTGGATGCCTGGGAAATCTCTATCTCACACCTGCACCAGGTGTTCTCTGCCCAAAAGATATCTTGGCCATTGCTGTGAGGCTACCCTTCTTTCACTAAGCCAAACTTACTGAGTTCCAACTTTTTTTTTTTTTTTTTTTTTGGTAGAAGTGATGAGCAAGAATTGACAATTCCTCCTTCAGTTTGGTATTCATACCTGGATCTGATTCTCAAGGGGTTTTTTTTTCCCACTTTTTTTTCCCAACCTTGGCAGCTTTAAGATGTGTGGACTTCAACTCCCAGCAAAGCTTGCTGGGGAATTCTAGGAGTTGAAATCTACACATCTTAAAGCTGCCAAGATTGAGAAACTACTCCAGGGTCTTCTAAAGCAGATTCAGAGACAAATCATCGGAAAACCCCCCAAAAATGGACAGCACAAAAAGCCCAAATTCAAAAGGGAGCACTACCAACTCTATCACCTCATTTCCCACAAGGGAAGTGTTTGCCATCCTTGGAGAACAACATCCTTTCAGGGATACCCAGACTGAGAGGTATGCATGCTTTCAGGGGGGAAAAATATTTTAAAAGGACTGAGGCTTGACACCTTCCCGTCCTATTTATCTTCCCTCATCGCTCCCCAACGCCGATGGTGTCCCTATATTTTTCCTCTCTGTACAGATTTGCGCATAATGACTATTTTTATATTAACTTAATCACGTGTGTTTTTAAAAGACCGAAGATTTGCAGGGTTTTGTTTTGGGAGGGTCCATATTCCTGATTTTGTGCTGCATTTCCTTGATTTGCAACATCTCTTTGTTTGTGAGATTTTATAATTTTTGGCTATAGAGCTATTTGCTTCTCGGTTAATCGTAAACCAGGCTCTGCTTGGAGACAGCACCCATAAATGATTGCCTGTTGGTTTTTTTGCTACACATTTGTCCATTTGGTTATTTGAATTAGCAAATGCTTCGCCAATTGATGAGCAGCTGGCTGTAATGGCATCCCAAATCGGGGCTTCCAGGCTGTGGCCGGCTCCTTTGGCCACAGCAGGACAAGTCGCCACAAGTCATGAGGTTGAGACCCCAAGGATGTCTCCACCCAGCCTCATGATTCCTCTTCTCCGGCTTCCTGATCCCACCGTGCTTCCATCCTGACTCAGGAGCAATTTCTTGGCAGTTTGAGACGAGGTTTGTGTAAATATCATGTCTTTATTACGAGCTGGTTTGCGGTTTGATGCCGGTTTCTGTTCTGCTTCCTCCTTGTTTTTAAATGTACTTGATCCACCTCTGTAAATTGTTCAGGTGAACTAGAAACAACATGTATTTCTTTCTTAGATGAGAGTTTTGGTGCGCCTGTGTTTCTTTTTCTTTTTTTAAAATGTGTGTTATTTAATGTAAATTGTTAGCGCAGGTGTAATAGGTCCTGAAAGCAGCAGCAGTCAAGCTATAGATTAGCAATGCAAGGAAAATGACTCCTCCAGAAAACTCCAGATTTCAGGATTGTTGGGGGAACAGAGAAAATTTGATTGGAATCGTTGAATACACTGCTCTTGCTTGGTAAGCAAAAGTAAACAGCTCTTTAGCCTTGGCCAGTGATATTTTTTGTCTTCCCACAATTTCTTGCGGGGGGGTTGGGGGGGGAAATAAGAGACTGGTTGAAATCAATAGAGAAAAATGCCTGGTTTGATTTGCTGGTTGTGGCTTTATCTGAGTAAGGGTGAAACTTCTAGAGAGGTTTGAAAACCTGGAACACTAAAGACTCACCATCTCTCTAGAAGCGCTGAGCATTAGGCTCGTCTCCGGAGCCTTTTCATAGGACTAAGCCTGCTCTTTGGTGTGAAAAATGGGCAGGACGGTGTGTTTTCGGGCCTGACTGAACACCTGGTGTAGCAGAAGGACGGATGCCACCGGCCGGATTCCTTGACCCAAAAAAGCCTTTCTTAACCCTTGTTGTTGGAAAACCTGACCTGCTCAGTGGATTTTGTATGCTTTACTCATTAAGCTAATGAAGGCGGCAGCTGCTGCTGCTCCTGAGCGCTTCCATTTTTGTGCTGTGTCTGGCTTGCCTTTTATATATATTTGCCTCTTAATAAATACAGAACGGTGTGCTTTTATTTTTAAGCAGGTTCATCCAGTTTCCCCAGACAAGATGCAAACACAGGTGTTAGAGCACCTGTGGCCTCCTTAAAGACCCGTGGACTTCAACTCCCAGCATTCTTCAGCCAGACATACTGGCTGAGGAATTCTGGGAGTTGAAGTCCACAGGTCCCAAAAGTTGCCCACTCCAGCGCCAACAGCTGAAAAATTGTTCTAAAGCTGGAATATCTTTTCAAGGGGCAAGATTCAACTCTTACACTCAGCATCAAAATAAAAATGGAGGTGGGTAGCTCCTCAGTTTACAGTCGGTAGTCATGATGGCCGTGAAGCAAATCAGGTGAGACTGACCCAATTTTACAACCTTTTTTGCAGCAGTTGTTAAGTGAATATAGCTCTCCTAAGGCAACCACCACAGTAGTTAAGCAAATACCCCCGTCGTTAAATGAACTCACTGTTCGCTATGAGCAGTTTTTGTGCTGAAAACGGAAAGCAAGTGTCAGTTGTCAGCAAAAAATGTCATAAAGTAAGTCTGGGGGACTAGGATGCTGCAAACGGTCATAAAAGGAGTCAGTTGCCAAACGTCCAACAGACAGCCATGGGAGGGGTGGGGGGTGGAGGCCATCGTAACTTTAGAACCAGGTTGTAAGTACCTTTAAGGGGATCCGTCGTAACCCTGAATAGTCTCTAAGCGACCAATTTTAAGTCAAGGACTACCTCGAGAGACAATCTGTCCATTAGGAGGTGCCCACACCCCGACAGGTATCCTTTGGCCCCAAATAGTCCCAAAACACCACTAGAAAACTCAAACAACTTGTCAAGGTGAGAACCTAGAGCTAAGGGGAAATTATGAGGGGTCACTGATGCTCTTTGAGCTTATTTTCTTTCAGACCTTTCATTACCCAAACTAGGCGGCATCATCAGGGTCAGTAAGGAGTGCAGTGTGCTGTCAGTTTATATTGTAATATATCTAATATATTAGATAATATAATAATAATATTCTAATAGAATATAAACTGAAAGCAAGCCACTCCTTAGTGGCACTGATGATGTTCCCTAGTTGGGTCACGAAACGTCTGCAAGAAAACAAGCAAGCTCAGAGAGCACCCAGGACCCCTTCATGTCAACCCCAAGCTGGAAATATTCTCCTTTATCAGTCAGGAGAAAATTCTTGACTACGAGAAGTATCAGATCAGTAGAACAATTTGCCTCCCAAAGTTTTTCAAGAAGATATTGGACAGCCGTTTGTCTGAAATGGTTTGTCTGAAATGGTGTCGGGTTTTGTCCTTGGAAGTTGTGGGAGCACCATCACTTGAGACTTTGAAGGAGAGATTGGACTGCCATTTGTCATAAATGGTGTAGGGTCTCCCGCTTGGGTGGGGGGTTGGACTAGATGATTTATAAGCTGGGTCCCTTCCAGCTCTGATTATCTGTTATCAGTTTCCTGCTTGAGTCGGGCTAGAACAACCCCCAGTCTGTGGATCGGCACTGGGCCATAGCATGCCAGAAAACAAGCAAAGCCCCATCTGCAATATGTAGGCAGCACACAAACACATACACACACACACACACACACACCTCAGATCCGTGGAAGAACCTCCACAGAACCGATCCCGGCTGCCCAAAAATTTGGGGACCAGAAGACTTCCAAGGTCCCTCCCAACTTCATTATTCTCTTCTCAGCTACTAAATCCTGAAATGAGAACTTGTTGAAGTATTTCACAAAAGGATTTAACTCATAACCTTCGCCTCCCGTCACTTGGACTTGCTTAGTTCAAAAAGTACCGTATCCACACGCGACAGTCCGATTCAAACTGCTTTATTGCTGAAGACCCCCATGCACGGGAATCTTCTCACCGATCGGCACCTGCGAGCAGTTCGATCTCAGGGCCAGGGGAATTCAAGGGAGGTTAGATTTCATTTGCTGGTGACGGCGTAGGGATGCTAGGCGGTTCCCTCCTTTGACTCCACCCCTGGGTTCTGCCACGCTACAATTGACAGCAGAAATGCCGCAGGAGCCAATGACATGCCGAGGGGTTATTCGTAAGGATCGGACGCAGGCCGAAGGCGCCCCTGGGGGAATCCCAAAGGTGGGCTGAGGGCCTGGTGCGCTAAACCCGGCCCCTCCGGCTTAGTAGGGGTGGTCCCGCGTGTGCTCCATGATGACCATCAGGGCAAGCCAGGTCTCCTCTGCCGTGGGAAGGATCTGGTTAGCCGGGAGCAGGAACCCGTACCGGCCCTTGTCCCTCAGCTCAAAGGTGTAGGAGTATTTAATGCCTTGGTCGTAGGTCCAGTCAATCGTGCCTCCGCTTGCTTGGTCTAGGAGCCAGGAAAAGGGGGGGGGGGTTTGCAAAAGAAGATCCGCTCGTGAAAACCGCCTTTGCTATCGTCTCAAGCAGAACAAAAGCACCCCGTAGTCCCCTCTCCCTTCGAGCACTGATGACGTTGCCTAGCTGGGTCATGAAACGTCCGCCAGAAAGCAACCAAGCTCGGAGAGCACAATGGCCTCCCCAACCCCCTTCTAACACTGATGATGTTACCTAGTTAGGTAGTGAAATGTCTGCAACCAAATTCAGCACCGAGGAGTTCACAGTAGTACTTCCTCCTCACCCTCCCCTTTCTCCCCTTCCTCCTCCCATTCTTAAAGCCTACTCTTCCAGCACTGATGTTGTCGCCTACTGGCAGTTGGGTGATGTAATGTGTTCAAGAAAACCAAGGCAAGAGCACCAAGGACTCCACAGTCCTCCTCCGCAGCCCCCTTTCCCTTCTAATAACCTAGTTAGGTAGTGAACCATCTGCAACCCAACTCGGCACCAAGGAGCTCGTAGTAGTTCTTCCTCCTTCCTTTCTCTTCCTCCTGCCCTCCTCCACTCTGCAAACCCCACTCCCTGCTAGCGCTGAGGCTGTTACCTAGTTAGGTCATGAAATGTCTGAAAGAACACCACCAAGCTCAGAGAGCATGAAGGATCCCAGACACCAGATGCCCAACCCAATCAAGGAGCCTCCAAGACCCTTCCCACCAACCCTAACAGAGCAGGCCAGGTGTGCTGTGTGTAAACAACTGAAGGTGAGCGCAGAGAGGGCCATTTTTTTCACTGAGACCTAAAATTGCAGTTGTTGCAATTTTGTCTTGTTGCATAACACACCTAACTGGGTCATGGAGAAGGACACAGTGTCGCACAAGCCAGAAAACCAGATCGATCAACTCAATTAGCCTTAATGGGATGAAATTTAGACCTGCAGCCAGATGTCTGCTTTAGCTCATTAACTCACTAAGCATTTCCTCCAGTTTGTCAAGATTTTCTCCCTCCACCTGTCAGATGGGGTCTTAGAGAGACCTCACACTCCCCCTATGGCACCAGGACAACTCACAGTATCCAGGTGGTCATGGCCACCTGAGAGCTCCCAGGTGGGCATGGCTGGGTGGGTGTGGCCAGGTTGCCGTGAAAGGTCAGGGGCAGCCAGTTTGGCAGGGCTGGGTGGGCCCGGCCAGGTGGACGCAACCACATAGGTGCGGTCGGGTGGGTGCCGCCAGGCGGGCTTGGGCAGGTGGGCACAAAAGAAGTCGCCCTGGGCAATTGGACGTGACAGGCTGCTGTGAGTCGCCATCTCCTGGCTCCTCCTCCACGGGAGGACAGAGAACGAAAAAGTGCTTTTTCGTTCTTGATAGTTTTCCACGTTCACACATTTACCTGGGAAGAGTCCGGATAAAATCAACAGACCAAGGTTTCCCCACCATAATGTGACTGTGGTGCTGGGTTGGCCATAAAGAAGATGATTTGGGAGTCCTGATAAATGGAATATGTCAAGGACCATCTCCAACTCCCGTGGCTTTAATAACAATGAAAGAGTTGGAAGGGACCTTGGAGGTCTCCTAGTCCAACCCCTGCTGAAGCAGGAAATCATCTATGGATTCAGACATCAACTAAGCAATCCTGATGTCATCCAGGTCATGGTTGTCCCAAAGGTGCTTTTATTTCAAGAGGCAACTGGACTTCCTGGTTTTTCTTTGAAGACGTTTTGCTTCTCCTCCAAGAAGCTTCTTCAGCTCTGACTGGATGGTGGAGGACAGAAGGATTGACACTCCTTGCAAACAGCTGGTCATTTGCATCCTTTTAGAGGGTTGTTGAGGCCACTTGGAGACTTATCTGCATCCTCAGGGCCACCTGAGTGGTGCAAATGGATGTGGAATTGCACAGTCCTTTTGTATTGCAAATGGGTTCCACACCTGTTTGCACCACTCAGGTGGCCCCGAGGACGCAGATAAGCCTCCAAGTGGCCTCAACGATTCACTAAAAGGATGCAAACGACCAGCTTTGTCTGCAAGGAGTTTCAATCCTTCCATTCCCCACCATCCAAGTCTGAACTGAAGAAGCTTCTGGGATGAGAAGCGAAACATCTTCCAAGAAAAACCAGAAAGTCCTATTGCCTCTTGAAAAAAAAAAAAATGCACCTTTGGGATAACTAATCCTAATCAAACCATAGGGCCATTCCGATACAGGCAGCCCTTGACTTACGACCCCAACTGAGCCCAAAATGGCTGTCGCTAACCGAGACATGTAACAAGTCAGTCTCTCCCCCCATTTTACCACCTTTCTTGCCACTGCTGTTTAGTGAATCTCTGCCGTTGTTTGGTTAGTATCCCGGTTGTTCAGCGAATCTGGCTTCCCCGTTGCTCGTCCGAAGGCCACCAAAGGGGAACACACGCGACCCCACGACCGTCATAAATGCAAGTCACTGGCCAAGCATTTTTTATACTTTCGACCACGTGACCAGGCAGGGGGTTGCTGCCACAGTTGCCTGAAAACCCTCCTTTTCTGTGCCACAGCAACGACGGACAGTCGCTAAACGAACGGCCGTAAGCGCAGGACTCCCCGGCTGGCCGATGGCCGTTGCCTTCTCGTTTTTTTTCTCACTTACAAATCGTGTTGATGATGCTGCCGTATCTGTACTTGGTTCCGTGGAGGGACTCCAGAGCGGTGACGGCCTTCTTAGCCAGAGCATCCTGGGGAGAGAAAGGAGGAGAAGGTGAGAAAGAGGACCAAGGTTTAGAAGGCTTTTTTTCTTTTTCTTTTTCCCCTTCCCCGGCTTTATGTAGCGATGAGCAGCTGAAAGAAATCCAAAGAAATTAAGGTGAGCTGTTGGGTTGCCCAAGCATTACATGCAGACCATGCCAATGCAATCCTAAGCTGCATTAGCGGAGGGGTACAACCAAGATCAAATAAGGTACTAATACCACTCTCAAAAGCCTGAGTCTGGCCGCGCTATGGAAAAGGATGTTGAGACGAGAAAAAGTGCAGAGAAGAGCAACCAGGATGATGATCAGGGCACTGGAGACATAAGCACACGATGACCGGTTGCAGGAACTGGGCCTGGCTGCTCTAGGGAAGAGAAGGGCCAGGGGAGACAGGAGGACATCTTCCCAGGTTTGAGGGAAGGGCTGCCCCAGAGAGGAGGAAAGGGGGAGGGGGGTCAAGCTATTCTCCAAGGCACCTTTGAAGGCCAAGCAAGGAATCATGGATGGAAATTGAACAAGGAGAAATTCAATCTGGAAATAAGGAGAAATTTTCCGACAGGGAGAACAATCAACCAAGTTGCCTTCAGAAGTTGTGGGAGCTTCATCCCTGGAGGCTTTCAAGAGACTGGAGTAACACCGGTTAGAAATGGTGTAGGGTCTCCCGCTTGGGCAGGGGGGGTTGGACGAGATGACCTCCAAGGTCCCTTCCAACTCTGGCATTCTGTATTCAATGGAACAGAAGTTGCATTCAGAAGTGGGAGCTTCATCCCTGGAAGCTTTCAAGAAGAGGCTGGACTGCCATCTGTCAGAAATGGTGTGGGGTTTCCTGCTTGGGCGTGGGGGGTTGGACTAGATGACCTACAAGGTCCCTTCCAACTCTGATTATCTGCTATCTGTTATTCTCGGCTTATGACCGCAACGGAGCCCAAAATTTCCATGGCTAAACGAACCATTTCTTCAGTGAACTTTCTCTCCGTTTAACAACTTTTCTTGCCACCGCTGTTAAGGGAATCCCCACAGTTGTTCAGTTTGTGACACGGTTGTTTAATGAATCGGGCTTCCCCATTGCCAGAAGGTCGCAAAACGAAATCACGTGACCCCAAGGCACTGCAACTATATATCTATATGCAGGGATGGGATTCTACAGGTTCTCCCCTATTCGCTAGAACCGGTTGTTAACATTCTGAGCAGTTCGGAGAACCAGTTGTTAGAGGAAATTACTGGGCTAATCCTGTAAGGAAGGCAGGAAGGAAACATTCTGGTGTTGCTTACAGAAACTGCCTCTCCTTTAACCCTTATTACATTCCTGGCAGGACGAGACTTCCTCTCCCAGGAACTTATCTGGAGTTATTTTCCTTCCTTTGCTGGTACTTTGCTTGTGTGGCGGGACCATCAAAAGTTATAATGGCATTGAAAAAAGTGACTTATGACCCTTTTTCACACTTACGACTGTTGCAGAATCCCCACAGTCATGAGAGGCCAGGGGAGGAGATGCGTGCCTCGGTGTAAGTGATATTGAGTTGGCCACGCCCAGCCAGTCACATGACCAACAAGCCATGCCCACCAACTAAGCCACACCCACAGAACCGGTTGTTAAAAAAATTGAATCCCACCCCTGTCTATATGCATACTTACATATAGTCTATATTTCAATCTTTTGAATAACATACATATAGTTACACATCTGAAGCAGTGTAGGGTTTCCTGGCTGGGCAAGAGGTTTGACTAGAAGACCTCCAAGGTCCCTTCCGACTCTCTTATTCTATTCTATTCTATTTTATATTTTAATTTTTTTGAACAACATACATATCAGAGGTGGTATTCAGCAGGTTCTGACTAGTTCTGGAGAACCGGTAGTGGACATGTTGAGTAGTTTGAAAAACCTGCAAATCCCACCTCTGAGTGGAGATTTTTCAGTATCCTTCCCCTGTCATGCCCATCAAACAATGCCCACAGAACCGGTAGTAAAAAAATTTGAATCCCACCACTGATGCACATAACATATATTTTAATCTTTTGAATATATCTATATATGCCATACATGTGTG
>BLBF01000055.1:1672539-1677577 GCA_015471245.1 Laticauda colubrina | reverse complement strand
TCTATCTATCTATCTATCTATCTATCTATCTATCTATCTATCTATCTATCGTCTAACTATTATCTATCAATATCATCTATCATCTATCATCTATCTGTCAATGTCTCTCCATCCATCCATGTTATCATTTGTCTGTCATCTTTTACACACACACACACACACACACACACACACACCTTACTGCAAAAGGGCAAGGCCAGAATATCTTCTGAAGGTACTACACTGTCCCTAATCCTCTAAAAATGCAATGGGCTGTGACTTCAATTCCTGGAAAAGGAGTTAAGCCATGGCAACTTGAAGAGGGGTGGCATTAATGGGCAGTCCTGGGAGTTGAAGTCCACACCTCTTCAAGCTGCCATGGGTGAGAAACGCTGCTCTAGACCCTAAACCCTAGAACCCCCAAACCCCTCCCCCCAGAAGTGTCCCAGGCTGAAACACATCCCCAAAACTTACAAATGACCGAGCAGATGGGCCCAACTCTATACCGGGTGCCATACAGCGACGTCAAGGCGTTCGCGGCTGATTTTCC
This sequence comes from Laticauda colubrina, assembly GCA_015471245.1. NCBI lineage: Eukaryota > Metazoa > Chordata > Lepidosauria > Squamata > Elapidae > Laticauda > Laticauda colubrina. Next base: position 1,677,048 of record BLBF01000055.1, on the reverse strand, counting down.
CACCCTATCCTAGGAATAAAAATCAGAGATTAACCTCTTGGAAGCAGAGATACCCACACAGTGGGATCAAAACAGACAAGATGGTGGCTAGGATGATGCAACCGAAGTACCACCCGTCGTGGGAATGCAGCTGACCTGTGAACACAGCCACTCAGTCAACCGCAAGTGAAACCCTATGAGGGTCACCTGTTCTGACCCAAGCTTCCCAAAACCACGAAGCCGACATCTCGACCATTTATTTAGGCTAATATGAATTCCTCTCATTCATGTTCAGCAAAGTTGTGGCAGTCTTTCAAGAGTGATATACAATGACAGACCTTTATCAGGCTTGGAGAGTTGCCAGGCCAATAGCTTCCAAACACCACACTGTAGCAGCAATTACTTGGCAAGAGATTATGAACAGATCTTCACACTAATTAAACGAACTAATTGTCTCCTGCAAACCCCATTCCCTTTTCGCTCCTCTTTATTCCCTATAGTAGGAGCCATTCACCATCCACCTGTGCCTTTACTCCTGAGTCAACCCTTGTTCCTTAGCTGTTTCCTTCTTCTGACAGCTCTGTGCATGCGCACACTGGGAACAGGCTCCAGCTGTTCTTCTTCCCCACTGATCTCTGAAGGCAGCTGATAACTGTCAGATGGCCCTGGCCCCATCTCTGCCTCTGATGCAGAGCCCTCCTCAGAGCCTTTCCCAGATTCCAGGACTGGCCCAGGTTCCTCCCCAACCTCCTCATTCTCCGGGTCTGCCAGAACATCACTGTCCCACGAACCCGGAGCTTTACCAGTTCTTCTGTGTCTTTAGGCTTGGTGCACTTATAGCCATAGGGATACATCAGGAGCTGGGAGTAGCTATGGATGCTGATAAAGGCCTTGACATTCCCATGCCTCTTGACAAAATCCACCACAGACCAGACTTCGACTTCTGAGTTGGCATTGGGTCCGCGGTAGGAATCAGAACAGGGGTCGTTGCTGGCCCCGGGTCCTGCGAGGGTGGGAATGCAAATGAATCCGGTCAAAACACAAAAAAGAATCCAAGGTTGCTTTTATTCAGACACTCCAATTTTCAATTGGATACTAAGCGGTGATGGGATTCTACTGGTTCAGCCTGGTTTGGGCAAACCAGGAGCTCCGGGGATCATCTGTGAGCGAACTGATTTGCTCCAACAATCAGCTGTTGGGCCCACCTGTCTGCTCCGGCTCTAATCTGACCATTATTTCCTGGTTTTCAAGCTCAGCTGCTTTGTGTGTGGCAGTCAGCTGTTTAACACAGGGATCGCCAACCTTTTGGACCTCAGAGACCACCATACGCATCATTTTAAATCCCACGGACCAGAGATCCTGGGAAAATCCCCCAAAAAAGTCTGCAGGAAAATCCCCCACCCCGTTTTCCTACCGATCGATCGTTCTTTATTTGGGATCGCAGGATACCGTCTCCTGCTCCATTCTCAGGGGGAGAGGGAGAAAGACTTTTGGCTTCATGCAAGGAAAGCAGCAGAAGCCGCAGAAGTCTTTCTTTCTCTTCCCCAAACTCCGCCAGGAATGAGTCTTTGCAGCCTCTTGGAGCAGGAGGCCTTGCAGGGTCCCAAAGGCTCATTTCTGGCGGAGTTTGGGGGAGAGAAAGAAAGACTTTGCCTGCTTTCCTTGCGTGAAGCCAAAAGCAGAAGAAGGAAGAAGTGGAGAGAAGCAGCCTGGTGGCCAGGCCAGGCACGTAGGGCAAGTGGGACAAGTTCCCTCCCTCTGCTCTTTCCCCCCTCCCCTCACTACTTCGTGTTGTGTGCAATGCAAGCAATGCAAGCCTTGTGTTCCCGCAGGCCATGTGGGTGGTGCAGCCTTGGATTAATTGCTTTGGGGTGGACATTTATCTGTGGACCACCCACATTTTCTCGCAGACCACCAGTGGTCCCCCTGTCCACTGGTTGGCGACCCCTGGTTTAACACAAAGGGAGATTGCAGGATTGCAGAAGAAGCTCAGTAGCAAACCTTCTTATGCCAACAATTGAACCCCAAATTTCCATTGCTAAACCAGGCAGTTGTTAAGTGAATTTTGTCCCGTTTTATGAATTTCCTCATCGCGATCCTCCCCGCTGTTCCGAAACCAGTAAAATGGTTGTTAAGTGAATCTGGCTTCCCCATTGACTTTGCTTGTCCGAAGGTCGCAAAAGGGCCCCCCATGAACCTGGGACGCTGCAACCATCATAAGTACATGCCAGGTTCCAAGCATCCAAATTTTGATCATGTGATTGTGAAAACGCTGTCATGCTCGTAAGTGTGAAAACCATCATAAGTCCCCGTTTTTCAGTGCGGTTGTAGCTTCAAAAGGTTGCTAAAGGAACTGTTGCAAGTCGAGGACTCTCTAACACCAGCACCAGCCGATGCAAGAACTCAGCTGTGGACAAAAGCAACGCCTAACTTACCTCCAAAGCCGGCATTCCAGTTTCGGTTGGGATCGACCCCGACACACCGGCTGCCAGGTATTCTGGACCGTGTTTTTCGCCACATACGATTCTGGACATGGAAGAGAAAGCGGTGCCGTTAGTTTACTTTACTTAGTTTAGTTTACTTTATTGTCATTGCACCTCATACAATGAAATCAAACACCATCTTCAGTGCACATCATGACCATGAAAATAAACACAAACACACATCCTTCACACTCCAGACATTGAATGGAAAACCCCTGACACCACACCAACACTGCACTATACAGTAGAATTCAACAGAGCTCCTGCCCTGGGATAGAAGCTGTTTTGCAGCCTATTTGTCCTTGTTTTGATTTTATTTTATTTTATTTTACTTTATTGTCATTATACCTTGTACAACAAAATTAAATACCATCTTCAATGTACATTATGACTGTAAAAATAAACACAAACACCCATCTTTCACACGTCTATACATTGAATTGATAACCCCTGATATCGCAATAACATTGCACTATACAGTAGAATTCAATGAAAGTTACTGCTCTGGGATAGAAGCTGTTTTTCAGCCTATTTGTCCTTGTTTTTATTATTCTCCTGTACCGTCTGCCAGATGGTAATAGTTCAAAAAAAAAAAAAAAAGGCTGCCCAGGAAGAGATGGATCTTTGGGGATGTTCTGAACTTTCTTAAGGCAGTGGGAGTTATGAAGCTCTTCCAAAGAGGGGAGAGGGCAACCCAGGATCCTCTGGGCAATGACGTGAACCCTCTGGACTACTTTCCTATCTGCCACTGTGCAATTGGCAAACCCTACAGAGGTGCAGTGAGTTAAGATACTCTCTGTGGTGCAGCGGTAGAAGTTTTTCATTCGGTTGTTCTTTCCTGAGAAGCCTCAGGTAGTATAATCTCTGCTGGGCCCTTCTGACCAGGGCTGCAATGTGAGCCCCCCCAGGTCAGGTCCTCTTTTAGGGTAACACCCAGAAACTTAAAACTGGCCACTTGCTCCCTTCGGTCTCCCTTGATAAGCAAGAGCTGGATTAGAAGCGACAACAAGGCAACAATATATGGCCATTGCATCGAGAGGCTCCGGATCAGAGATTCCTCAATGGTTCCGGCTTTGTGGAGGTTGGTACCGCATGACAAGTATGCCTGCACGGAGTTCTATTTGTACAAATGGTGTGCACGGCCGGCGAGTGTCCACACACATGCATTCTCACATGTGCAAACAACTGTGAATGTGTGCATGCTCCATTTAAATGACCAGCAAGCAGGCGTGCATTTGAATGGAGTGTGCATGCTGTCAGCGTTCCAGAAAACCTCCACTCCAACAAATAACTCCGGGACAGACATCTTCCCAAAAATTCTGTTTTAATTGGATAGTAAATTGGTACGTCCTGAATCTGAAAGTTCTGGGCTTCATTGCAATAAGTAAATACTACAAATCCACCCCCTGTAGCCCAACATTGCATCACATGCCCCAATCACCATCTGTCCCAACTTGAGACTTCCCCTCACCCAGGTGCAGAAATAACATGACCTTGACTTAGAAAAAGAATGTTATTGTGTCTAACGACATACACTCCAAGAAATTCCCCCCTCCCACTTTCCCAGGCTCAAGAAGGTGGCAGTGAGGAAGCGGCAGATTCTAATATGGCTTCCAAAGCTGACACACATGTTCACCCACTATTTGCACAAGTGAGGATGTTCGTGCTTGAACACATTTGATGGCCGTTTCTGTGGCCCGGTTACAAACCCCTGCTGGCCCATTTGTGGGCTGCAGCCCACAGATTGGGGACTCTTGTTCTAGATTAATTCCCACAGCTGGCTGGGGAATTCTGGGAGTTGAAGTCCATCTATTCTGACCCAGCTCCCCAAACATGACAAACCCTCTGAAGTTAAAGTTTCCTTTAATAGGAATGCCGGCAGCTCCGGCAAAAAGTTTCTCTCTCACGACAAGCTAACAAATCCATCCAGCAGGGAGATGAATAGTTGTCTGCTACATCTATTCATCTCCTCCCCCTGCCTTTTATCCCCAAAGTTTAGGTGGAGCTTCACTAGTGGCTCTTTTGTCCCAAGGACCGGCCCACAGAT
>BLBF01000055.1:1662539-1670039 GCA_015471245.1 Laticauda colubrina | reverse complement strand
TTGCTGTCTCCTTCTTGCACACACAGCAAATCCTCTTTCAGCTTCCATAAAGCCCTCAACTCTCTCACAAACTGACAGGATGCTAGCCAGATGAATAACCGATGAATGCTGGTAGGGAGAGGCAGGATTTTCCCCCCTTATTTTCCTCCCCAAAAACTAAGCCTGACCACCTAGTTTCGTAGCGAAGCACGGGTATCGAGCTAGTTAAAATATAAAAATGACTAGGGAAAAATGGCAACAAAACAAAATAAGTTGTGCATTTTCGGAGAGCTAACATTTCAATGTGTAAAGCAGTGATTTTTCAACCTTGGTCTCTTTAAGAGGGGTGGACTTCAACTCCTAGAATCCCGCAGCTGGGGAATTCTGGGAGTTGAAGTCCACCCCACTGAAATATGCAGCCAAGGTTGAAAAACATTGGTACTGAAAATAGTTCAGCCAAAAATCAGTTGAATTGCATTTAAGCTTGTAACAGATGGTAATTTGTCAAATAAAGCCTTTGGAATCTGTGCAATGCAATAAATTAACCACATGTCATTATGCCTTTTTTAAAAGTTGATTTTCTATTAAACACATTTCTTAGTGCTTAATAAACATCATGTTGTCTGGGTATTTAATGTGCTTAACAATACAAATTTACATTCTTAATCTTCACCCCTTTTTTCCAACTGCTGGTAGAATAGATTCCATGTTTGATAATATTCAGTGCCAACTTATCCATTTCTGCACACTATAGTAGCTCCTATCTCTTCACCTCGCAGTACATTTTCATTTTTTCCCAGTATTGGCCGAAGATAATCCTTGCTGCTGTTAAGACATGTAATGTTGTGCATACTTTTCTTATCAGGTTTTTTTTTTCTGATGTTATACCTAATAAAAACAGTTCAGGTCTAAAATCTACATGTTTCCCGAGCATCTCTTCTTGCCCAATTTTTTTTGTTTTTTGTTTGCTTTTGTGCAACTCCACCGCATAACACATAATAGATAATCAGAGTTGGAAGGGACCTTATAGGTCATCTAGTCCAACCCCCTACCCAAGCGTGAGACCTTACATCATTCCTTGTCTGGCCTTTGGGTGCTTTAGAAAATAACTTGACCCCTTCCTCTCTCTGGGGCAGCCCCTCAACTATTGGAAGATGCTCTCCTGTCTGCCCTGGTCCTTCTCTTCCCTAGACCAGCCAGGCCCAGTTCCTGCAACCGGTCATCGTATGTTTTAACCTCCAGTCCCCTGATCATCATCATCCTGGTTGCTCTTCTCTGTACCCTTTCCAGAGTCTCAACCTCTTTTTTATAATGTGGTGATCAAACCTGGATGCAGTACTCTTGGTGTGGTCTTACTAAGGCTTTATAGAGTAGTATTAATACCTCCCTTGATCTCGATTCTATCTCTCTGTTAATGCAACCTAGGAGTGCATTGGCTTTTTTGGCTGCTGCTGCTGCACACAGCTGGTTGTCCACGAAGCCTCCAAAATCCCTCACAGTTCCTGCTATTGAGCCTGGTTTCCTCCAGTCTAGATTCGTCCTTTGGGTTTTTCTTGCCTAAGTGTAGGACTTTACTTTTCTCTACATTGAATTTCATTTTGTTAAATACATATGATAATAAGTGCTTGTTGTGTCTTAATGAGCATCTGAATTGCAGTTATTCTGTATTAATTTGCAATTGTAGTTATCCTCCACTGCTTCCTGATGGATAACAGATTGTATCTGTAACCAACTTTGTCAGTGTTTTTTTTATAGCCTCTTACAGCAGCAATTTTCCCCTTTAATATACATGCCCTCTCTTTGTGTACATTTGAATAGAGATGTGTTCATTCTTAAGATGTTGACTGTGCACACCAAATTGTTATGCATCTTTTTCAAAGATGGCTGTGGTGACTTAATTCCCGGAATTGGGTTGTTCCAAATGCAGCTGTCAAAATGCAGCATTTCCTAAATTGGTCCCAGTTTAAGTCACATATTTTTAATTCAACTTTTAAATGCTATACCGAGAGTATAGAAACCAACAGAGGGGTCAGTAAATAGATACAGGTAGTCCTCGCCTTACACTTCATTTAGTGACCTGTTCAAAGTTACAAAGGCAGTGAGAAAAAATGACTGATGACTGTATATTCACACTCACAACCATTGCATCTGACTCGTGTTTATCATTCTGGAAGTCTTAAAGTTGCCAAGTTTGGAGACCTCTGATAAACAGTATGCATTTTAATTGTCAAACAAGCCACAATTCCTTCTGCCAATATACTGGAAGATAATAGTAATAATAGTAATAGTAATAATAATAATAATAATAATAATAATAATAATAATCATCATCATCATCATCATCATCATCATCATCATCATCATCATGTTGTTTTGGATACCCCGGATTTGGAAATTCTGAATTTATTAGACTTGAATATCCTGATCCTACAAAATCCCATCCTACTTGGAACAGCTTATATCCTCCGACGCTACCTGAACATGTCCTAGGTCCTTGGTTAGGACTTGAACTGTTGAGCTACCAACCAGCCCCAAGGCTGTGAATCTCACTTAAAATTAAATAATAATAATTTCAAGATTTTAATATACAGACACAAATACTGTATTACCTTGAGAACAAACAGAGGTCGTTTTTCATAGGTCTGTCCAATCTGGAGTTTGCTCACGATCTGGGGATAGTCCATCACAATATCATCCATTGCTTGATAAATCTAAGGAGGATATAAAAGAGGAGACAGATGGAATTTGAGGGCAGACAGAAAAGGATACACCTGGTGGCATAAAAAACATCTGTAAAAAGGGTAAATTCTCCTCTTTGATGTATAAATTGCCTTTTTAGTCCAGACCAGTGTTTCTCAGACTTGGCAAATTTAAGATGAATGGACTTCAATTCCCAGAATTCCCCAGCCAACAGGCTTTAAGATGTGTGGACTTCAACTCTCAAAATTCCCCAGCCAGCAGGGTTTCATATAAATGGACTTCAACTCCCAGAGTTCCCTAGTCCACTTTTTAAGATGGGTGGGCTCCAATTCCCAGAATTCTCCAGTCAGCGCTTTAATGTAAATGAACTTCAACTCCCAGAATTCCCCAGCCATCAGGCTCTAGTATAAATCAAGTCCCAAATTCCCCAGTTTTAAGATATCTGGACTTCAAGTCCCTTTAAGATGGGAGGACTTCAACTCCCAGAATTCCATGGCCAGGCAGGGAATGCTGGGACTTGAAGTCCACCCATCTTATAGGTGCCAAAGTTGAAAGAGACTGGTCTAGACCTACCACCTTGGATATCACCTCCCCAATTGGGGCCTCTATAAAAGGGAAAATTCCCAAAATTCGAGGCGATAGCTGCAAGCATGTGACGGAATGCAACACGGGTTTGAAAATAAGACGGTGATTTGCCGGTAGAGTTGTGGTAGGACGCCATCTCGATTTTTTTGGCTACCTCTGGGCAGGAATTGTCATCCCATCACATTCCTTCATGATGGACACATGTGAGTCATCCCTCTCGTCCCAAAAATGAGGCCATCTCCTCCACCCAAACTGTGAAGGAACATGTTTGTTTATTTATGCATGTATGCATTTCTCAAATTATTTATGGAGTCAGCCATCTCACCGGACATGACTCTTGCTGTTAGAAGGCCTTCTTGCCTAGTGATAATCTAATTGGTCACCTTCGGTTCTCCTCCCTCGCTTTGAGTTAACTGTATTGACTTCCACCTTTGAGCCGATGATGTGTCAACTCTTAAAACATTCCTAGGCCTGTTTCAGTAGTTGCCATAAAAAAGGGGAGGAAATCTGGAAGAGCAGTTTGGAAGCAGAAGTACATTCCAACTCTTATCTTTAAAAGTTTGTTGCTAAACTACCAGAGCTTTTGCCCACAAATATATTTAATTGGAGAATGTGATTGATGGCACCCAGCCCATGAAGATGCTCAGTTGGAAAATCTGATTTATGACACATTAAATTCCCTTTCGCTCACTAAATGAAGACCTTGAGTGCCCAGAGTGCTGAATATCCTGCAATGCTCACCACCAAACAAGCTGTATAAAGCAAGATTTTAGATCTTAGATTCTCATATACTGGTGATCCCTGACTTGTGACTATTCGTTCAATGACCATTTGAAGTTACAATGGCACTGGGGGGGAAATGACTTAGTCCTCACATTCCCCACAGTTACATGATCAAAATTTGGATGCTTGGCATGTATTTACAATGGTGGAAACCTCCCACAATTGTCTTTTGCGACATTCCCAGCTGGCTCCTGACGAGTAAAGCCAACAAAGTTCAATTAACAACAGCATGATTCGCTTAACAACCATCCTCCTGTAGGAAGTCAGCACCCACCCACCTTCCTAGAGAATGAAATATTTGGGGGAACATCAAAAAGGCAGGATAGATAGAATGTTTCCCCTAAAGGAGAAATGGGGAAAATGCAGCTTTGGTAATCCATTCAGAAAGGCTGGGTCAGATGGAAACTCCTAATAAGCAGTACCAACTAGGCAGACCAACATTGACAAGATTAGCTCAGAAAAACACCTAGGATTTGCATTTCTCCTTTTGCCTCTAGAGCCAACCATGACCCCGACATGACCCCATAGGAATCAACCCATCTGACTCCAATTCCATTTTGTCAGCTGTCCCAGAACTGCACGCTCTGTGTGTGTGTGTGAGTGCTGGTTCTGTTCAGCGACATAAATTCTGGCTTCTGTGGTGGTCATAAGTCAAGGACTCCCTGAAAACAATGGTTTCTCTGAGTGAGAGATTCGGGCCAATGGGAGCCAAAGCATTCTCAAGTGACTTACTGTGTCCAAGTTATGATAAGCTCCGTAGTTGAAATTCTGGTTGCCGTATTCCCGTTGACGGTTACTCTGCATCTCGCGAGATTCTTCGTCCAGCAGGGCCTACAAGAAAAACGTGGGCCAGAGGGATAGTCAAGATTTGTTTACCCGTTGTTTGTTACCCATTACAGGTGAAGTTGTGCAGGCCGCACAGTCTTACCCGGTGTGATGGTGGAAGAATTATGGGAAGAATGCTGCCTGCAATACAGTTATTCAGTGTTTCTCAATTTCTAAAAACTTGAAGATGGGTGGACTTCAACTCCCAGAATTCCCCAGCCAGCCATGGGGAATTCTGGGAATTGAAGTCCATGCATCTCAAAGCATGGTGGCTGGGGAATTCAGGGAGTTGGAAATTAACTAAACAATAGCTGGGGAATTCTGGGAGTTGAAGTCCCTCTTTCTTAAAGCTGGCTGGGGAATTCTGGGAATTAAAGTCTACCTATCTTCAAGTTGCTAAAACCGAGAAACTCTCATCTTGAGGAGCACAAATAAACCTCTTACACCTCAACCCATCAGTCCACTATCACTCTACTCCCCCCCCCCCAATACCTAGACTGAGCATGATTGTTACTGTGGTTGTTAGGAAGAAGAGTGATGGGACCTGTGGTCCCAATACAACGCACAGAAAATATTCCCATACAACGATTCCGTTTACTGATTTTTTTTGCCCCCATTTCCATCATACCTGCACATCTTCAATCAGGATGGAGTAATCGATCTGGTGGGACTCTAGAAGGACTTTGACAGCTTGGAGGGAAGTGAAGGGCACCTTGACATCGACCGGTTCTTTGGGGTGCGAAGGAGACCTCCAGAAATCCAGCTGAGGGGAAGAAGAGAAGAAAAAGCCAGTAAAGGAGGCAGCCGGATCATCTCAAAATATGTCTTTAAAAAAAGAGAGATGAATCTCGATGTAAAGGAAAGGGCTATAGCAGTGACGGCAAAATGTTTTGTTGTGGTGTGCTGAAAGCACGCGTGCCAGGACCCACAATGCAATATGCCCCGCCGCACTGTGCATACGCACACAGCACCCCCACCCCCTTACCTACACTGCACATACACATGCCTCCCAGCTGATTTTCAGCCCATTTGAGGCCATTTTTGCCCTCCCGGAGGCTTCCAGTTAAAAAGCCCCTGAAGCCTCGGGAGGCCAAAAAACGGGCCTTCTGGAAATACCGGAAGTGCTTGTTTTCAGCCTCCGGAGGGCCTCTGAAGCCTCGGGGAGGCCGTTTTCTCCCTCTTGGGGGCTTGAGGGAAGTCTCTGCAGCCTTGGGAGGCCGAAAAATGGGCCCGTTTCAGCACTTCCGGTATTTCCGGAAGGCCCGTTTTTCAGCCTCCAGAGGCTTCAAAGGCTTTGCTCGAACCTCCGGGAGGGCGAAAATGGCCTCAAACTGGCCGAAAATCAGCAGTGAGGCGCACACCTGTGCAGTGCAGGTAAATTTGGCTGGGGCTCGCGTGCCCGTACAAATGGCTTTGCTTGCCATAGGTTCGCCATCACTGGGCGATAGGCTAGTGGTGAAATGCTACCGGTTCGGTCCGGTTCAACCGAACTGGTATTAAAAAATGCTACCCATTCAGCTGAACCTGTAGTAAAAGGAAAGCCTCCGACGATCAGCTGAGAGGAGAAAGAAGAGAAAAGCACAGGATTGGGCCTCCCGCTCACCCCTGCGCTTTTCTCTTCTTTCTCCTCAGTTGATTGGTGCAGCAGAGCCTCAGCTGGTGTTTCGAAAGCTGTGTGTGCATACGCATTAGGTGTGCATACATGCGCATAGTGCGCCATCACTGAACCAGTAGGGAAACTGGTACACTCCCACCACTGCTATAGGCAGTCCTCGACTTACGACTGTTTCTTTCAGTGACCATTTGGAGTTACAATGGCATTGAAACAAGTGACTTACAACCGTTTTTAACACTTAAGAACCATCGCAACTTCTCCATGCTCACGGGGTCAGAATTTGGACGCTTGGCAACCAATTCGCGTTTATAACGATTGTAGTGTCATCCGATCCCCTTTTGGGACCTTCGGACAAGCAAAGTCAACGGGGAAGCCAGATTTGCTTCACAACCATGTTAAAAATCTTAACCACCGTAGATGCCACACAGGATTTTAAACCTGTTTCAGGGTTGGGCAGGAAAATGAACGAGGATGGTCCTTGACTTATGTTCACAAATTGAGCTCCAAATTTCCCTTGTTCAGTGAGAGTTGTTAAAATGAATTTTGCTCCATTTTTATTCCCTCTCTTGCTTCCGTTATTAAGTGAATCACTGTAGTTGTTAAGAACGTCACCTGGTTGTTAAGTGAATCTGGTTTCCCCATTGACATTTCTTTTCAGGTTGCCAACGGGGACACCACAACTGACATAAGTACATGCCAGTTGCCAAGCCTCTGACTTTCGATCACCTGACCATGGGGAGGCTACAACGGTCGTAGGTGTGAAAAATGATCATTCTACCTCTACAGTAGAATGGACACTTCAAACAGTCACTAAACCAATGGACATAAATCAAGGACTGACTGAAACACTAGGCAAAGATGGATCTATATTTATATCTATATCTATATATCTATATATCTATATCTATATCTATACACACACACACACACACACACACACACACACACACACACACACACACACACATATATATATATATATATATATATATATATATATATATATATATATA
>BLBF01000055.1:1650193-1662529 GCA_015471245.1 Laticauda colubrina | reverse complement strand
ATATATATATATATATATATATATATATATATATATATATATATATAAAAGCAAAATACCCCTCATGCATACAAAATCTCCACAACCGTAAAGCCTACAAACTTGAAATTTGGCATATATGTTCCTCTTGGCTTCTAGCGGCTCACTAAGAAAGGATTTTTCAAAATGACCATCAGAGCATTAATACTTCCATTATTATGATTGTGATTATTATTATTATTATTATTATTATTATTATTATTATTAATAATAATAATAATAATAATAATAATAATAATAACATGCTCTGATGCTATTCCCCCTCTCCACCTGAAAAAAAGAAATATCTTCCAAATGCAAAACACAACCAGAGGAGTTTCAGTTTCCATTTCACAGCACCAAGCAGCTTGAGTACAGAACAGTTGAAGTAAGCCACGCCCAGGCTCCTTGCTGTCTCCTGCTTGCTCACACAACAAATACTCTTTCAGCTTCCAAACAGCCCTCCACCCTCTCACACACTGACAGGACGCCAGGCAGATGAATACCGATGGATGCTGGTAGGCAAAGGCAGGATTTTTTTATCCTTATTTTCCCCCCAAAAAAACTAAGCCCCACCACATAGTTCCACAGGGAAGCATGGGGATCGAGCTGGTTGGAAATATTGATCTCTCCTGTCTCCTTATCTGCGACTACAACCTGTCGGCCCACTTATTTCAGGATGCAGAAGGCTTAATCAGCCAGCACTTAAGAGATGCACACCTCCCCACTTGCAACCTGTTGGGCAACCTGGCAGGAAGTTAAACCAGCTGTTCTACACACCGTCCTATCCTTCACCCAGTCCTGGGATGTTTCAACTCCTAGGTGTAGGAGAGGAGAGTATGTAGGTCAGAACTGTTAATTTAATCAGAATACAGGCACTTCTCAACTTGCAACCATTCATTTAGTGACTGAAGTTTACAACGGCCCTGAAAAAAGAGGCTTGTGACCTGTTTTCACACTTATGACCGCTGCACCATCCTCTCGTCATCAAAATTCGCTTGGCAACTGACTCATATTTATGACGGTTGCAGTGTTCCGGGGTTGTGCGATCTGCTTTTACGACTGCCTGATAAAGGCCAGATTCACTTAACAACCGTGTGGCTCACTTAACAACTGCAGTGATTCCCTTAACCATCGTGGCAAATAAGGTCGTAAAACAGGGCAAAACCTACTTAACGACTGTCTCGCTCAGCAACCGAAATATTGAACTCAATTGTGGTCGCAAGTCAAGGATTGACCTGCATTGGGACTGTTGCCCTGTGCAAATTCACACACCTGGAGATGTTTCAGGCCTCCCAATTTTTTCAGCAACTCAATCTGTTCCCCGTTGCGCGGTTTCAGGTGGAGAACCTGGTCACTGAAAGAGCCAAAATTCAAAATAATAGGATTAATGTTTCGTCCAGTTTGACCCACTGCTAAGCGTTCTGTGTTTATTCGCCCATGTCGTTGGGTGTCACCTTTTATTTTTTTAAAAAAAGTTTTCATTATACAATTTTCTGTATAATATATCATATTTTCTATTTTATATCAACACTCCATCTCTTTCTGTCTCTTCCCTTCTCCTTCCCTCTCTTCCCTTTTCTCTCTTCCTCACCCCTCTCCTCTTCTTTGCTTCCCTCTCGTTCCCCCTTTTCTTTTCCTCTCTCCTTCCCTCTCCTTCCTTTTCCTCTCCCTCTCTCCCCTCCCTCCCCCACTTCCCTCTCCTTCCCTCTTTTCTTCTCCTCTTCCCTCTCTCCTTCCCTTTCCTCCCTTTTCCTCTCCTCCTCTCCCCTCTCTCCTCTTCTTCGCTTCCCTCTCCTTCCCTCTTTTCTTCTCCTCTCCCCTCTCTCCTTCCCTTTCCTCCCTTTTCCTCTCTTCCTCTCCCCTCTGTCCTCTTCTTGGCTTTCCTCTCCTTCCCTCTTTCCTTCTCCTTGTCCCTCTCTCCTTCCCTCTCCTCCCTTTTCCTCTCCTCCTCTCCCTTCCTCTCCCCTCTTCTCCACTTCCCACTCCTTCCCTTTCTCCCCTCCTCTCCTCCACTCCACTTCCCTCTCTCCTTTCATCTCCCCTTCTCTTTCTTCCCATCTTTCAGAAAGTAAAATCCAACCGGTCATGGGAGTTTTGGGGAGAGTTACACCAGGAGGAAAACAGGGGGGCCTTTTGCAAATGTATCACACAATTGGAAGGGACCTTGGAGGTCATCTAGTCCAACCCCCTGCTCAAGCAGGAGAATACCATTTCAGACAAATGGCTGTCCAGTCTCTTTTTCAAAGCCTCCAGTGATGGAGCCCCCACAACTTCTAGTGGCAATCGGTTCCACTGGCTAATTGTTCTCAGTGTTGGGAAATTTCTCTGTATTTCTAGGCTGCTTCTCTCCTTGATTAGTTTTTATCTGTTGCTTCTTCTGCCTTCAGAAGAAAAAAAAATAGAAAAAAAAATAATCTGATTTCTTCCTAAAATCGGAGAACATCATGGCTGCAGTTGATGGACAGCCCTGAGCGGTGCAAAGCCTTCAGTGAAGGATTGCATGCTGCATTAAACCTAGATTTACTTTAACTGAGTTTCACCGACGGAGATTCTCAATCATCCAGACCATGGTTGTCCCAAAGATGCTTTTCCAAAATGCGACTGGACTTTATTTCTTTTTCCCCTTGAAAATGTTTCACTTCTCATCCAAGAAGCTTCTGCAGAACTGAACAGGACAAGAAGCAACGGATGGAAACTCATCAAGGAGAGAAAGAAGCAACCTGGAATTAAGGAGGAATTTCCTGACAATTAGAACAATTAACCAGTGGAACAGCTGGCCACCAGAAATCGTGGGTCTTCCAACCCTGGAGATTTTTAAGAAGAGACTGGATAGCCATTTGTCTGGAAGGGTAGAGGGTCTCCTGTTTGAGCAGGGGGTTGGACTAGAAGACCTCTAAGGTCCCTTCCAACTCTGTTATTCTGCTATTCTTTATCTTTCTTTCCTTCCTTTTATCTTTCTTCCTTTCCTTCCTTCCTTTTCTATCTTTCCTTCCTTTTCTTTCTTTCTTTTTCTTTCTTTCCTTCCTTCCTTTTCTTTCCTTCCTTCTTTTTCTTTCTTGCCTTCTTTCCTTCCTTCTTCTTTTTTCTTTCCTTCCTTCCTTCTTTTTCTCCCTCTCTTCCTTTCTTTCTTTTTCTTTCTTTCCTTCCTTTCTTCTTTTTCTTTCCTTCCTTCCTTCTTTTTCTTTCTTTCTTTTTCTTTCTTTCTTTCCTTCCTTCCTTCCTTCTTTTTTTTTCTTTCTTTCCTTTCTTTTTCTTTCTTTCCTTCCTTCCTTCCTTTTCTTTCTTCCTTCCTTCCTTCTTTTTCTTTCTTTCTTTTTCTTTCCTTCCTTCCTTCTTTTTCTTTCTTTCCTTTCTTTTTCTTTCCTTCCTTCCTTCTTTTTCTTTCCTTCCTTCCTTCCTTTCTTCCTTCCTTCTCCATCACTGATAGTTTTTAAGAAGAGACTGGACATCCATTTGTCTGAAATGGTATAGGATTTCCTGCCCGAGAGAAGGGCTGGACTAGAAGACCTCCAAGGTCCCTTCCAACTCTCTTATAAAGCACTGAGGCAGCTTCTTGGATGAGCAACAAAATGTTTTTTTTTTGGGGGGGGGGGGAACCCCTCAAGAAAGTCCAGAGTTTTTGCTTTTGGGGAAAACAAACAAACCACCCTTTAGGGTTAAACTTAATCAGCCCAGTTTCCCTGCAACCCACTCGCATCATTTAGAAACAAGCAAACCATGTTACGGTTTAGCCTCCTGCGGGAATTTGAAATCCTAGCACTGGAAGGAATCCTGGAGGGTCATCTAGTCCAACCCCCTTGCTCCCTGCAGAAATCCCCAGCAAAGCATCTCCCCCCGAAAAGGGTTGTCCAGCTTCAAGAAATCCAGGGAAGAGAAGCCACCCAACCTCACTAAGCCAGGACTCCAAATTTGCAACTCGGAGACCGGCGGACTTTAACTCCCAGAATTCCCCAGCCAGCAGAGCTGGCTGGGGAATTCTGGGAGTTGAAGTCCACCGGTCTCCGAGTTGCAAATTTAGGGACTCCCCCTCCCACAGACAGTGGTTTGATTCTTCCAACCCAGGCCACAATGCAAGCTAGCCAACTCACCCTTCAAACGTTTCCCGGCTGCAGACGACACCGAGCAAAACTGCAAACCACAGGATGAGCTCCATGGTGGAAAGTTCCAGAAAGAGGAGATGGGAAGGTCCAGGTGAGCTGTATTTATGGCAGTGGATCCCACCCATCCCCTTCCCCACTTATCCACTCTTAGGTCATCTCCTGAAAGAGCTCCATCTGCTTTGATTCCCAAGAGGGAGCCGACAACTACGCAAGAAGCGACACATTAATGTCAGGGTAGAGGAATTGTTTGATTAGTAGCCTAAGTGTAGCTACACACCTCGTTGTCAAATTGCCCAAGGCTAGTTTGGCAAGGATGGATGTGTGACTCAGAAATTCATTCTTTTTCTCCTCCTTTGGGGGTAAAAAACACACATGCATATTTTTAAGGGAGGTTTGGGTTGTAACCTGAAGGGGAATAGAGAACTTCCTTTTTGCACTCTGGATGTTTTTCTCTTCCCTTCTTCCCTCCTGCTTTCCAATCCCAGAGAATAACAGAACTTGGGAGGGGCCTTGGAGGTCTTCTAGTCCAACCCCCCCCTCCCGTGCTCAAACAGGTAGTCCTTGAATTACAACAATTCATTTAGTGATGGTTCAAAGTTACAACGGCTTTGGAGAAAGTCACTAGTGAGCGTTTTTTCACACTTACTACCTTTGCGTGTCATCAAATTTCAGGCACTTGGCCATTGACTCGTATTTATGACAGTTTGCAGCATCCCCGGGTGTCACATAGTCCCCTTTTGTGACCTTCTGACCAGCATAGTCCACGGGGGAAGCCAGATTCACTTAATGACCGGGTTACTAATGTATCCATGGCAGCGACTCACTTAGCAACTGAAGAAGGGTCATAAAATGGAGGTAATAAAGCTCACTTAACAAATGTCTTAGATAGCAACAGAAATTTTGAGCTCCCCAAGGGTTGTAAGTCAAAGACTACCTGTACCATTGCAGACAAATGGATGGATGTCCAGTCTCTTCTTAGAAACCTCCAGAGATGGAGAAGGAAGGAAGGAAGGAAAGAAAGGGAGGAAGGGGAAGGGAGGAAGTGAAGAAGGAAGGGAAGGAAGGAAATAAAGAAGGAAGGAAAGGTAGGAAGGGGAAGGAAAAGGAAGGAAAGAAGGAAGGGGAAGGGAGGGAGGGAAGAAGGAAGGAAAGGAAGGAAGGGAAGGAAGGAAGGAAAAAGAAGAGCCGAATAAAAGAGTTGGAATGGAACTTAAGAGGTCTTCTAGCCCCACTCCCTGCTCAGACAAATGGTTGTCCAGTCTCTTCTTAACCTGGCCCCAGTGATGGAGCACCCACAACTTCTGGTGGCAAGGAGTTCCACTGGTTCATTGTTGTCAGGCAGTTTCTCCTTAATTCCAGGCTGCTTCTCTCCTTGATGAGTTTCCATCCGTTGTTTCTTTTCCGTGCTTTCTGGGGCTTTGGAGAATAAGTGGACCCCCCCTCTTCTCTGGGGCAGCCCCCCAAATGCTGGGAAGGGGCTATCATGTCCCTTTTTCATTCTGAATGGGGAGACGGGATCCCCCTGGACCACAGGATCATCTGAAGCTGAGCTTCCTCTGGGCCAGGAGAACTTGGGCAGAGTGTTTATTTTGCTTTCGTTTGTCGATCAAATATAGGCAGGTAATCCTTGACTTACAACGGTTCACTTAGTGGCCATTCTAAGTTACAACAGCACTGGGGAAAAAAATGTGACTTATGGCCAGTGTTTCTCAATGGCAGCCATTTTAAGATGGGAAAACTTCAGCTCCCAGAATTCCCCAGCCTGAGAAGTTGAGGTTGAGTTCAGGTCCAGACATCTTTTAAAAGGTTGGCTAGGGGATTCTGGGAATTGAAGTCCACCCATCTCAAAGTGTCTAATTTTGAGAAACGCTGCTTTAGATATCAGCTTAGCTCCTCCATTACTGAGTTTTGAAAAGATCTGGCTTTTTAAATCATTCTTTGAAGGCCTGAGCATTGTTTTTGATCCTTTCTGCTGGATCCAAATTTCCTTCATTCTGGGATAGGGTCTAATAGTGTCTTGTGTTATTGTGAGTCTGCAGTTCTACATTTCATATTTTATTTTTGATCCAGTTTTAATATTGTTGTTCAGAACTGAGTATGCTTGAAGCAGGATATAAGCTCAGCAGATAAATGTGCAAAGAATGGGAAACTGTGGCTAAGCCAAGTGTTTAGACCAAAGGTCTTCACAACTTGGCACCTCTGAGACTTGTGGGCTTCCAACTCCCAGAATTCCTGAGCTAAGATGACTGGAGGAGGAATTCTGGGAGTTGAAGTCCAGAAGTCTTAAAGCTGCCAAATTTGAAGAACCCCCTGATATAGACAGCAGCCCTGTGAATTTCAACTGGGAAGAAAGAGCAAAGAAAGTGATTTCAATCGCAAAATGACATATAAGCAGGATGAGGCCTTTCTGTGCTCTGATGAAAGAAACACACCGGCAAGGATTATGCATCACGTTAAACAACAATGTGGCTTGGTTTTGTTTGGGTTTAATAGGCTCAGGACTATTGTGGTTTACAAACACAGTTTCTGTTTGGAATGGAATCAACGATAGTTAACAAGCCACAGTGCAGAAAAGTGTGCAAATGCAGCCCTTAACCAAGGGCATGTATGCTCAGATTTCAAATGTTTTGGCAGCCTGAACTTCCTGCTTCCCAGGGTTTGCATGTTTTTCGTTTTCTTGAGAAAATTATTATTTTTTTAAAAAAAGGAAGGAACTGATGGGCCATCTGCTAAAATAAAGCCAGGTCATGGCACACACTTCAAAGTAAATCAGGAAGCCTGTCATTATGGAGTCTGTCTGGCAAGAAGAAAGAATGCTTATCCACAGGAGATGTGCATGTGTAAGTCTTGTAACAATCCTGGCTAATTGGAAAGCTGAGAAAAGTAACACAAGTTAGCCAACTCGCAGATCTCAGCTAACAGTTAGGGATAGAGATGGCCTGCAGCAAATCAAATGTGTATTAGATAATTCCTAGGGCATTCATTAGCCAAGACTTGGGAAAAGGAATAGCTAGAGACCAGTAGAACAAATTGTAGAATTATTACTAAAATGTTTATTAGATGATATTACTTATTATCTCGCTTTGTCCCACCTTCTCCTTTAGTGAAAAAGGTATAAAATTTACTCAATCCTTTGTTCTGGGCTCTTGGCATTTTGACCAGGAGCCCTTTTCTTTGGAGTATACTCCAATAAAAAGCAATCAGAAAACCTCCACCTCGTGTCTGGCGTCTATCTTTGGCTTTGGCACCAGGCTCAGACCCGAATTGGGGACAACAGAACGATGCACAATGCGACTTCTAATAAATGCAAGAAGAACCTTCGGAATGTGTTGCCATTCTTTTCCAATGATAAAGTTTGTTCAGTTTATTTAACTAAACCCTGAGCTTAAACCTTCTAAGGCATATGCTGTACAGCTGCCGCCGTTCACAGCCTGTCGGGCCTTGAACAGAGTCTGGCTGGGAAATTCACACTCACAAAACACATGTACACACCCACTTCAAGGCCAGGTGGGGACAGAATCTCGCAGCCTAGCAGCACTTTTAAAAAGAAAATGTTTGCGTCGCATCTAATGAAGGTGACGCCAGGCCAGCAAGATTAAAGGCTAGGTTCCACTGGCTGACGGATGCAAAACGTGTTCAAAAAGGACACAGGGGACGAGCAAAATTTCGGGGGTGGCTCCATCAGTTGTTATCCGCTCCAAAAAGTGCCCCAAATTTGCATAAACAGAACGGAAAGGAATGGACGGGGGTAGTACATAGTGAAGATGTTAAGTGGATGTTCGTAGGAAGCCTAGCAGATGGAAGCGGATGACACATCCGAAGGGCTTCTGGAGGAGAATTGCGAAGCGGATGCGTAGCGGATGACGCGGATGCATCACAGATGCCTATAGGATGCATGGCGGATGCGTAGCGGATGCATAGCGGATGCATAGCGGATGCAAAGTGTTCATTGCGCATGCGGGGAGGATGAATTCCGTCAGCTCTGTGGATATAAAAGGATGCAGCTCGCAAGCAGTCAGCATTCAGAGGAAAGACCTGCTGCCACAGACATCTTCGAATAACACCATGGTTCGTCAGTCAGGGAAGAAGAAGAAGCCTGTGCCTACTCCTGCCAGCCCTGGCAAGAAGGTCAGAACCACCATCCCACCCCCTGGCACTGACTCTCAAGCTGCTGCTGCTGCTGCTGCTGCTGTGGTGGACCAGCCCCAAGGCCCTCCAAGCCCTGCTGCTCAAGCCCCTGAAGGCCCTGCTGAAGCCCCTGCCAGAGGGAAGAAGAGGCAAGGGAAGCAGAAGGGAGAGAGGAAACAGTACACTGTTTCTGAGGAGCATGAGGATGAGGTGCTGGAATGGCTGAGGGAGAACGAGTACCTGTGGAGAAAGGGCCACAGACTGTATCGGGACACCAAGAGGAAGCAGGCAGCTTGGAGAGACAAGGCAGAGAGCCTGGGCTACACTTCAGACCTCCTCCTGGGATGGTGGAAGCACATGCACATGTATGGCAAGCTACACCTCAAGAAATCTGGCCAGGCCGCTGTCAAGCTCACTGACCGGGAGATGTACATCATGGCCAAGTGCAGCTTCCTGGAGGGTGAGATCCGCCACCGAGGAGAAGCCCCTCTGAGATCCCTCTCATTCAGACAGCCCACAGACAGCCAGTCCTCTTCCAGCCAGGAGACAGCTACACTGTCCAGGCAGGTGTCTTCAGAGGGCCCCACGGCAGAGACCCCCCTGACAGCTGCACTCCCCATGCCAGAGGACTTGGAGGATCCCCTGTCACAAATGGAGCAAGAAGTGGCAGCCACCAGAGACCAACGCACCTCCACCCCCACCCCCACTCCACAGGATGCAGGCAGAGAGGCAGACTGGAGGGCCAGAGCCACACTGTCCTGTTGGAGATCAGGGACACAATCAAGACCAGCACAGAACTTCTCTCTCAGCTGGTCCACAGTGACATACCATCCTCGGACCAGAAGGCCTTCATCACCTACGTGAGTCAGACCCTCATGGACCTGCCCGAGGCCCAATACCAGGTGATGAAGCAAAAGATCACAGCACTTCTGCACAACCCTCAAGGCCCAGCTGAACCTGCTCCGACCCAGTCCAGGTCTGCTCCTCCACCCCAGGCGATGTCACAGCCCTTCCACGGCTTTCAACAGCCCCTCACCTACCAAGGCTACGACTACCAGGACTTCCCACAGCAGAAACAGCCCTTCCCAGTCCAGGCCCAGGTTCATCGCACGCCACAGACGCCACACCTCGCCCAGCAGCAGACCAGACAGCCCCACTATACTCCTCCTTCCTCCACCCCACAGCCAAGCCTGTCAACAGACAATCTGTCATCAGTCTTGTGCCTGACATCCCAGGTACTTGATGAAGGGCCTCTCAACCTCACAGGACTGAGTCAGCTCTCTGAGAGCTTCCTGAACACACCATCCCCTGTTGTTCTCTCGGGGCCAAGCACCCCAATGGTGCCTCAGACCAGCAGTCCAGCCACAGCTACCTGCACAGTCCCTGGACGCTTAACAGCTGAGACCATGGACATGACTCAGAGTGACTGAGAATAGTGCCAGAGACTGAGTTGTTACCTGTTCACTTTATCTTTGCTTAAGACACTTTACTTGGTTCATTTTGCTTTTTTAACAAAGTCATACAGTTTACTTAAGACAGTTATTAATAAAGGTTACCTTTGCTTCACACACTTGGTTCCTTTTTTTTACTTAATAAAGTGTTGGTGAAAACTTTGAAAAAAGGGTTAAGCCTTTGCATGCTTGTGGGATGGGTAAGGATAGCTGTGGGATAGATAAACCTCCAGCGCAAGCATAGTGGGACTGTATGGTCCACCCTCCCAGCTGCCACACATATGGCCCTTTTGATCAAAAACAATTTATTCATTGATCAAAACATTTCAAAATAAACAAAGCTCTTTATTAATGCCCTATTCATTGTAGGGCCACTCAACATACATGGCACAATCTCATCTGTGTGATGAGACAGGCTGAAGGAAGCATCCATTAAGCATCTACCATCCTGTCTTGCCACTCCACTGCTCCAGCTGGGGAGTTGCACCAGTGTTTCAGGAGGTTGCGCTGCTTCTTCCCTCCACGTGAAGCTCTGTTGGGGCCTTGTACATCCACAGTGTCTATCAGGTTTCATCCTTGCCTCCATTCACCAGGCTCCATGTCCCCATTGCCTTCTTGATGGTCCACAAGCCTGTTCTGCAACACTGGGTAGCAGGTGTGCATGAGATTGTGCAGGATGCAGCAAGCTTCCACGATGCTCCTCACGGTCTCTGGGTGATGCTGCATAGTGGTGAGAAGTCCCTGGAACCTGTTGGCCAGGATGCCAAAGGCGTTCTCCACCACCCGCCTTGCCCTGGACAGCCTGTAGTTGAAGATCCTTTCTTCACGGGTGAAGTATTTGGAGGTGTAGGGCTTCATGAGGTAGGTTGTGAGGGAGAAGGCGTCATCCCCCACGATGAAGTAGGGCACATCTTGTGTGTCATTGGGTAGGGGGTCTGGATCTGGAAAACCCATGATGAGGTTGCATTCCAGCCCATCCTTGAGGTCACTGGCGTTGTATACCTGGCTATCTGAAGATGACCCGTTGCCTGAAGCATCGATGTACATGAACTTGTAGTCAGCATCGACCATGGCAAAGAGGATGATACCGAAGAAGCCCTTGTAGTTGTAATAAGTGGACCTTGAGTTGGCTGGAGCGTTGCAGGCCACGTGCTTCCCATCTATGGCTCCAATGGTGTGGGGAAATTTCCACCTCTGATACCACTGTTCTGCAACTTTCCTTCAGCCTTCTTCAGTGGGGGGACACTTGAGGAGCTCCTCCACGTATTCTTCGATGATGGCCTGCACCACTTCTCTGACCACTTTGCTGATTGTGTTGTGTGGCACCCTCCAGGCATACTGCATGTTTCTGTACGTGGTCCCAGAGGCCAGGTGGTGCAGAGTCAGTGCCACCTTCAGTCCAGGTCCAGGTTGGGGTGGAGGTTGGTGCTCGGCTTGGTCAACCTGGGTCTCAGACGCTCTACAATTTCGTCAAACATGGCTGGTGGCATCCTCATGAAGTGCCGGAATGCACGAGGTTCTTCATTCCTCAGCTCCACCATCAGCTTGTCATACAGTCCAAACTCCATTCTTCTCCCGATGCATCCTCGGACCCACACAGCTCTTTGACGTCTCCTTCTTCTCCTTCTGTATAAAAGGTGAAACAGTCTGAACAGGCTTTGGTTCTGGTGATGAATGATCACAGTTACCATATGGACTGTGTTATGATCCATGGTGGAGAACAATGGATGATGTGGAAGAGCAAGACCAAGGGTGAAGAGGTCTGTACACCATGGCTATTGGACTCATACTGAGATCCAGGTGATTTCCTCTCCCTTTTCATAGGAAATATCGGTTTTCCGCTAGGTGTTCTTCCACATACTCTAGACATCCTCCAGACATCTTAAATATCCGAGATACGTCCCATATACAAACGTTTTGTCCGTTTTAATGCTTTATATACGAGATGCATCCACTTACATACTTTCTATTTCCGTGCTACTAATGCTGTGTGGACGTTCTGTGCACCTTTCATTTTCTCCCTCTTTCCGTTTTCAGGTGGAGGGGATGTGAGTTGCGAGGATGCCCAGAGCTTACCGAGAGGATACAGCAGACGTTTAACGGATGATAACGGACATAGAACATTTGTTGCTCGTATATGTCGCGGATGTACATTGTATGCGGTGGAAAGTTCATCCGCTCAAAAAGTTTTGTGCAGCTCAAAACTTCTTGCACAGATAAAATCTCAGTGGACGGATGCTCGACGGATAGAGCGTATGAAACAAGTACGCAGTGAGTACACAACGGATGCATCACGTTTTCAAACAGATGACAAGCTTTTTTGTCCATTTTACATCCTCTTTGCATCCATTGGTGTAGTGGGACTTGGTTTAAGGACCCTGCAATGTAAACAGACCATTGTAAAATCAGACACTGTACATCAGAAGACTCCCAACGTGGGCCACTTTAAGACTTGTGGACTTCAACTCCCAGAATTCCTCAGCCAGACTGGGGAATTCTGGGAGTTTTAAGTGCTTATATCGTCCTGTATGGCTGACTGGGGAATTCTGGGAGTTGAAGTCCTTATATCTTCCTGTATGGCTGACTGGAGAATTCTGGGAGTTTTAAGCCCTTATATCTTCCTGTATGGCTGACTG
>BLBF01000055.1:1630586-1644748 GCA_015471245.1 Laticauda colubrina | reverse complement strand
CTACTCTATCAGATGGATTGAAGGTCAAAAAGAATTTGAAGTTTTTTGAAGCATTAAAATGAAAAAAAAAGTGAGAAAAAGAAGAAAGTGTTAAATGAAATAGACTGTGTGTATTTGGATTGCTTGGTGACTTTGGGACTTTTGGAAATTCTTATTTGAATGATTAAAATCATTTGGGTCGTTTAAAAAAAAATTTTTTTTTTTTTACAATGGCATTACTTATGGATGAACTGAAAATGGAATTTATAAAATATAATCAAGAGAAACAAGAAGGGAAGGATTCTTTTGGCTCTATTTTTCATTTTTTAGAAATGGCAATTTCTACATATGAGAAACTACAAGAACAAGAAGATTGGGATGAAGAAGAAACCATCCTTAATGAACAAGCAACTTTATTTGGGGAAGAAAGGGGAAAGAGGAGAAAGAGAATGGAGAATTTAAGACTTAAAACAACAACCAAAAAAGGGGAAAACAAGGTGAAAAGTGGACACAATATCAGAAAGCAACAGAAAAGAGGAATACACAAGAGGGTGGAGATTAAGAGACAAGGGGGTAAAAAGGGTAGAGGGGAGAAACAAGGGAGGAAAGAAGGGAAGAGAAGCTACAAAGGTTTGAAACTAGATGTAAAGAAACAGATTTTATTTAGAGATAATGGGTAAACATATAACTGAAAAAGAGATTCTGCAAAGGTACATAAGATTGTGTTGTTGTATCTGTATTTGAAATAATGTTAGAAAATTGGAATAATATATGATTATAAAATGGGACAAAATATTTAATGTAACTGAGCGAAAAAAATTTTTTAAATAAAATAAATGAAATTAAATATGAGAGAATTGAATTAAAGAAAGTAACTAAGCAAAATCTATAAGTGTTCCCATAGAAGTATGATATTTATTTAGAAAGGATTGTGTAAAATATTTAAGACTTAAATGAATATTAATTTTAATGATATAATTTCAATTGCTATGGATTGTTGTTTTAATTATATTATATATCTAAAAAAAATTTTTTTTTCCTGTTTTAAAATATTGAGTTTATTTTTAGAATGTATTACGCAGAATCCGAATGAAAATTATGTGTTATGTTAAGCTTTAAAACTAGGGGAAGGATAAGTATGACAAGGCATTATACTCCAATCAGTCATTACAGAAGAAATTTGTGTTAATGAGAAAAAATAATAGACAGCTGAAACAGGACAGACAAAAGATATAAGTATAATGATTTAAATTGAGATGAAATAAATATAATAGAATTAAGAGAGTGAAAAGAGGGGAGAAGCTATATAGAAAATGTAAAATAGTAAATAAGAAATGGAACTGCTATATAAAAGTAAGCATGAACTTGAATTTATGTCTGTACAAAAAGATGTAACTCGGGATCAAACTGCCGTCCAAAAAGATATTTTATGTTTTTTATGTTTTGTGTTTTGTTGGTATATGTTTGTTTTTTAAAAATTAATAAAAAAAATTTCAAAAAAAAGAAAGCAATCAACCAATGGAACAGAAGTTGCCTCCGAAAGTTGTGGTGTAGATGGGGGGGTTGGACTAGATGACCTACAAGGTCCCTTCCAACTCTGTTAATCTGTAAATCTGCTTTTTCGCAGGGGTTTTTGAGATGTTCTCAACCAGGAGATGGAGACCCATCTCTCTTCCACTGTTGGTCTTCTACAGCTGCTATTTGGAGACATGATGCCCCCAACCTAGACATAGTATGGAGTCTTCAAGGCCCAATTGACCGTTCCTTCATGAATTTATCTCATCTCTAGTTACAAGCTGTCCAAGATGATGGCCCACAACATTGTCTTGTGGGAAAGATGTTCAGAAAACCTAGGAACAGGTTTGTTGAATCAGGCCAACACCTATCCTAGTTCAGGTTTGGTTTCTCCTTACTTGATACCTGCAGATGTTCACAAGAAGATGGAGATCCATCTCTCTCCTACGGTTGTTCTCCTATAGTTCATGTTTGGCTGGCTCCAATCTAAAAGTACAGTAATACTGTGGAGCCTGTCACCAATGAATGTATTCAATCTCCCCTTAAAATGGCCATCTTAGTGGCCATCACATCTTGTAGCAATTTTGGAAGTGAAGAATGCACTTTACAAACAAATTGTTGCATATGGATTGTTGCATGATTGCTGGAAAACAAAGGACTTCAGCCTGGCAACCAAAATACAGCTTAGCCTACATTATGTTCTCAGTAGCTACCTATGGCTGTGAAAGTTGGACCTTAAGAAATGAAGACAAGAAGAAAATCATTTGAGCCGTTGGTGCTGTTGAAGACTCCCACATATTCCTTGGACAACAAAGGGGATTAACAAGCAAGCTCTGGAATGCATAACACCAGACATATTATTGGAAGGCAAAATCATGAAATTGCGTCTCAACTTATTTTGGTCACATCATGCAGAGGAATTCACTGGAGAAAGCAATTTTGCCTGGAAGAGTTAGTGGTCAAAGGAAACCAAGGTTGACAAGGAACATTGTGGCCGGACACCATCAAAGCTGACACCAGCCAGAGAAGAAAACAACTCAAAGAAGCATTGCAAGTTCAAAAGACATGGAAATACCTGGTATATAGGATCATCAAGAGTTGGATACAACTGAATGGATAACATCATTGTCAAAAGGAAACCATGGGTGGAAACTAATAAAGGAGAGAAGCAACCTGGAATTAAGGAGAAATTTCCTAACAGGAGGAACAATTAACTGGGAGAGAGAACAATTAAACTTAAAAATGTTCCATTTTTAAGAAGAGACTGGATGGCCACCTGTCTGAAATGGGATTGGGTCTCCTGTATGAACAAGGAGTTGGACTAGAAGACCTCCAAGGGCCCTTTCAGCTCTATTCTGATTGATTGTCATATGGATTTTTGGTGCCAAGGTATATCTATCCATGTCACCTGAAGGAGCAAATAATTCCCTGGGTTTGGAAAAAACATTAAGGGACATGTTCTCATAATCAAGGACAAATGATGGAAGACAAGGCAATGCATGCGTGTCTGTGGAGAGGGGAGTGACATATCATGGCATCATGGCATACAACATGTGATTAGGACTTGTGCAAGCTCATAAAATGCTGCGCAGGATTTTCTGGGTTGGTGTGGTCACATTCAGATGACACAGTCATAATAAATAACATTGTTGGGTGAATTAGGGCTTAGCCTGTTAGGACAATCCAGCCACCACAATGTGAAAACATGAATCGGATGGATTGCGATGTTTGGACATTGTGGCAATGTTATCGTGGTTAGATGAGCCATATGGTTTAGGAATTGAGTGAACTTGGCTTGTAGACAAACCATGATTGTGGTGATGGCTTCAGATGGTGTGTGAATACTATTATGGTTAGACCTGCATAGTTTAAGTCCTGAGTGAACCAGCTTGTGGTTAAACCATCATTGGATTGATGGCTTCAGACATTGTGTGAATACTATTATGGTTAGATAAGGCATGGTTTAGGTCCTGAGTGAACCAGCTTGTGGTTGAACTGTGATTGGATTGATGGCTTCAGACATTGTGAATGCTATCATAGTTAGACAAGCTATGGTTTAGACCCTGTTGTATGAATTCAGCTTGTGATTATAAGCATGATTGGATCAATGGCTGTCAATATGGCCTGAATAATATTGTTAAAGAAGCCAGGGCTAAAGGCCATGTCACACTGCCCAACGGATGCAAAAAGGACACAACGGACGAGCAAAAAGTTCCATCTGTTGTTATCCGCTCTCAAAAGGGGCAAAAATTTGCATAACCAGAGCGGATATCACGGACGCGGGGTGGGCGGATGCAAAGCAGGGCAGATGCAAAGCGGATGCGGAACGGAAGCCCAGCGGATGGAAGTGGATGAGAGCGAATGGCACATCCGCTAGGCTTCTGGGGGACCTCAGCAAAGCGGACGCGGAACGGATACAGCGGATGCAGAGCGGACGCCGAACGGATGAAGCGGATGCACAGCGGAAGCCTAGCGGATGCACAGCGGAAGCCTAGCGGATGCCTGGCGTTAATTGCGCATGCGGGGAGGATGCATTGCGTCAGCCCCGCGGATATAACGGAAGCAGCTCGGAAGCAGGTCACACCATTCAGAGGAAAGACCTGCTTCCAGACACATGGACTGCCTTGCCTGTCCTGCCTGCATGTCTGCCTGCCAGCCTCTCTGCCAGCCTTGCTGTCTGCCTGCCTGCCAGCCTTGCTGCCTGCCTGCCTGCCAGCCTTGGTTCATGCCTGTCTGCCAGCCTTGGTGCCTGCCTGCCTGCAAGCCTCCCTGCCAGCCTGCTTGCCAGCCTTCCTGCCAGCCTTCCTGCCAGCCTTGGTGCCTGCCTCCCTGCCAGCCTGCTTGCCAGCCTTCCTGCCAGCCTTGGTTCCTGCCTCCCTGCCAGCCTTGCTGCCAGCCTTGGTTCCTGCCAGCCTCCCTGCCAGCCAGCAACCCCACAACCATGCAGAAGCACAGCAAGCCTCAGCCATCTGCTGCCAGCTCTTACAAGAGGGACAGGGCTACCATCCCGCCCCCTGGCCCTCACTCTGGTTCTGCTGGGGCTTCTGCAGCACGGGCTCGCTCTTCTGGGGCTGGCGCTTCTGCTGCTTCTGCTTCTGGAGGAGGAGCTGATGACAAGCACTCCAGCACCAGCCACCTCCACAGCACCTGCACCCTTCACCCCTGGGACTGAGCGACCAAGAGGAGTGCCAGAGACTCATTTTTGTCTTATAGCTTGTTGTTAATAAAGTCTATTTTTGATTCATACACTTGCTTCATTTCTTTTTTTAATAAAGTCTTGGTGGAAACTTTTAGAAATGGTTTAAGCCTTTGCATGCTTGTGGGATGGGTTGAGATAGCAGTGGGATGGGCAGGGATACCTTTGGGATGGGTTAGGATAGCAGTGGGATAGATAAACCTCCAGTGCAAGCATAGTGGGACGAGATGGTCCACCCTCCCAGGTGCCACACCTATGGCCCTTTATTATCAATAATAATGTAATAATCATCCACACATGTCAACAGAAACACAACTCTTTATTAAACGCCCTGTTCATTGTAGGGCCACCCAACATACATGGCCCAATCTCATCAGTGTGATGAGACAGGCTGAAGGAAGCATCCATTAAGCATCTACCATCCTGCCTTGCCACTCCACCGCTCCAGTTGGGGAGTTGCACCAGTGTTTCAGGAGGTTGCGCTGCATGGTGGTGAGAAGTACCTGGAACCTGTTGGCCAGGATGCCAAAGGCGTCCTCCACCACCCGCCTTGCCCTGGACAGCCTGTAGTTGAAGATCCTCTCTTCACGGGTGAGGTATTTGGAGGTGTAGGGCTTCATGAGGTAGGTTGTGAGGGAGAAGGCGTCATCCCCCACGATGAAGTAGGGCACATCTTGCGTGTCGTTGGGCAGGGGTTCTGGATCTGGGAAGCCCACGATAAGGTTGAGTTCCAGCTCCTCCTTGAGGTGACTGGCGTTGTATACCTGGGCATCTGAAGATGAGCCGTTGCCTGAAGCATCGATGTACATGAACTTGTAGTCAGCATCGACCATGGAGAAGAGGATGATGCTGAAGAAGCCCTTGTAATTGAAATAAGTGGACCCCGACTTGGCTGGAGCTTTGCAGGCCACGTGCTTCCCATCTATGGCTCCAACGGTGTGTGGGAAGTTCCACTTCTGATACCACTGCTCTGCAACTTTCTTCCAGCCTTCTTCAGTGGAGGGGCACTGGAGGAGCTCCTCCTTGTATTCTTCGATGATGGCCTGCACCACTTCTCTGACAACAAAGCTGATGGTGCTGGGTGGCACCCTCCAGCCGTACTGCATGCTCCTGTAGGCGGTCCCTGAGGCCAGGTGGCGCAGAGTGAGTGCCACCTTGAGCCCAGGTTCCAGGCTGGGGCGGAATTTGGTGCTCTGCTTGGTCAACCTGGGTGTCAGGCGCTGCACAACTTCGTCAAACATGGCTGGAGGCATCCTCATGAAGTTCTGGAATGCCCGAGTGTCTTCGCTCCTGAGCTCCACCATCAGCTTGTTGTACAGTCCGTCCTCTGCTCTTCTGGCGAACCATCTTCGGACCCAGACTCTTTTTGGCTGCCTCTTTTTCTTCTCGCAGTAGAGTTCACAGAGCCTGCAGATGGCTTCGCACTGTTGCAGAAGGATGGTGGCTGCCAAAAGGACTGTGTTACGATCCACGGTGGACATGACTGGATGCTGTGGAAGAGGAAGAGTCAGATGAAGGCTGCAGAGGTCTGCACAGCTGGGCTGCTGGACTGAAAGTGAGATCCAGATGTGTTGCTCCCCCTTTTTATAGGCAGTGTAGGTGTCCCTTTGCATCCTCTAGGCATCCTCTAGGCATCCTGTAGACATTCTTAATATCAGAGATAGGTCCCCTCTGCGCACGTTTTTTCCGTTTTACATGCTTTGTTTCCGTGCTGCATCCGCTAGGCATCCGTTCTGCATCCGTTCCGCATCCGTTCCGCTTCCTCCCTGCGTCCGAGCGGATGCGAGTTGCGCGGATGCGCAGCGGATGCCTAGCAGATATATCAGATGCGTAACGGATGCGTAATGGATGCGTAGCGGATGCATAGCGGATGCAGAATGGATGCATTGGATACATTTTCCGTGCAAACGTTTTGGGCAGCTCAAAACTTTTTGAGCGGATGAAACGTCAATAAACGGATGCTGGACGGATAGAGAGGAAGCAAAACGGAGGCAGTGAGTACATCGCATTAACCAACGGATGGCAAGCTTTTTTGTCCGTTTTACATCCTCTTTGCATCCGTTGGTGCAGTGTGACATGGGCTTAAGGTCCTTTGTGAACATAGCTTGTTGTAAATCACAATTGGATTGACAGAACTTTAGAACTGTGTGAATATTATCATGGTTAGACAAGGCATATCTGAGTAAACCCAGTTGGTGATTGTAAACCTCAACTGGATTGATGGCTTGACAGATATTGTATGAATGCTATCATGGTTAGACAAGCCATGGTTTATTTCTTTTGTGCTTGTATTCTACTCTTGAAGATCTATCACAAGGGTGGATTCCTCTTGGAACCCTCCCTCTCCATGAATCCAGGTAAGATCCCAAACACAGCACCTCATAAAACATTTTGAGGAAATCAGAAAAATCGCCTCAAACCCAACTGACATTTGATCCTTTCAAATTCTCCCGCCAAAACGTCGAGAGGCTCGACCAATCGGCGGTGATCACGAGGAGGTCCACAAACCCCCTCTTTAAGCGCCCGTCGCCTCGGCAACAAAGCCCGCCTTCACCGCGGCGTCCTCATTCTTCGCTTGCCCATAAGAGTGGGGTGGGGGGAAGGAAAGAAAATCTCGCTGCGCAGGCGCAGTTCGGGCAAAGAAGGCGAATCCGTGCTGGTAAGCGAGAGGAAGGGTGCGGGATAATTTTTTTGGGGGGGGGGGGGTCGCTTGATTGTATTTTTCTCCTCCGTTAACGGGAGCGCGCATTCTCTTTCCGCCCCGTTTTGACGTATGTGTGTGTGTGGGGGGGGAGGAAATGTCCTAGCCCCGCAGCCCCCTCCGACCGGCACCACTAGGTTAAAGAAGCTCGTCCACGTGAAGCCCCGCCTCCCAATATGGCGCCCGCGAGAGGAGTTGGACCACGACTCCCAGGATCCCTCGCGCCACGGCATCGTTTCCCACGCCGCGCTGAAAGGCGCCCTCCCGATTCTGTCCTGCGTCATCTAAACGCGCCAGCGCGTTTGTCTTTGCAGCGGGAGACGGCGTGCTTGGGTCAGATCTGGCATCTTCGTGCACGCAACGTGTGAATGCGGGGTAGGCACAATGGTTTTGTGGGGCTGAGCATGCGGAGGGGGGACGGGGAACCCCTCCCCGTTGACTCAGGTAACATTCATTCATTCATTGATTTTTCCCTGGGCAGCCTCACGATGGCGCTGTTGATCTCAACTTAGGAGAAACGCTCTCACACAGGTAGTCCTCAACTTACCACCACAATGGAGCCCGATTTATGTTGTTAAGTATGAAGTTTGTTCAAGTGAGGTTGCTCCGCTTTTGCAGCTATTCTCGCCACGTTGGCGATTTATTTATTTACTAGCTTGATACCCATTATGAAACTATGCGGTTGGGCTCAGTGTTGGGGGGAGGAAAATAAGAAGGGAGGGGGCGAAACTCTGCCTCTGCCTACCAGCATCCATGGTATTCATCTGGCTAGCATCCTGTCAGTGTGTGTGAGAGAGAGTTGAGGGCTGTTCGGGAATTGAAACGGCATTTGCTGTGTGAGGAAGGAGGAGACAGCAAGGAGGCTGGGAACAGCTTAGCTCAACTGTTCTGTACTAAAGCTGGTTGCTGCTGTGAAACTGAAACAGAGACTCCTTTGCTTGTATTTTGCATTTGGGAAGAGATTTCAGGTGGGGACAGGGGCGTAGAACTCCTTAGCATCAGAGCATGTTAACAACAACAACAACAACAATAATAATAGAAATGCTCTGATTGCCATTTCAAAAAATCCTTTCTTAGTGAGCCCCTAGAAGCCAAGAGGAACCTACGTGCCAAATCTCAAGTTTGTAGGCTTGATGGTCCTGGGGATTTTGTGATGATGGAATTTTGCTTTTATATAGATAGATTTATTATTATTTAGAAATGATGCAAAACAGGGTTTCTACAAAAAGGAAATACAGGTAACTCACCGACTTATGACCACAACTGAGCCCGAAATTTTGGTTGCTGAGCGAGGCAGTTGTTAAGTGAATTGTGTCCCGTTTTATGAAGTTTCTTGTCAGAGTTCTTAAATGAATGTTAAGTGAATCTGGCTTCCCCCTTGACTTTGTTTATCAGAAGGGAGCAATAGGGGAATCACGTGACCCGGGGGGGGATGCTACAATCGTTGTAAATATGAGTCCATTGCCAAGCATCCGAATGTAAATCACGTGATTGTAGGGATGCGGCAATGGTTGTAAGTGTGAAAAATGATCATAAGTCACTTTTTTCAGTACTCTTGTAACTTCGAACTGTCACTAAGAGGATTCCCTACAGTAAATACAGAACATGTCACTCTTCTAACTTCTGTTTCTCTTTTGTCCCCCAACACTTGGCTGATCAAGCGGTCGCAAAAGGGGATCACCATAAACCCCAGGGACACTGTGACCGTCATAATTATGAGTCCATTGCCAAGCATCTGAATTTTGATCAGATGATCGTGTTGTGGCTCACCAGTGACTAGTAAAGCTGGCAGCAGACTTGGAGAGTGAGGAGGTTGGGGAAGAACCTGGGCCAGTTCTGGAGGCTGAGGAAAGGCTCTGATGAAGGCTCTGCGTCAGAGGTAGAGATGGGGCCAGGGCCATCCGACAGTTATCAGCTGCCTGCAGAGTTCAGTGGGGCAGAAGAACAGCTGAAGCCTGTTCGCAGTGTGCACATGTGCAGAGCTGCCAGAAGAAGGGAACAACTAAGGAACACGAGGCAGAGGTGGGACCAGGGCCATCATCCAACAGTTATCAGCTGCCTTCAGAGTTGGAGATCAGTGAGGCAGAAGAATAGCTGAAGACTGTTCCCAGTGTGTGCATGTGCAGAACTGCCAGGAGAAGGGAACAGCTAAGGATCAAGGGAGTAAGGCCACAGGTGGATGATGAATGGCCCCTCTCATAGGGATTAAAAGAGGAGGGGGCTTTTGCAGGAAACAATTTGTTTGTTGCAGTTGTGGGAAGATCTGTCTGTGCATCTCAGAGTCTCTGTGCTGAGTCCTTCCTTGTCAGCACTGCGTTTGGGAATATTTACTTGGCAGCTCTCCAAGCTAGATAAGGTCTGTGCTGCTCCTCATTACACCCTTGAAAGACTTGTCTGCCAGGCCTTTGGCTGAAGGTGAATGCAAGAAATTCACCTTTGTTTTATAAAAAGGGCTTTGCCAGGACAAAGAGTCTGCTTAGTGCTTTTTGGGGAAGCTGAGGTCAGAATAGATCATGGAGAGGCTGTAATGGTCGTAAGTGTGAAAAACGGTCCTAAGTCCTGACTTTTCCATGCTGTTGTAGCTTCAAATAATTATTATCAAATTATAATAATAAATGTATTGTAAGTCGAGGACTACCTGTACTCAAAGGGACGGCGTATGAATGGAAGGAATAACAATTTATGTTCTCTTCCTGTTCTTTCTAGACAATGCAGGGGGAACAAAATCCATCCGAGTCCCTGATTGACAGGACCATCAAAATGAGGAAGGAAACGGAAGCCAGAAAAGTCCTTTTGGCCTGGGGGTTTCTCAACCTGTCACTTGCTGGCATGATCTACACGGAAATGTAAGGTGGAGAGCTTGCTTGACTGTATAACAGAATAATAGAGTTGGAAGGGACCTTGGAGGCCTTCTAGTCCAGCCCCCTGCTCAAGCAGGAGACCCTAGACCTGTGATGGTGAACCTATGCCACTGTGACGACCCAGGGTGTGACACAAAAATAACAAAAGTCACCAATGTAGAATAAATTCCCTTTATTGCCTCCAACTTAGCCCCCAATGTCCAATTATCCTTGGCTGGATAACAAAGTCTTCAAAAAACAGTCTATGAAGGGCAGAAATGCAGTCTAAACCAAAAGTAAAGATAATTAGAAATTTAAAAAACCAACACAAACCATTTAACATGACAGACCATGATGATAAATTGCAGACTTTCAAAGATAACATTGCACCCACAGTTGGGAGGACGCTAAAACCCAGATAAGCCTGACAAATATAATGCACGCGTTGCTTCCAGCAAGGAGCTGTGTGCAAGCCTCCCACTTATATCCTGTTCTTCCAGCTGCAACTAATGAAAGGGATCAGGGCCTTTTTTTCTCCCGTAAGCCACCTTGCTCCCTTCTCCATTTTTCCCTGCCTGCCCTAGCACGAAGAGGGAGTGGCCCTGGACCTTCCTCTGAATGCCCAGCCGGGATGTGCCCTTCCCCAGTTTCCTCCACAGCCACTGGAGCCACACTCCCACTCCCTGTCAACTGCTCAATCTCCCCCTCAGAATCAGATTCCAACAAGGGCATGACAGCCACACATGCTGGAAGTGGCATGCAGAGCCTTCTTTCCGAGCACATCAGCCGTCTCCTGTTGCTCTTACGGTTTCTGGGGAGCACATGCGCGTCGGCCAGTTGCTACTTCATGCACGCAGGAGAGCCAGAAACGGGAAGCTCAGCTTCCCAGCGCACGCATGCTGCTCTTTCAGTTTCTAGTGTACACGTGCGCACATGCGCTCCCATTTCAGCACTTGATGCTGAAAAGGCTCGCCAACACTACCCTAGACCATTCCAGGCAAATGGTTGCTCTTCCTAAAAAATGTTGGAGCATCCACAACTTCTCGTGGCAAGTTGTTCCACTGGTTAATTTTTCTCATGGTTAGGAAATTTCTCCTAGTTCTAAGTTGCTTCTCTCCTTGTTCAGTTTCCATCCATTGTTTCTTGTCCTGCCTTCCGGTGGTTTGGAGAATAGTTTGACTCCCTCTTCTTTAGGGCTGCCCCTGAGATACTGGAACACTGCTGTCATGTCACTCCCAGTCCTTCTTTTCATTAAGGTAAAGGTTGCCCTCGCAAATACGTGCTCATCGTTTCCAGCTCTAGGGGGTGGTGTTCATCTCCGTTACAAAGCCAAAGAAGAGCCAGCGCTGTCCGAAGACGTCTCCATGGTCGTGTGGCCAGCAGGAGTAAACGTCGAAGGCGCATGGAACACTGTTCCCTTCCCACCAAAGGGGCCCCTATTTTTCTACTTGCACATTTTTTACCTGCTTTTGAACTGCTAGGTTGGCAGAAGCTGAGACAAGGAACGGGAGCTCACTCCTTTACGTGGTGCTGGGGATTTGAACCGCCGAACTGCCGACCTTTCTGATTGACAAGCTCAGCATCTTAGCCACTGAGCCACCACATTCCTCTTCAGTAAAGTAGCTATTCTCAATTCCTGCGACGGTTCTTCATATATTTTATCCTCCGTATGACTGTCCCAAGTTATAACATGCAGTCACATGATGACTTAATGACTGTGGATTCCACTTAACAACCATGATTTGCTTTATCACTGTCTGAAAATATAGATAGTCCTCGACTTATGACCCTTATAATGGCAGGCTCCATTATGGTTGTAAGTCAAGGACTACCTGTATTTTCTGGCTAACAACCATTTATTATTTGAAGTTACAATGACACCAGGGAAAAAAGGTGACTTACCACCAGTCCTCACACTTACGATTATCCCAGCATCCCCAAGGTCACATAATCAAAATTAGGGCTCTATCCATGAGGGAATGACCATCTAATTCATTGAACAACTGTAGCTATATGTGCTTCGTAATGGTGGTTAAAAAAAACACAGGGTATCAATTTGACACAATTCCCTTAATAACCACCTTTTTAGCGACAGAAATTCGGGTCTCAATTGTCATAAGTCAAGGACTATCTTATGGCATTGTGAAAATCTGAAAAACAGAAATAAGAATGCCAACCTGTGCCTTTCTCTCATCTAGGTCTGGAAAACTGATAAGTTCCTATTACAATATTTCATGCTGGATTGTCTGGTATGTAGGTAAGTATCCAGCAAGAAAATGATGATTAATTTCAGTGCCTTAAGATATCTGCCTTTATATCTGTTTGTTTGTTCATTTGTTTTAAGCAAGTTGCCAGTCCTCTGTTGCTGTGTTTGAAGATTTCCTTTCCATGTTGCCACCTTCCATCCTTATTACACTCAGCCTAATGTGTTAACTTTAGTTACACACCTGGTAGCCTGAAGTTCCCTCCACCCTTCTTCATTTTCTGGTGAAATTCCCTTTCTGCTAGCTTTTTCTTTTGAAGATATTTCACTTCTCATCCAAGAAGCTTCTTCAACTCTGACTGGCTGGTAAGGAGTAGAAGGATTTATCTTCTTTGCAGACAACTGGTCATTTGCATCCTTTTAGCAAGTCATTGAGGCCACTTGGAGGTGTATCTGTCTAAGGGTGATCTGAGTGGTGCAAAGGGATGTGGAGCCTTCTTGGAATTGCACAGTCCTTTTGCTCCAAACCCCTTTGCACCATTCAGGTGGCCCTGGAGACACAGACAAACCTCCAAGTGGCCTCAATGTCTCTCTAAAAGGATGCAAATGACCAGCTGTCTGCAAAGAAATCCTTCTACTCCTTACCATCCAGTCAGAGCTGAAGAAGCTTCTTGGATGAGAAGCAAAACGTCTTTAAAAGAAAAAAGCAGAAAGTCCAGTTGCCTCCTGAGAAAAGCACCTTTGGGACAGCTATGACCTGGATGATGGAGAATCTCTCCAGACTTTCTACTAACCTTATCTCGCACCCAGAGAAAATAATATTTGTAGCTCAGGGTTGAACCTCCTCACCAGCAAACAAGGTCCCGATAAGCAGAGATTAACACCGAGGTGTAAACAATACCCCAATTGAGGGACTACCAATTCAAATGAACAATTGAACAATAAGCAGCAGCTTTGTCCAGGGACCACCAAGGACATTCCCACCAACCTTGGCAGGGCAAACCACCAATTTATACACAGAACTTAACCTCCCCCTCTATTCTGTCATGTTCCCTATTTGGGTCATGAAATGTCTGCAAGAAAACAACCAAGTGCAGAGGGCAAGAAGGACCCCACAGTCCTTCCCCTTCATTCCTTCTCCTCCTTCCTTCTCTTCCCTTCCCTTCCCTTCCTACTCCTTTCTCCTCATCCTCTTCCCTCCTCTTCATCCTCTTCTCCTTCTCCTCTTTGACACAAGCCCCAACCCCTTCTAGCACTGATAATATTAACTAGTCGGGTCATGAAACGTCTGGAAGAAAACTCCTTCTCCTTTTCCCTTTGATGATGGTACCTAGTTGGGTCATGAAGCGTCTCCTCCATTCTTCTTCCTCACTCTCCACCTTCTCCTTTTTCTTCCCCTCCTCTTCCTCCTTCTTCCTCCTCATTCTCCATCATTGTCATCTTCATCTTCCCCTCCTTTTTCCCCTTCTTCTTTTTCCCACAGTCCTCCTCCTCTACAAACCTTACTTCCTTCTAGCACTGATGGTGTTATCTAGTTGAGTAATTAAATATATGCAATATTGGGTAAATAATACTGGGTAGATATATTCAATATTGGGTAAATAAGAATAGATGCATATTCTTTTTCTCTTCTTCTTCTTCTTCTTCTTCTTCTTCTTCTTCTTCTTCTTCTTCTTCTTCTTCTTCTTCTTCTTCTTCTTCTTCTTCTTCTTCTTCTTCTTCTTCTTC
>BLBF01000055.1:1611698-1630576 GCA_015471245.1 Laticauda colubrina | reverse complement strand
TCTTCTTCTTCTTCTTCTTCTTCTTCTTCTTCTTCTTCTTCTTCTTCCCCCTTCTCCTCCTCCTCCTCCTTCTCCTCCTTCTCCTCCTCCTCCTTCCCTTTCTTCCCCTTGTCCTTTCTTCCTCTTGCATTGATGGTATTACTTAATTGGATCATGAAACACCTAGCAAAAAACCCACCAAATTCAGAGAGCACCAAAGACTCCACAACCTTATCTTAACAATGCATTTTCCTTCCATCCCCAACCAAACTGATCTTTTTTTCTTTTAACGGTTCACTATAATTTCGTGTTTTGTTTTATTTTCATTTCTAGAACTTGGGTTTGCTTCTTTGTTCAGCCTCAACGCCTTATTCGATTTCTGGAGGTACTTCAAGTATACCATGGCTCCCACCAGCTTAGTTATGAGTCCTGGACAACAGACCCTGCTGGGATTGCAGAACGCAGGTGGGGCCTGTTTGGCTTTGTTCTTTTTTAATCTAACCTTGGCCACTTTAAGACTCGTGGACTTCAACTCCCAGAATTCCCCAGCCAGCCTGTTGTTGAGTGAATCACTGCATTGGTTAAGCTAGTAACTTGGCTGTTCAGCGAATGTGGCTTTTCCAGTGACTTTGCTGGTCAGAAAATCACAAGAGCTGTGCTGGCCCAGGGTGGGATACAAAACAGAGTCACAGAAAGCAAGTGAAGCCCCTTTTATTCCTTCAGTTTGCTTCCAAGCTCCGAATATCTTTGACGGAAGACAAAAAACACTCCCACACAAACAGTTACACAAGGAAGGAAAAAAGCAACACAAACCAGACAAGATAAAGGACTGGAGGATGTCCATATATAACACACACTGGGAAGGATGCCAAACTCAGAGAGGAACCATAAACTAGAGATATTTCCATGCTTTGTTTCCAGCATTCGCCAGTACGCAGGTCCGTCCTCTTATTCAGTTGTCACAGCTGCAGCCCATGAAGGGGATCAGGGCCCTTCCCTCCCAAATAGACCACGCCACTCTCCCTTATCCGCTCCTCCCTGCATGCCCTAGGATGGAGAGGGGATGGGCCTGGGTCCTCCTCTGACTGCCCAGCCTGCCTCTTCCCTTCCCCAGCCTCTTCCACAACCTCCGGAGCCACCCTTCCACTCCCTTTGGCTGTTCCTCCTCTCCCTCAGAGTCAGTCTCCACCAGGCGCATGACAGGACCAGATAACTTGACCCCGGCATGCTGCGACCATCGTAAATATGAACTGGTTGCCAGCATCTGAATTTTGCATCCTGTGACCAATGGGATGCCACTTGCCTCTAGAAGTTGTGGGGGCTCCATCCCTGGAGGCTTTTTAAGAAGAGCCTGGACAGTCCCTTCTCCGAAATGGTATAGGGCCGGGATGGCAAACCTGTGGCACATGTGTCAGAGGTGGCACGTAGAGTCCTTTCTGTGGGCATGTGCACCATTGCCAGCTGCTCTTCTGGTTTCTGGCACGCAAATGTGCGCCGGCCAGCTGGTCCTTGCAGGTGCCGAGCACTGGGAAACAGCCCCCCAAACGGCCATTTTGGGGGCTTTTTCAGGCGTTTTCCAGGCCATTTTCCAGGTTGTTTTCAGGCTGCTTTCAGGCCTTTTTTTGGGCCAAAAATGGCCTGAAATGGTCTAGAAAACAGCCTGAAAATGCCCCCCAAAATGGCCAAAAACAGGCCAGCTGGTCTTTGGCTTTCCGGCACTCCAGCACACACGGGCATGCACACATATTCCGGTTTGGGCCCTCGGTGCCAAAAAGGTTCGCCATCACTGGTATAGAGCCTCCTGCCTGAGGAGGAGGTTGGACTACTTGACCTCCAAGATCCCTTCCAGCTCTATTCTCCTTGACTGAAAGAGGAACCCGTTGCCAAGGGTCTGACTTTTGAGCACGCGACTATGCAACGGTGATAAGTATATTTAAGAAAAAAGCCACGACCATCAGTCACTTAATTTTCATTACCGTCGTAACTTTGAATGGCCACTAAATAAGCTCTTGTAAGTCGAGGACGACCTGTCCTTAAAATTCCATGTTTCTTAATTACCTCAAACGTTTCTGCTCTGCCTTCCTTCAGAAACTTTTAATTTTTTATCCCCCCCCCACCAACAATTATAATTTGTCTCATTTGTCTGTGTGCTGTTCTTTCTTCAACCTTCCAAAATGGGATTTTAATTCCAGCGGTCCAGACTACACCACCCCGTGAGTTGATGCCCAGGAAGACGCCCCCTTCGCCGCCCTCCCCTCCCATCCAGGGGCAGAGTGTCCTGAGCTACAGCCCATCCCGCTCCCCCAGCACCAGCCCCAAATTTGCCACGGGCTGTATCTCCGGTTACAGCCCGCAGCTGCAGGCCTTGTCAGGAAGCAGTGGGTCCTATGGCACAGCGGCAAGTTACTCCCCAGGAAGCAACTATAGTAAGGTAAGAGAGCTAAGGATTTATTAGCTGTGGTTCTTGTTTGGAGTATTGCAGTGTAAATTCAGCGCCAGAAAAGGAAATGCAGCTGGCTGAGGCTTCATTTAACTTCTTTATAAGCACATAAAGTGAATTTTACAGGACCAGTCGTAGACTTTCTCCAACATGGAGCAAACTCAAACAGAAGCAGACATGTTACAGGTTCAGAGCTTCAGCAGCAACTCAGGAGCTCAGAAACAGACCTCAATTTCACTTTAGTTCAGCAGGCAAAGTAAGCAAGTTAGTTTCTCTTTCACTTTAGAGCTGAGCACAGAACAGAGATAAACCAGGCCCAGATTCTCTCAGCCTTCAATTCAGCTCTCATTGGCTGACCTTGTTACAAAGCTCTATTCCAGAGAACTCTTGACAGTTCTCCCAAAGAGGCAACTGGGCTTCTCTTGTTTTTTTTTTTTTTTCTTTTTCTTTTTCTTTGAAGATATTTCCCTTCTCATCCAAGAAGCTTCTTCAGCTCTGACCGTATGGTGGGGAATGGAAGGATTGATACTCCTTGCAGACAGCTGGTCATTTGCATCCTTTTAGAGGGTCGTTGAGGCCACTTGGAGGTTTGTGTGTATTCTCAGGATCACCTGGGTGGTGCAAATGATTCTTGCAGTCTTCAATTTTTCCTCTGGAAATCCATTCCTACTCCCACACCACTCAAAGGGCGTTGATCCCAAATTGTATAACTAAAAGTCTGTAGAGATTCTCAGTCCTCCATGCTGTGGTTGTCCCAAAAGTGCTTTTTTGGGAGGCAACTGGATATTTCTTGTTTTTTCTTTTGAAGAAATTTTGTTTCTCACCCAAGAAACTTCCTCGGCTCGGACTGAATGGTGGGGAATGCAAGGATTGTCACTCCTTGCAGACAGCTGATCATTTGCATCCTTCTAGAGAGACGTTGA
This sequence comes from Laticauda colubrina, assembly GCA_015471245.1. Classification (NCBI taxonomy): domain Eukaryota; kingdom Metazoa; phylum Chordata; class Lepidosauria; order Squamata; family Elapidae; genus Laticauda; species Laticauda colubrina. The sequence continues at coordinate 1,627,234 of BLBF01000055.1, read as the reverse complement.
GGCCACTTGGAGGTGTGTCTATGTCATCAGAGTCACCTGAGTGATTCAAATGGGTGTGGAGCCTTCTGACTGAATGGTAGGCAATGGAAGGATTGATACTCCTTGCAGACAGCTGGTCATTTGCATCCTTTTAGAGGGTCCTTGAGGCCACTTGGAGGTTTATCTTTGCCCTCCATGTCCTCCAACTGGCCTCAATGACCCTCTAAAAGGATGCAAATGACCAGCTGTCTGCAAGGAGTATCAATCCTTCCATTGCCTACCATTCAGTCAGAACTGAGAAAGCTTCTTGGATGAGAAGCAAAACATCTTCAAAAGAAAAAAAACAAAGTCCAGTTGCCTCCTGAAAAAAAATGCACCTTTGGGACAAATGTCCATAGATATTTACTATGGTTTCATTTACAAGAAGTTCCTCGTCATATGACCAGAATTGGGATCGGAAACTCCACTGCTAAGCGAGACTGAGACCCTTGAAATCTGAAGGTCTTAACTCTTCCCCTTTTTTCTCCATCTGCATTCCCATATTTTCTTTCTATTATATACAAGCGGTCCTCGATTTACAACAGCTGATTTAGTGACCAAAGCTACGGCACTGAGAAAAGCAACATAATGATAGTTTTTCACACTTACAACTATTGCAGCATCCCCCTCATCCCATGAACAAAATTCAGACACTTCGACTCGTATTTATGATGGTTGCAGTGACCCTGAGAATAGTTAGTGGGGAAGCCAGATTCACTTAACAACTGTGATGTCAGGGTTCCAGTGATTGCCCTAATTAAATTACGAGCCTCAGAGCCAAGCTTCAAAAGAATACAAAAGATTTAGTAGGAGCAACATGCTGGCATTAAGCCAACTCTGGCATATATAATTCACAGTCCCCTGTGACCCTGTCTCCCCGCCTCCCGCCTGGGTATGTCATAAATCAGATTCTCCAATTAAGCACATTCACACGCTGGGTGTCATCAATCACATTCTCTAATTAAGGATGTTCAAGGGCAGAAGATCCGGTAGCCTAGCTACAATCTTTGTAAGATAAATGTTGGAATGTACTTCTGGTTTAAACTGCTGCATTTTTTAAGATAATGCTGGAATGTACTTAGAACACAGAACATCGTTCTGGCTTAAGATCCAGGCATGGCTAGAAGAATTGACAAAACAAAATATTAAGTTTAACCCAGAGACGACCTTATTGGGAATGTCAGACCCGACATGGGACAAGAAGCATCAGCATTTAATATTACACATCACTAGAGCGGCGAGGATAGCATTTGCTCAAAACTGGAAATCGACAACGGTTCCCACAGATTTGGCAGTAATCAATAAAATTCACCAATGCGCAGAAATGATTAGATTAACCATGATATTAAAAAACAAGGAAGAAGGAGACTTCTTTACAACATGGAATATATGGTACAAATGGTTGAGTAAAAAGGAAGTAAAGATGTTTCATGAAAATGATTAAAGAAATAGGAAAAAGGATGAATATGTATATAGACATGTATATATGTAAAGTAATTGTTAGGATATGTGCAGAGTAACCCTTATATAAAAAGGATATGCACATGGAAACAGTTTATGAGAGCAGTTATGAATAGATATACAGTCACACAGAGTGAAACAAGTAGTATTAATGTTTATTTGAAGAAATAGCACAGTCCAATAAACAGTCCATGTCATACACGTTTTTAACAGTCCAGAAGCATCCAGTTATAAAGTCTTTTTACCAGTTTCACATCTTTTACAGCAGACAAATATCAAACCATAATACAACATATATCCTTCGATATCAACAGAATATCAAAATAAACAAAATTAGTCAGTATCAGTCCGTAATCAGCAGGTATTAGTATCAAGTGAGATCATCAGTGAAAAAGAGAAAGAGAATTAAACCATGATCTACAGCTCCCTCTTATGGCAACTTGTAGCATAATCAGCCAACCAGAACACAGAATAATATACAATATTTTTCCTTAAACCTACAAACATGTATATTTGTAGTTTACATATTGTCACCAAACTACATTATTTACATATACATAACAGTAATATAAATAATTATTAACAATACAAATAAGGATTTAGCAAATAAGTTATAGATATATTTGAAGTAAAATGAACTTAATTGACACTTAATAGATAGATATATACTATTATGACAATGCTGCAAAATTGAGAATATGTTTTTTTTTTTTTTTTAAACTCGGAATAAAAATTATTTATAAAAAAAATAGAACGTAGAATAACAGAGTTGGAAGGGACCTTGGAGGTCATCCAGTCCAACTCCCTACCGTACTGCCCCTTCAGATTTCCTCCCCCCCTTGATAATGGCAACTCGAAAACAGGCATAGGAATGTTTTACGAGTTGACACGCGGGAAGAAAGGTAGTAAAAGGAAGCAATACTCACATGGCAACTTTCACGTTTAGTGGCAGAAATTTGGGGCTCCATTGTGGTCGCGAATTGAGGACTACCTGTATGAGAATGAACATCAATAAAAGGTGGCTTCCCGATAGGCCCGTGATGGCAAACCTATGGCACACGTGCCACAAGTGGCACGCAGAGCCATTTGTGCTGGCACACGAGTGCAGGCAAACTTACCTCACTGTAATACCGGAAGTGACGAAACCGGCCTATTATTCGTCCTGAAAAGCTTTGCAGAGGCTTTTTCCAAGCCTCTGGGAGGCCGAAAAAAGGCCTCAAACCAGGCGAAAAATCAGCTGTGAGGCGCAATGCAGGTAAGGGGGTGGCGGGGGGGGATTGTGTGTGCATGCGCAGGGAGCATGGGGGGCACATTGCATTCTGGGTGTTGGCATGCTAACATGAGCACACTAATAGGCACAATTTTTGACACAGGAGGCCAAAAAGGTTAGCCACCAGTGCGATAGGTGATTGCAGCTTTTCGTTCTGTCCCGTTTAGGTGCCGCCCTTCAGCCCTTCTCCAGGTCCCTTGATGTACCCCGCTAGCATTGGGTCCATGGACAGCAGCGGGATGAGAGCCAGATATCGCTCCTCACCCACCGTCTACAACTCTCCCACGGGAAAAGCTGACTACATGGTGGATTTGAAGTCGCTCGACAGCTTCCTTCGAAACGAGGAGGAGAAACAGCACAGGGTGCAGCTGGGTGAGTGGCTGCCTTCACCAAAGTTACTCAGAAGATAAGTTGCTTGCCGTTCAGTGTGTATTCTGGTCCATAGATTAAGGCCTCAGGCTAGAAATCAGGAGATGTTGGATTCTAGTACCGCCTTAAGTGTGAAAGCTGGCTGGGTAACTTTGGGCCAATTACCAGGAGATGGTGAGTTCTAGCGCATCTTAGGCATGAAAGCTGACTGGATTACTTTGGGCCAATCACCAGGAGACAGTGAGTTCTAGTCCCTCCTTAGTCATGAAAGCTGACTGGGGTGACTTTAGGCCAGTCACCAGGAGACTGGGAGTTCTAGTCCCCCCCTTAGGCATGACAGTCAGCTGGGTGACTTTGGTCCAGTTACTAGGAGCTGGGAGTTCTAGTCCCATCTTAGGCATGAAAGCTGAGTGGGTGACCCTGGGCCAATCACCAGGAGACGATGAGTTCTAGTCCCACCTTAGGAATGAAAGCCAGTTGGGCATCTTTGATCCAATTACTAGGAGTCAGTGAGTTCTAGTCTCTTTGAGTGATAAGCCCAGTAACCCAGCCAGATTTTGTGCCTAAGGCGGGACTGGAACTCACCGTCTCCTAGTTTCTAGTCACCATCTTCACCACCTCTTCAAGCTGGCTCTTTGACTTTGCCACCCAGCCGTAGGAGGCTGTTGTTCTGACCCAAATCTGGTTCCAAGACAAAGGCAGCAGCTAATGTTTCAGCTAAGAATCCTGTTTCTTCACAGATAAAGGGCTGCTTCCAACTAATAAGCTCCAACAAGAAAGAGCCTGGCCAATTTTTTTCAAGTCTGACAAAAAACAACAACAGATAAGAAATAGTTTACAAGAGTCTTCAAATACCAACTGTAATGTCCATGAGGCTGAGTTCAAAACGTCTTTGCCTTCTGCAAAGAAGGTTAATTTCACAGCTGGCTTTTATTTTCTTGAAGGAGGGACCGTTATCTTGCAGCCTTACTCCTGTGTCCGTGCTATTGTAACTGTTCTTTCCTCCGAACAATCCTTCATACATGCACACTTGGCGCAGGCTCCTCGGGAACCTCTTCATCGCTGCTACCAGACCCCACAGTCTCTGAAGGCAGCAGTCCACTCCCTAATGGTCCTGGCCGCTCATCGGAGTCCTCGCTCTCCTCAGCCGTCTGCACCTGCTGCCGGCTAACCACAACAGCTGTAGTAAGATCCAGTACTTGCATTGCTCAAGTAGCCTCATTTCAGCATGTTTCTCTGGCTCCTTGCAGGCAGTTCAGATTCCGGCTCTCCATCAAACAGTCCAACTTTTTGGAACTACGGTCGCTCCATGACCGACTACGCCCAGATGCTCCGGAAATTCCAGTACCAGCCGGCCTGCAGGTCCCAGGCCCCCTCAGCTCACAAGGACGAAGCCGATCTGAGTTCCAAGCAAGCTGCCGAAGAGGTAAAACCGCGGAGGCAGGAAACTGTTTGTTCTCCGTTATGAAAAATGGTCATAAGCTACTTTTTCAGAGGTGTTAAGTTTAAGCGGACACTAAATGAACTGTTGTAAGTGGAGGACCTACCTGAAAATTACAGCTGGTGGAGTTAATGGAAGCGTAGGCTGTGTTCCTACTGTTAACTACATCTGGAGATAGCCAGCTGATGCCCCTGTTCAAACTGAACCGGAGATGAGAGAGAGAGAGAGATACAGAGATAGACAAATAAAGAGATAGACAGACAGAGATAGATAGATAGAAAGATAGAGATAGATAGACAGAGATAGATGATAGAAATATAGATAGAAATAAGATGATAGATGGATAGACAAGATAGATAGCTACATAGATAGAGATAAGACTTGTGGACTTCAATTCCCAGAATTCCTCCTCCAGTCAATGTTAGCTCAGGAATTCTGGGAGTTGAAGTTCACAAGTCTTAAACTTGCCAAGTTTGAAGACCTTGAGATAGGTAGATCGATAGATGATAGAGATAGAAAGATATGATAGATAGATAAAGATTAGATAGAAAATAGGTAGATAAGAAATAGGTAAGATAGATGATAGATATAGATAGATATGACACATATAGATAGATGATAGAAATAGATGTGATAGATAAGACAGTGACAGATAAAGAGTGCGTGGGTGGATGAATAGAGATAGATTGATAGATGACAGAAATAGAGATGAGATACATGATATAGATAGATAGACAAGATAGATACATAGATATATACAGAGATAAGATAGAGATAGATATGATAGGTAGAAATAGATTAGGTAGATGATAAGAGATAGATATGATAGATAGATGATATAGATAGAGAAGATAGAGATAGATGATAGATAGAGGTAGGTAGATAGACAGAGGATAGACAATGACAGATAAAAGAGTGGGTGGGTGGGTATAGATGGATAGATAGATGAGAAAGAGATACTTCAAAACTTTTGTTTTCCTGGCCAGGTTTGGGCACGGGTTTCAACAAGCAGACAGCTGTTCGAGCACATGGATTCTTGGACTGCCAAATTCAGAAATGTGAGTTTTGCTTTTGGCCTCGGGGTGTGTGTGTGTGTGTGTGTGTTCAAATGTGACACAGCCCTGGAAATTCCCTCCTGAGGTTGGAGCTTAGGGAAGGAACTCAGGCTAAATAGGGGCAATTGGGCCCGAAGTGCACCTAGTCCACTCCTTATGACCAGTCCCTCAATGAAACATAGCAACCTAGAAAAGCATCCAGAACGTGTCGCCCTTCTAACTTCTGTTGTCCTTTCCCCCCCTCCTCCTCCCACCTCTCAAATCTTTTTGGATCCAACAGTGGGTCAACGAGACAATTTTGGTGCCGCTGGTTCAAGAGATGGACTCTGTAAGCACTCAGCTGCGGAGAATGGGGTGTCCAGAGCTACAGATTGGAGGTATGGTGACTCTGCGAAAAAGAACAACTTTGGTCCCTAATCATGTGCTCCAAGTAAAATATATGGATTAAAATTGTAATTTACCCCGTTTCCCCGAAAATACAACCCACCCTGAAAGTAAGTCCTAGCATTATTTTACACATGCACCCAATTATAAGCCCTACCCCCAAAATAAGCCCTAATTAAGATCCCTCCCACTCCAGAGTGGATGGGTAAAAATTAAGCTAGGGTTGGGATGGGGGTGAGTGGAGATGCCCTACTACTTGCCTTTGGACAGTTGTAGCCAGGCCTCACACGCCTTGACACCTGCCCGGCCAGGCCATTTCTTCTGCAGCCGGCAAGGCTTTCTTGAAGGCCTTTGGAGCTGAGAACAAAGCTCTGGATCGATCCTGAAGGCTGCAGGAAAGCCTCACTGGCCACAGAAGAAGAAGTTCCTGAAGGCCTGTGACTGCGAAAAGGAGGCCGGGAGCGACACACACGTGAGATTAGTCAGTGGATGACATTCCCCAAAAATAAGACCTGGTGCCTTTTTTTGGTGGCAAAAAATTATAAGACAGGGTCTTGTTTTGGGGGAAACATGATATTTTTAAAAACAAGCTTAGAATGTAGCAGCGTTCTCGAGAAAAGGGTTTTTCCTAGCTTGGAAGCATCTGAAGTTGTCAATTCTGTAGGGGGGAAAAACATATTATGACATAATGTTTTATACAGTTACGTTAATGTAAGATTGAAGATGGATGGACTTCAACTCCCAGAATTCCTCAGCCAGCAAGGCTGCTTTTTAAGCTGCTGCTTCTCAGTCTTGCTAGGTGGAAGGTGGATAGACTTTAACTCCCAGGATTCCCTAGCCAGCTAGCTGTCTTTTAAATGCAGATGGACTGCTGAATCTTGTCTTGTTGGTACCCCCAAAGGTGCTTTTTTTTTTTCCAAGAGGCAACTGGACTTTCTGGTTTTTCTTTTGAAGACGTTTCCCTTCTCCTCCAAGAAGCTTCTTCAGCTTCTGACTGGATGGTGGAGAATGGAAGGATTTATATTCCTTTTGAGACAGCTGGTCATTTGCATCCTTTTAGCGAGTCGTTGAGGCTACTTGGAGGCTTATCTATGTCCTCAGAGTCACATGAGTGGGGCAAATGGTTCCTCTATTCTGCAATTTTTCGGAAATGACCAGCTGTCTGCAATTTGGGATGGACACCCTTTGAATGGCATGGGAGTAGGAATGGATTTCCAGAGAAGAAAAATTGCAGCCTACAGGAACCACTCAGGTGTGACCCTGAGGACACAGAGAAACCTCCAAGCGGCCTCAATGACCCTCTAAATGGAAGCAAATGACCAGTTTTGTCTGCAAGGAGTATCCTTCCATTCCCCACCATCCAGTCAGAGCCAAAGAAGCTTCTTGGAGGAGAAGCGAAACATCTTCAAAAGGAAAAAAAACCCAGAAAATTCAATTGCCTCTTGGGGGGGGCGGGGGAATGCACCTTTGAGACAACCATAACCTGATGGAGTGGGAATTTCCACAGACTTTTAGGCATCGTGAATGTTATGCGCTGCAGAATCGAGAACTCTCGATCGCAGTTACTTACTTCCCATTTGTTTGTGAGGTTGTCGCTTGAACAAAAGGAAGTCCTCAACTGTTACCGAGACACGAAACTGGGTTTCTTGATGATGACAAAGGGAATAGTTTCTGTGTGTGTGTGTGTGTGTTTATTTTTTATTTTTCCAGAGGCCAGCCTGAGCAGCTTGAAGCAAGCAGCTTTGGTTAAAGGACCCCTTATTCCCACCCTGAACACCATAGTGCAATACTTGGACCTGACCCCAAACCAGGAATATTTAGTAGAGAGGATCAAAGGTGAATAGCTGTTTTATTTCTCTCCTGCCTTTAATTGTTGGTCTCTGAATCACTGAAGTCAACAAACGTAACCTAATAGTCCCCAGTCATCCTGTTTTCCTCACAGCGACAACCCTGTGAGGTGGGTTGGGCTGAGAGAGAGAGTGATAGGACCAAAACCACCTTTCATGCCTAAGGCAGGACTAGAACTCACTATCTCCTGGTGATTGGCCCAAAGAAACCTAATGAGCTCTTTGTGTCGAAGGCAAGATTAGAACTCACCATCTCCTAGGGATTGTCCTACAGTCAATTAATTGGCTTTCCTTCCTAAGGTGAGACTAGAACTCCCAGTCTCCTGATGATTTGTCCAAAGTCACCCACCTGGCTTTCATGCCTAAGGCAGGACTGGAACTCACCATCTCTTGGTGATTGGTCCAAAGTCACCCAGCCAGCTTTTGGGCCTAAGGCGAAACTAGAACTCCCAGTCCTGCAGGTATACGATTAATATATAAATTCCTTTCCCAATTGCTGTTGTAACACGAGGACTATCTGTAGCAGAACTGACAATGAAACAAATGAAAAAGAGCTGGAAAAAATTATTTCCCTCATTTTGGCCATTCACAGTATTGTTTTTTGCTAACTGACAGAGCTTTCCCATGGTGGGTGCATGAGTTCGTTCCGATGGAATCGAGGAGGAGACTTCAAAGCACGCACATGGGATACTGATTTGCCCACGGACTGCGGAGTAAGTCCACCACCTGGTCCAAAGCCTTCTTAAGTCAGTAAAAGCAGGTGTATCCGATTCATTGTCCCTTTTCTGTTCCCAGCAAGTCGGCTTGCGGAGTTATTTGTGTCCCGTCTTTATTATTTTTACAAATAATTTACAAGGCAGTGAACATATACAACATGTCTTCCTCCTCCTGCGTTCCCCACAACAACAACCCTGTGACATGGGCTGGGCTGAAAGAGAGAACGATTGGCCCAAAGTCACCCAGCCAAATTTTATGCCTAAGAACTCACAGTCTCCTGGTGATTGGTTCAGAGTCTCCCAAACAGCTTTCATGCCTAAGGCGGAACTAGAACTCACCCTCTCCCAGTGACTGGCCCAAAGTCACCCAGCTGCCTTTCACACCTAAATTGGAACTAGAACTCACCGTGTTTGTTTCTGAAATGTCCGACATGGTGCTAAATCTGGACTTCCCTTCTCTCCCTCCAGATCCTCATGCACGTATTCTGCACGTATCTTGACTCCAGGCTGCCTCCCCATCCTAAGTATCCCGACGGGAAAACCTTTACCTCCCAGCATTTCATTCAAACCCCTGATAAACCAGGTAATGTAGGGTGTCCTTTAAAAAAAGAAAAACATGAGTAGAATTTCAACTTAAGAACCACAAATTTCAGATTTTCAGAACCTCCTGATTTCTATTGCTTAGCAAGACAGTTGCTACGTGAGTTTCACCACTGTTTTTAAGCAAATCACTGTGGTCGTTAAGTGAATTGTGCAGTCGTTAAGCAAACCTGGCTTCTGTGATGACCCAGGGTGGGATACAGAAGCAACAAAGTCACCAAAATACGTAAAGTCCCTTTAATTCCTTCAACTTGGCCTCCAAGGTCCAATTATCATTGATTGGAGAAAAAATCTCCCCCACAAACAGTTGTGAAAAGGAAGAAATTCCTTTCAAACTATACATATAAAGTATAAATAGAAAAAAAACAACACAAACCACATTGAAGCAATTAAGGAGACAAAGCAGGATAAGGGCTTGAAGACGTCCACAGATTTTGAAATACACACACTGGGAAGGACGCTAGAACTCAGATAAGAACTGACAGACTATAATTTTTTCACGCTTTGCTTCCAGCATTGGCCTATGCCAGCATTGGCCCATGAAGGGGATCAGGGCCCTTTCCTCCCCCATAGACCACACCATTCACATTTCTCCCTTATCCACTCCTCCTTGCATGCCCTAGGATGAAGAGGGGGTGGGCCTGAGTCTTCCTCTGAATGGCCAGCCGGCCTGTGCCCTTTCCCAGTTTCCTCCATAACTTCAAGAGCCGTACTCCCACTCTGTCGGCTGTTCCTCCTCTCCCTTGGAGTCTAACGGGCATGACAGCTTCCTCCATTGACTTTTCCTCATCAGAAGGTTGCAAAAGGGGAATCATGTGACCCTTGGAAACGCTGTAACCATTATAAATATGAATCAGCTCACCAGTAAAACTAGCGAAAATGTTTAAAGATAAATCAGCCAAATGCTGAAAGTGTCATCAAACACCAGGAACATGCTACCAAATGTGGTGGCCTTGCACAGAAGCTAAAAGATATTGGACTAAAATACACATATGGTTGGAAAAAATGATCAAATAACATAGATTTGAAACCTGAAATATTTTTTATTAGGGATGGTACCTGAAGGTTGCAATAAAGAAAAAACATATTTAATCATACATGTATTAACAGCTTCTAGAATTGTATTTGCTCAGTATTGGAAAAGTGATGCCGATAGAAGGAAAAGTAATTGAGAAAATATTTGTGCAGAAATGAATAGGTTAACATTGGAAATTAAAGAAAAAGAAGAATCTGAATATTGCATGGTATGGGATTTGTTTTATCAATGGTTAGAAACTAAAACAAATTAAAATGGACTAGATGTATTTATAAAGCAATAAGAGAAGTTTGTGAAATAAATATATTGGATATTATTTATATGGGAATGTGCAACCGTCACAAATATGAATCGGTTGCCAGGCCTCCGAATTTTGGTCACCCAGCCACGGGGATGTGGCAATGATCGTAAATGTGAATAACAGCCTATTTCAGGGCTGTTGCAACTTCAAACAGTCATTAAATGAGTGGTTGTAACTAGAAGACTGCCTGCACCTTGGTGCTAGAACGCCTGGATTCAACAGTTGTTAAATGCACAGATAGGGCCATCATGAACATCATTAGATTATGTGAAGAGTAAGTAAGGGAGTAAGACAAAGCCTTAGTAAGGCCACTGTCATGCTCTTGTTGGGAGTCTGATTTGGAGGGGGAGATTGAGCAGCTGACAGGGAATGGGAGTGCAGCTCCGGTGGCTGTGGAGGAAACTGGGGAAGGGCACAGTCCGGCTGGGCATTTGGAGGAAGACCCAGGCCCATTCCTTTTTCATCCTAGGGCATGCAGGTTTCATCCTAGGGCATGCAGGGAGGAACAGAGAAGGGAGCAACATGGCTTACGGGAGAGGAAAAGGCCCTGATCCCTTTTATTAACTGCAGCTGGGAGAACAGGATATAAGTGGGGTGGTTTGCACACAACTCCTTGCTGGAAGCAAAGAGTGCATTATCTTTTGTTGAGGCTTATCTGGGTTTTGGCGTCTTCCCAACTGTGGGTGTTGTGTTAATCCTTTGGAAGTCTGCAACTTATCATCCTGGCCTGCCGTGTTCATGACTTCAGCGTGGTTTGTGTTGGTTTTTTTAATTTCTAATTATCTTTACTTTGGGTTCGGACGGCATTTACTCCCTTCATAGACTGTTTTTGGAAGAGTCTGATCTCCAGCCGAGGATAATTGGACATTGGGGGCCAAGTTGGAGGCAGTAAAGAGAATTTATTCTACTTTTGTGACTTTGTTATTTTTGTCTCACACCCCTTTGAGTCTTGGAACATTGCAATCCAGTTTTGGTCACCATGATATAAAAGAGATGTTGAGACCCTGGAAAGAGTGCAGAGAAGAGCAACCAGGATGATGAGGGGACTGGAGGCTCAAACAGACGATGGACGGTTGCAGGAACTGGGCCTGGCTGGTCTACTGAAGAGAAGGACCAGGGGAGACAGGAGAGCATCTTCCAAGATTTATAGGGCTGCCCCCAAAAAAGAGGGTCTCAAATTATTCTCCAAAACACCTGAAGGTAGGATAAGAAATAATGGATGGAAACTAACCAAGAGAGAGAAGCAACCTGGAACTATGGTGAAATTTTATGACATTGAGAACAATTAATCAGTGGAACTGCTTGCCACCAGAAGTTGTGAATGCTCCCACAACTGGGAGTTTTTAAGAAGAGACTGGACAGTCACTTGTCTGAAATGGGCTAGGGTCTCCAGCTTGAGCAGGAGTTGGACTAGAAGACCTCTAAGGTCCCTTCCAGCTCTCTTTTGATTCCAATATTCGAGCGGGGTGCCTGCAAGGAAGCAGATCTGAGGCCATTTTCTCATCACCTGAAGCGCAAGAGGGTTATGTAACAAGAGCGAGGATCTCAAGCGTTCAAGCAAAAGTGTAAGAAAATGGATGAAAAAGTATCAGTTCGTTCTTTTGGAACGGCCATGTCCAAATTCTGATCCAAACACCCCGAAAATGCTGTGGCAGGACTCCACGTTGTACAATGCCCTCCAATGCATCCAACTGTGAAACAAAATTTCGCCAAGGCTGAAGAGGCTCAAACGCCCATGAAGTGTCTGACTTGCAGGCGTTTCATGACCCAACTAGGGAACATCGTCAGTGCTGGAGGGTTTGGAGAGGAGAGGAGCGGGAGGATCACTCTGTGGTCCATGGTGCTCTCTGAGCCTGGCGGTTTTCTTGCAGTTGTGAATCCTCCATCACTGGAGGCTTTTAAGAAGGGAACGGGAGAAGATCTTCTGCTTGAGCCAGGGGGGTTGGACTAGAAGATCTCCAAGGGTCCCTTCCAACTCTGTTTTGTTATTTTATTCTGGACCATTGGTCCTCCACAGACATGGAGGTGTTTCTGCTTGCTTGGAGTTGTGCACATTACAGTTCTTGGATTGTGTTGGGTCAGCATTTATGTATCGCCAGCTGGACTCCACCAGTAGTAATTTAGATGAGGGGTCTCCAACCTTGGCAACTTTAAGACTTGTTGGCTGAGGAAGTCCACAAGTCTTTAAAGTTGCCACGGTTGGAGACCCCTCATCTAGATGGCATCTCATTCCATATTGCAATCGAACCTTCATTTAATTTTGTTTGATTGGGCTTTCAACTGAGGCCAGATCTGATTCTTCTCACTCACAGATATATCGAACGAGAACTTGTTCTGCGTCTACCAGAGTAGCGTCAATCCTCCCCATTATGAGCTGATTTACCAACAACAAGTCTACAATCTTCCTAAGGTAGGAGTGTTGCAACTTCTCTCTGGCTTTTCCAGAACAGAGTGGTGGCTGATCACGGGGGGATTGATAACGTCTCTGGGGTCCTTAGTGCTCTCTGAGCTTGGTTGTTTTTTTGCAAACATTTTGTGACCCAACTAGGTTATATCATCAGTGGGAGGAGGGAAACTTCTTGCTGCTGATATTACCTAGTTGGGTCACGAGACACCTGCAAGAAAAACAGCCAACCTCAGAGAGCACTAAGGACCCCAGAGTCATCCTCCTCCTCCTCCCCCTCTCTTTCTCCTCCCTTCTTCCCTAATTCCTTCCTTCACTCCACAAATACCATTCCCTCCTAACACTGATGAAGTTCCCTAGTTAGGTCACAAAACGTCTGCAAGAAAATTAGCAAGCTCAGAAAGCATAGAACATACAATCGTTGTTGCCGTCCTCCTCCTCCTTGTCCTCCCCCCCCTCCTCCTCTCTGCAAACCCCATTCCCTTGTAGCACGGATGATGTTACCTAGTTGGGTCATGAAAGGTATGCAAAGAAACCACCCAGATCAGAGAGCATCAAAGACCCCACAGTTGTTATCCTCCTCCCTTCTAGCCCTGATGATGTTACCGAGTTGGGTCATGAAACGTCTGTAAGAAAACCCCCAAACTCAGAGAGCACTCAGGACCCCACAATCTCCTCCTCCTCCTCCTCCTTTCATACCCATAGCAATGTTTCTCAACCTTGGCCATTTTAAGATGCGTAGACTTCAACCCTGACACCCTTTTTGACATTCTTTTTAACAAAGCCAAACAGTTTTGGGTAAAAACAAAACTAGGCACAAGGGAAGGGGGGGAAAAAGACACACCTTGTTGCAAGTGTAAACTGGTCAGGCTCTCACCTGTTTGCCTTCTTCTCATCCCTCCTGTTTAGGGCAGAAACAACCTGTTCCACACCTTGCTTATGTTCCTATACATCATAAAGACCAAGGAATCGGGGATGCTTGGGTACGTAGGATACTCTTATCTATTTCTGTCCCTACAGCTAATACTGGTAGTCCTCAACTTACAACCACGATGAAGGCCAACATTCATGTTGCCAAGAGAGAGAAATTTGTTGAATGGGATTTGCCTCGTTTTATGACTTTCCTCGCCACAGTTGTTAAGCGAATTGCTGTTCTTAAATTGGTGCTGCAGAAGGCGCCTGACCCATCTCCCATCCATCCACTCCCAGCCGACCCACGGAGAACTTCAGTGCTGATCCAGCCCTCAAAGAAATCCAGTTTCACACACACACACACACAAACACCCCCCCCCCGATTTACAACAACATTGGGCCAGTGTGTACGCCATGCAGTTAGATTTGTGTGAGTGGAGGGCTGACACACAAACACACACACACACACAAATGCCCACCGGCCCGATGAGCTCACAAATTGTGCAGCCCATACAGGGGTTCCGGCCAGCCATTCCCACGGCCCAATTCCGACTTCCCAACTTAATCTACAACTAAACAGGTGGCTTTTCCAAACCTGTTCTTTCCCAGTAGTTAGAATAGAATTAGAATAGAATAGGGTAGAGAATGGAATAGAATAGAATAAAATAAAATAGAAATGAATAGAATAAGGAATAGAACATAGAACAGAGTAGAATATGAGTAAAGTGGAATGGAAACAGAATAGAATTCTATATTGGCCATGTGTGATTGAACACACAAGGAATTTTTCTTGGTGCAAATGTTCTCTCCTTTCCCCTTAAAAACAAAAACAAAAACCCAAAATGTGATTTTGGGTGCATAACAAGATTTAAAAATAGATTTCATGTCTCTCTTTGGCCCTGAAATTCATCTCACAGGTCTGATTTTGCATGATTCATTTCTAACTAGAGAAAGAATTTGTGAAATCCCTGATTTCCAATCAAGTGATCAAATGTTATACATACATACATACATACATACATATATATATATATATATATAATATATATATATATATATATATATACACACATATATATATATATATATACACACACACACACACATATATATATATATATATTTGTTTTCTTAGCCTTTCGCAGGTACTTACATGTGTGCTGTTTAGCTTCCTTCGGGTATTCTCCCACGTCATTGTAGTTCTGTTAAAGTTGTACCAACGTTTCAGCAGAATCTCATCTGCCATCCTCAGGCTTCTGTATAGAGTTAGTTCCTGGTTTCAAATTTGAGGCTGGTCCATTCTGATTGGCTAGGAGCCTGGGTCTGTGTTCATTGGACTTGGAGTTTGATTGATTGGTGTTTCTGGTTTCTTCTGTCTGTTTTGTGGCTTTGATTGGCTGGCAACACTCTGTTCTTGTGTTGGAGGCTTTCAGTGCAGCTTGGCTCCTTGTGAAATTTGAAACCATATATATATGTTTTCTTAGGCTTTCGCAGGTACTTACATGTGTGCTGCTTATATATACAGAACGTTGCTACAACTTTAACAGAACTACAATGACATGGGATAATACCCGAAGGAAGCTAAACAGCATATATATATATATACACATACATACATACACACACACACATACATGTAAGACCCATATCCATACAGAAGCCTGAAGATGGCAGATGAGATTCTGCTGAAACGTTGCTACAACTTTAACAGAACTACAATGA
>BLBF01000055.1:1574623-1594718 GCA_015471245.1 Laticauda colubrina | reverse complement strand
ATCTATCTATCTATCTATCTATCTATCTATCTATCTATCTATCTATCTATCCCTCCATCCCTCCATCCAAAAACTATCCAAACTCTTTTATACTTCCTGCCCTGCTGGCCACCTTTCCTATATGGGCCTCCTCATCGAAGGGTTGAGTTAAGCCCTGGAGAAGCTGGATATCCAGGGAAAGCAGCCCATTCCCTGTGGCATCCATGTCGCCCTGTGTCCATAAATAGTCGGAGGAGCTACGGTTATGCAATTGATTTGTCTTGACGGGCCTCACATGAGCCTCAGAGAAGCAGCGTGTGTTCCCTTCTGCATCATGGGATGGGTTTCCTCATGTTGTTTTCCTGGATCGTGACTTTCCTAATTTCATAAAGAATCTTATGGCCACAAAATCGGCCCATAACGTCCCTTTTCAGGGGTTTAATGGGAATTTCAAAGCATTGCTAACTAACTGGCTGTCAGGTTTCCAAGTAATGAAATCCATGTTAAAAGGAAAATGGCTGCTCCATCACTGGAGGTTTTTCAGAAGAGAACGGACAGCCATTTGTCTGGAATGGTAGAGGGTCTTCTGCTCGAGAAGGGGGTTGGACTAGAAGACCTCCAAGGTCTCTTCCAGGCTCTATTCTGAATTTTCAGTGGTCACTCAGCTTGGTGGTTTTCTTGCAGACGTTTCATGACCCAACTAGGTAACATCATCTCGAAGTGGGTGGGGTTTGTGGACAGGAGGAGGAGGAGGAGGAGGACGGTGGGGTCCTTGCTGCTCTCTGAGCCTGGTGGTTTTCTTGCAGACGTTTCATGACCCAACTAGGTAACATCATCAGTGCTAGAAAGGAGTGGGGTTTGTGGAGAGGAGCAGGAAGAGAAGAAGGAGAAGGAGGAGAGGGGCTGGGAGAAGGAATGAAAGGGAGCCAGAAGGAAGGAGGAGAAGGCCACCCAAGGCTTATTACTGTCTCCCTCGCAGGAGTGTGAGAAATTCCCATGGTCTCTCTCCTTGCCTTGCCAAAAGACCTTATGGCTCACTGGTCTCCTTTTGGGACCCCCAATCCCCCACTCTCCCTTTTCAGAGTTCCCCAAAGACCTGGGACACAGGAGTGACCTTCACCGGAGAGGCTCCCTCTGCGACCGACACTGTGCGGCCCTTAACAACCTCCATGGGGACCTGGCGGACATGCATTCAGAGTCCCACCAGCTCCTGCCTCTCAGGATCCCCTCAGGTAAAGGGGCCTCGGGGTGCGAGAGATGCTCCTTTTGGGATGGGGGTGGCATCGTAAGTGGAGAAGATGGAAGCCGCCTTGATTTAGTCCATACGGGCAATCCTCGGCTGACGAGCGCAATAGATGTCCGTTACTAAGCGAGACAGATGTGAAGTGAGTTTTGTCCTTCTTTACGACCTTTCTGGCCACCGTTGTTAAGCGAATCACAGCCGCTCTTGAGTTGGTAACACGGTGGTGAAACGAATCAGGCTTCCCCACTGATAGAAGGTCACAAAAAGGGAACATAAGACCGCCACCCCTGGGGGGCACCACAACTGTCATAAATACGAGTCAGTTTTTAGGATCCCGTGACCGCGGGGATGTTGCAATGGCCGTAAGGGTGAAAAACGGACCTAAACATCACTTTTGTTGCCGCCAAAAAGCAGTCAGTAAATGAACAGTTGTAAGTCTGGGACTAGCCCAGGGGGTGGGCTTCAAAGATTTTAGCAACCGGTTCTCCACCCGGTTGCTGGGTGAGCGTGGCCATGGTGGGTGGGGCCAGGGCTCCAACAATACACGCCCATTTAAATCATGACTCTCTGGCTGCATCTCTCAGAGTTTAAAAAAATGGATTTATTAGGAGCAACCATGTCGGTGTTACCTGGGTGCAGCCGACTCTAAGGCACATCATTCCTTTCACCCTTGACCCTGGTCTTCCCTCCACCCCCTGGATGTATATTCTCCAATGGGACACTTCCATAGCCAAGAGTCATTGTTGTGGTTTGCTGGCAGCAGGAGTGGGTAGCTGAGGCCTCGGAGAGCGAGGACCCGGATGAGGGACCTGCATGTGGTGCAAGGATGGGGCCAGGACCATCAGGGAGTGGAGTGCGGCCTTCGGAGGTTGTGGAGGCTGGCAGCAGTGAGGAAGAGGCCCCCAAGGAGCCTGTGCCCAGTGGGCATGTGCACAGGGCTGCTCAAAGGAAAGAGCAGCTGCAGCAGCATGGGCGACTCGGGAGTGAGGCTGCAAGGTAATGGCCCCTCTCTCAAGAGATAAAAGTCAGCTGAGAAACCGGAGTTCTTTGCAGGAAGCAAAGAAGTTTTTGCGCTTGAGCCTTGTGGATGTTTGGACTCTCTTAGTTTATGTTTGGAGACTCTTTGTGTTTGAAATATTTCTTGACAACTTTATCTAGCGTTCTTGGCAGCCTTGCGCAACCTTGGCAAGGCTCATTCTTTTCAGAGACAATTAGTTTGAAACAGCCTTTTAACCGGGAAGGAATGGGATTCCTAAAGAATCATTAAAAGGTTTTGCTGTTACCTCTGTTTGGTGTTTACTTCCTTGGAACAAGGTTTGGTTCAGAACAGTCATCAATCAGGCTCTCCAGGAATAATCTTGCGAGCCAACAGCTTCAGCTGCCTAGCAATTATCTGAGGCATTTAAGGAATGCACTGCTTTCCCCCACTCCCTTTCTGCTGGCAACTAAAAAGACCAAAGAAGTATTTTTTTAGTTGACATTCCTGCACCACAGCGAGAGGCCCGTTTTTCGCTCTCCCTGAGCCTCTGCCTGGGTCCTGTACTTTCCTGGGATCCAAAACGGGCCTCATGGGGACTCCTGGGCAGGGCAGGTGGGCAGGGTCAGCCAGGGGTGGGATTTAGCTATCAATTAGCAACTGGCTCAGCTGAACCGGGGCGAACCGGTCACCAGCCACCCCTGGGACTAGCTGGAGAGAGCAATAATTGAAATTCTTATTTATATTTATATTCTTGATTATTCTTAAATCATTTAAAAGCAATAATTTAAATTTGGTGGGAGAGCAGGAATAGCAAAAGTAATCGCACTTATATACTGCTTTAGTGCTTTACAATCCTTTCTAAGAGGTTTACAGAGATGGTCTCTTGCCCCCAACCATCCGGGTCCTCATTTTACCCACCTCAAAAGGATGGAAGGCTGAGTCAACCTGGAGCTGGTCAGAATCAAACTGCTGGCAGTGGGCCGTGAGATAGTGTGCAATGCTGCATTCTAACCACTGCCCCACCTTCCTTCCTTCTTTCCTTCCTTCCTTCCCTCCCTCCCTCATCCCTTCCCTTCTTCCTTCCTTCCTTCCTTCCTTCCAACTTAGCAATAGCTTAGACTTATATACCACTTCATGGTGCTTTCCAGCCCTCTCTAAGCGGTTTACAGAGTCAACCTCTTGCTCCCAACAATTTGGGGCCTCATTTTACCCACCTCGGAAGGAGGGAAGGCTGAATCGACCTTGACCCTGGTGGGATTCGATCTGCCAAATTGCAGGCAGCCAGCAGGCAGCCGAAGTAGCTTGCAGTACTGCACTCTAACTAACCACTGCGCCACTGAGGAATATGCTGTCAATCCTGAAAACAAGGGGACTTTCTACTTGCAAACCAGCCTTGAAAATAAAATTATTCACAGCGATTACATGTCTTTTAGGAAGAATGGATGCATTGAGGGGCTGATGTCCCACCCGCCCACCCAAATCTAAGGCCAGTGGAAGGAAGAGGGAGGGGGTCACTTTGTAGATTGGGGGGGGGGTCAAATCCAGGCCAAGGGGCCTGAGAAGACCTACTCCCTCTCAACGAGGTCTTTGAAATGCGGGTTACACTACAAGCAGTCCTCGTTTAGTGACCACTCAAAGTTACAACAGCACTGAAAAAAGTGATGGAGGGCCCTTTTTTCACCCTTACGACCATTGCTGCATCTCTGTGATGATGTGATCAAAATTCGGACACAGCCTCACCATCGGGAGGCTGTGGGTTCTATCCTAGGTAGAGGCAAATATTTCTCTCTCTGGGCACAATGAGAATATATCTGCCGAATATAACCCCACATTGGTGACAGGAGGGGCATCCGGCCAGTAAATTCTCAGCTCCATTTAGTTGCCTAGACTCCACCCTGCAAGGGATTATGGAGTCATTAAATTAAGATGCTGATTGGCAGATTAAACTGTGGTTTAATTGGATGCCAGGCCAAGGTCTCCACCAACTTCTAACCTCTCTCTGTTTACCCAGTGGTCTCCAGCCAGGGCTGCTGCCTGCATCACTCCGAGGAAGTTCAGACATGCGACAGATGCCTGCAGAAGATGACACTTACGGCCGAGAACGAGGTGGAAGCCCACCGTCTCTCAAACAATTACAAGGTTGGTGTGCGAGAGTCTCCTTGGGCTGGGGAAGGAGGAAAAGCTGAGTTTGGGGGTGCCAGGGGTGTGCGAGGGGGACATGGTAGCTATCTTAGCAACGGTCGCTGGAGAAAGGAAGATTTTTATGGTGCTTCATTTATTGACTGAAGTTACAGCAGCTCTAAATAAGGACTTAAAACCCGATTCTCACTGTTGCAACCACTAGTGTCCTCGTGGTCACGTGATCAAAATTCAGAGGCTTGGCAACTGGCATGTACTTATGACAGTTGCAATGTCCCAAGGTTATGTGATCCCCATTTGTGAACTTCCGACCAGCGAACCGAAGGGGGAAACCAGATTCATTTAATGACCATGTTACTAACTTAACACTGGCAGCGATTCACTTAACCCTTGTGGCAAGAAATGTCATAAAATGATGCAAAACTCAACTAATTCCTCACTTTTTAAAAAAACAGTTTATTTTATAAAATACATTTTCATTTAACATACATAAGTGCTCTGTGAACAGTATAATATCTGGATCAATTTGCTTACATAATTTTTTTTCCTCTCTCCTATTTTCTATCTCTATTATCCAACCATTTATAAAATAAAGTCCCATGAGACAATCCAACCATTTTCTTTTCCTTTTCTCTTTAATGTCAGTCTATCCGTTTCTGCACAATCTAATATTTTTAATTGCATTTTTTTCTCTCAGAGTTTCCTCCTTTTTCCAATATTGTGTGCAATTCTTGCTGCTGTCCAAACATGTCATATTAAATACAGATTCTCTTCATATTTTTTTTGTATTACACCTAACAAAAATATTTCTGGCTTATAATCTATCTGCAGCTTTAACGTTTTTTCCTAACTATGTACGTATTTTTGTCTGATATTTCTTTGCTTTCAGACATGTCCACCACATGGGGTGATAAGTGCCCGGTGTCTGTTTATATTTCCAGCAAAAAATTCCTCACTTAACCAGATGAATTCTGGGCTCAATTGTGGACATAAATTGACGATTACCTCACAGGGGTGTGCTGCTACCAGTTTGCCCCAGTTCAGGCGAACCGGTTGCTAATTTTATCATTTTTAATTACTAGTTCGGCAAACTGGTAAATCCCACCCCACCCCACCCCTGCCCCTCCCTTCCCGCCCTTCCCAGGAGTCCCTACGTGGCCCGTTTTGGATGTGAGGAAAGTGCAGGGCCTGCACAAAGGCTTGGGTGAAGGCAAAAAATGAGCCTCCTGGACAGGGGTGGGATTCAACCGGTGTTACGACTGGTTTTGGTGAGAGTGTGTTTTGGTGGGTGGGCCAAATAGACAACCAGAAGGTCGTCGCAGCAAACCGGTTCAGTGTCAGCTGCTCTTCAGAGCTACTGGTCCTATAGAACTGGGCCGAACCGGTAGCATCCTTCCCCATCCTTCAGAAGGCCAGAAACAGGCCCATTTCGGGCCTCCAGAAGGCCTCCGTATCCTGGGGAGGCCATTTTTGGCCTCCTGGAGGCTCGACAAAAGCAAAAACAGGGGCAAAAACAGGCCCCTCCCCATGGTGCAAGAGGCCAACTAGGCCACGCCCACCATGACCATGCCCACCCAGCAACCGGGCAGAGAACTGGTTGCTAAAATTTTTGAAGCCCACATCTGATTACTTGTATATAGTCAAAATTCAGACAATTAACAGACAGCTGACTCATTTTTAAAAAAATATATTTTAACAACCAACTTTTTTTTATGGATAGTGTAATAGAATAGAATAGAATAGAATAGAATAGAATAGAATAGAATAGAATAGAATAGAATAGAATAGAATAGAATAGAATAGCTTTATTGGCCAAGTGTGGTTGGACACACAATAAATTTGTTTTGGTGCAAATACTCTCAGTGTCCATAAAAGGAAAAGAGACATTCGTCAAGAATCATCAGGCACAACACTTCATGATGGTCATAGGGTACAGTCAGCAATCAAATCATACTAGGAAACAGTCCATATAGATTGTAAGGATTCAAGCGACAAAGTTACAGTCCTACAGTCACAAGTGGGAGGGGATGGGTGATAAGGAGGGATGAGAAGATGAATAGTGATAATGGTGCAGACTTTGTAAATAGTTGGACGTTGTTGTAGGAATTATTTGTTTCGCAGAGTGATGGCGTTGGGGAAAAAACCGTCCTTGTGTCTAGTTGTTCTGGTATGCAACAATGCTCTGCATAATGTCTTTTTAGGGTAGGAGCTGAAACAGTTTATGCCCGGGATGTGAGGGGTCTGTAGATATTTTCACAGCCCTTTTTTTGACTCGTGCAGGATGCAGGTCCCCCTTGGAAGGCAGGTTGGTAGCCATTGTTTCTTCTGCTGTCCCAATTATCCTCTGGAGTCTGTGTCTGTCCTGTTGGGTTGCAGAACCAAACCAGACGGTGGACAGACTGGTGCAGACGACAGACTCCATCGTTCCTCTGTAGACCTGGATCAGCAGCTCCTTGGGCAGTTTGAGCTTCCTGAGTTGGGGCAGGAAGAACACTCTTTGTTGGGCTTTTTTGATGATGATTTAGATGTTAGGTGTCCATTTTAGGTCTTGTGATATAGTAGAACTTTTGAACGTGTCTACTCTTGATGCTGTGTTATCTAGTATTGTAGGAGGTGGTAGTATGAGAGGGTTTTTTCTTTTAATGACTGGGTTAATATATTTCACGCACAATGTGAACAGTAATAATACAATTATATGTACAGAGTTTTTCTCTTCCGTCTTCTACCCTTGATATACTCATTATAATTATAATATTTTATTTATCAATATATATTATACTATTTTTCCAATTTGTACTTATTTTTTTATTTTCCTGTTTGTTGGATTTTTTTTTTCTATATTCACCTCATTATTTTTAAACAATATTATTCTCTCTTTGTGGTTTGTTTATCACTTTCCCAAAAAATATATGTAGATATCAATAACATTTCTTCATCCAATATACTTATTATTGTTAAGTTACTAATACTTTAATATTATCACTCAGGGTTCCACACATTTTCAATAGCACGAATTGCAGTCATAAATTGAGGACTAGCTGTATACAGTCAAAATTCAGATGATTAAAAACGACCTTGTACTTATGATGGTTTGCGGTGCAAAGCAGAGTGAGCAAACTGTCTCAATTATCAAGGGAAAATTTGGACAGTAAGTTGAGGAATACGTGTATGTGTGGTATAAAGAGAAATCACTTTTGGTATTCCTTTAGTAAATTCATTTTTTTGTTTTTGGTGAAAGTATGCTAGCAAGCAGAATCTTTTTAAAAAAAATTCTTTATTGAAATTCAAAATATTAAAAAGTTTACAAAAATTTCTATAATAGAAGTTGTATCAATAACTTTCAACATTGTTTTCTTGTCAGTACAATAAGTACAGTACATATAATTCACACTTGACAGTTATATATAGTATTAGTAATACTAATTCACAGTGCCTTAATAATATTAATAAAAAAGTAATTCATATATATAGGTTGATGGTTCAGAGAAGAGAAAGAATATCAAATTAACATTAAGTACATCTATATACCTAAAAAAGGTCAGAGATAAATCTATATAATTATAGTCTATGTACTATGCTCTCTATATAGCCATAAGAGTATAGCCATACGGTATACATTTTTAGCTATACAATATAACTACATAAATATATAAATCTAAATATGAATGTTTATATATGTCTCCATTTTCTGACAGTTTGTAAATTTCAACTGTTTCTCACTGATCCTACCTATATACCAATATGCCAATATTATTTATTCTTTGGACCAATATTTATCAACCCATTGATACCAAATGTTCCAGATTTAGTAATATTCTGAGTCTTCTTTGTCATTTAATTTCATTGTGAGTCTTCCATCTCTGCACATTCCAAGATTTTACGAATGATGTCTTCATCTGACGGAGTGGTACACATTTTCCAAGCCTGAGCTACCACAATTCTTGCCACCGTTATTATATGTATATTCAAGTATCAGATCTTTTGGGAGTATTTATCTTTACATTCATTTTAATTCACATTTGTCATCCTTCTTCACACAGTTTGGATTTAAGAAATGGAAGAGCCACGTCACGGCTCGGCCATGGGAGGAACGGTCAGAAATTGTCAAAGAGCTCTACTCCAACCTGACTACCATCAAAAGTCCAACAGGTAAAGTCTAAGGCTAGGATTGCTTTCCTAGGATTAGACCAACTGTGAACAGTTTTGAGAGAACAGCTACAGCCCAGCTTACGGAATCATTAGAATAACAGAGTTCAAAGGGACCTTGGAGGTCATCTAATCCAACCCCCCTGCTCAAACAGGAACACATAGAATATGATGACCCAAAGGGGTGTGGCACAAAGGCAACACAGTCAGATAATCAGTAGGAGACCCTTTATTAGCTCCAACTTTGGCCCCAATGTCCTGGTTACCTTCTGGGCTGAAGAAAAACTCTCCGAGGAACAGCCTTGGCTGCAGGGAATCAAGCCCAAAACGTGGTCAACAAAAACTGTAACTATAAGTCCAATCAAAGCTAAATGAGGAAATTGGTTCAGCAGGGCAGGAGAAGGAATTCCAGATGTGAAGGCATGGCAATAATTCAACCTGGTTAGGAGGATGCCAGGAACACAGATAACTCAAATCAACCCAAGATAAACTCACGTTTGTTTCCAACAGCTGCTGCACTTCAGCATCTCTTTTAAACTCCCATTCCCAGCTGTGGCTGATGAAGGGAATCAGGTCCCTTTTCTCCCCCATAAGCCACACAACCCACGTTGCTCCCTTCTCTGTTCTTCCCTGCATGCCCTAGGATGAAGAATGGGTGGGCCTGGGTCTTCCTCTGAACTCCTTCTCCCTTGTTCTCCCTCTCCCCCACTCTGCCCAGCCGAGCTTTGCCCTTCCCCAGTTTCCTCCACAACCAACAGAGCCACACTCAGTCCCTGTCAGCTGTTCATCTTCCTCCTTGGATTCAGACTCCAACAGGGACATGACATAGAATAACAGCAACATATTGCTCTAAAACCAGAAATATCTCTCTTGGGTATTATATCAGAAAAATATAAAAAAGGGACTATGTATCCAATACTACATGAATTAGCAGTGACTGGAATTGTATTTGCACAAGATTGGAAAAGTGTGGAGGTCCATTCAGAAGAGAATAAAAAAGACACTAGAATGGGCAGAAATTGATAGATTAACACTTGAAATTAAAGAGAAGGAAGACACAGAATATTTTGAAATATGGGATTTGTTTTATCAATGTTTAACTAACTGAAACAGAATTTAGAACAATTAAAATTATAGGAGAAGGACTAATTTTACTATGAGGACTTATTACAATATGTTATTATATTATATTATTATACATTATTGTGAATTAGTATTAATGTATTATTATGATGAGGAAACATTGTTATTATATGAGCACTACGAAGGAACATTATCACTATCATGAGATGTTTATTGCTCAAACTAATTGTAACCAGACAACACATGCTTATATAGATGTTGAAATTGTTGCTCTTTCTTTATATAGCAAAAAAGGAAGGAAAAAAAAGAAAATTAAATAGAAACAAGTTGTAGAATATTTTCAAACGTGGAATCTTATTTTACCAACAGTTGGAAAAAAAGGGGTGGAGATTAAGAATGTAAATTGTTAAGCGAATTAATTACCCAGACAACACGATGTTTATGAAGCACTGAGAAATGTATTTAATAGAAAATCAATTTAAAAAGAAAAAAAAATGTTGGGCTCAGTTGTGATTGTAAGTCAAGGACGACGTTTTATGCACCAAGGATGGACTTGGATCTCCATTGAACAAGTTTGTCCAAGATTGCTAACTATGAAGGACAGATTGCTAACTATGTCCAAAGTTGACTTGTGGTCTTTCTCTGTGGTTGTGTCTTCTCCAGGTTCTATGCTGACTTGTGGCAACCTCTTCTACCTGCTCTTTTTTGGATGGTGGCTCTCTCTACTCTATGTCTTGGTCTCCCTTTTGATGTTCCTCACCGTGCTGGGAGCTCCATATGGTGAGGATGTGTGGTGACAAGTATCCTTGGAAAATGGAGGGGAATCCTGGCTCCTTGGAGCAGGAGGTGCATGGAGGCATATGTGTCCATGTGTGTGCAAGTGATTGTCCCAATAGTGGTATTCTACCAGTTCGGCCCAGTTTGACTGAACCGGTAGTAAAAAAAATGCTACCGGTTTCAGCTGTCCCAATATTTCTGATGATCAGCTGTGCCACGTGATTTAGATTAGCTAGAACAGGGCTCACCAACCTTTTGAACCTCAGGGACCAGATGATTAAACTCATCATTTTAAATCCCGCAGATCAGAGACCCTGGGAAAATCCCCCCAAAATCTGCAGGAAAATCCCCCACCCCATTTTCCTACTGATCAATCGTTCTTTATTTGGGATTGTAGGATACTGTCTCCAGCTCTGTTCTCGAGGGGGGGGTGAGAGAGAGAGAGAAGGAGGGAGAGAGTAAGAGAGAGAGACTTTTAGCTTCATGCAAGGAAAGCAGCAGAAGCCGCAGAAGTCTTTCTTTCTCTCCCCCAAACTCCACCAGAAATGAGTCTTTGCAGCCTCTTGGAGCAGGAGGCCTTGCAGGGTCCCAAAGACTCATTTCTGGCAGAGTTTGGGGGAGAGAAAGAAAGACTTTTGCTGCTTTCCTTGTGTGCAACCAGAAGCAGAAGAAAAAAGAAGTGGAAAGAAACAACCCGGTGGCCAGGCCAGGAGCATGGGGCGAGTGGGGGAAGTCCCCCCCTCCACCCTTCCCCCTCCCCTCACTACCTCATGTTGTCCGCATGTGGTCCCCGGCCCACTGGTTGGCAACCACTGAGCTAGAAAGCAGGAAATCATCTGATTTCTTGCTGTCCAGCTAATCTAAATTGTATTTACCCCCCTCGCTTTGGTACTTACCTTGAAAATGCTTCTTTTTTTCAGCACCCAGGAGGCTTCCCTGAGACCCACTTAGCCAAAAATGGAGTGCACATAGCCATGCCCACCCAGTCACATGACCTCCTGGTCATGCCTACCTAGCCATGCCCAGAGAACCGGTAGTAAAAAAAAAAATTGAATCCCACCACTGGATTGTCCATCCAAGGAGAAATATAATCCCATCTTTCTCCTCAATTCTCTTTGTTCAGAGTTTTGCAGCATAAATTCAGTGCCAGAAAAATAAACTCAGATGACTGAGGCTTTATTTAACTTCTTTATAAACATATAAAGTAAATTTTACAATACCAGTTGTAGATTTCTCCAACATGGAGCAAACTCAAACAGAAACAGACATCAGGTTCACTTTAGTTCAGCAGGCAAAGGCAAGACACACAGCACAGGAGGGAAGCAGTTTCATCTTCAGTAGACAGAGCTTCAACACAGCTTCAGAGCTGCAGAGCTACTATAGAGCCATGCCTAGGCTACTTCTAGTTTCAGTTTCCAGCCTAGGCTGCTTCTAGTTTCAGTTTCCAGCCTAGGCTGCTTCTAGTTTCAGTTTCCAGCCTAGGCTGCTTCTAGTTTCAGTTTCCAGCCTATTCTTTGGCTGACCTTGTTACCATAATCTATTCCAGTTCGTGAATATGCTCTGACACTCTTCCCAATTTTAGGAAAACTCTGCTGGAAGCTTGCGGGATATTTTCTCTGGCCGTTCGGCAAAGTAATTCAGAAGGTGAGGATGAAAGTTGGAGGTTCACCTCGAAGGGAAGGAATTCTGGGATGGTTGAATCATCTTTCTTCAAGCTTGGTGGGTGGCTTTCTCCAGATCCAAGAGTTCCCCAATCAGCAGAATTTTCATCTCAGCCAATTAGGGGATTCTGGGAAAGCTGGAATCAACCAGGTGTGGGATTCATCCGGTTTGGACCGGTTAGGAGAAACTGGATGTTAAATTTACATCTGGTTCACTGAACCAGTAGTTGAACTGACCGGCTGGTCCCTCCCACCCTCCCCTCCCCTCCCCTCCCCGGAGTCTCCATGCAGCCCGGTTTGGATGCAGGTAAGTTCATAGTTTACCTGGAGGCTCTGGGAAAAACGGGCCGAACCAGAAGTTCCGGAATTCTAGAAATAGGCCAGTTTCCGGCTTCCGGAGGGTCTCCGGAGCCTGGGGGAGGTTGTTTTCGCTTTCCTGGAGGCCCAAGGGAAGCCTCTGGAGCCTGGGGAAGGCAAAAAACAAGGCCTCCCGGAAGTTCTGGTAGGCCATGCCTACCATGGTCACCCAGCAACCAGGCAGAAAATTGGTTGCTGGGATTTTTGAATCCCACTGTTGTGGTTCACCGGCAGCCGGTGCAGACAGCTGTAGTGTCAGACAGTGAGGAAGAAAGGGGACCAGTCAGGATGTCTGGAGAAGACTCGAATGAGGGTCCTGCGTCCAATCCAGGGATGGGGCCATGGCCATCTGGGAGTGGGGTGCTAACTCCAGAGCCTCCGGAGTCTGGCAGCAGCAAGGCAGAGGACCCAGGGGAGCCTGTTCCCAGTGCACACTTGCACAGAACTGCTAGAAGATGAGAGCAGCTGAAACAAAAGGGGCGACTTGGGAGTAAGCCTGGGAGGTGATTTCCCCTCCCATAAGAGATTAAGGTCAGACCTCAATGACGAAACCTTTGCAGGAAGCAAAATAGTTAGATAGATTCCAAGTCCTCCTTGAAGCTCTGTGAACTCTGGTTGTTTTTTTCCAGTATTTCAGTTGGTTTCTGTTATAATTACTTCTGTTTTTGGCAGTATTCCACAGCACTGAAAGGCGTGTGCTTATCTTGGGAAACTGTTTATAATTAGTTCTGGCTGGGAATGCAAGGAATTCCCAGTGTTACAATAAAATGAGTCGCCATGGGCGAATAGGGGGCATTATAAATCAAATCAATAATTTAAAAATAAATGAATAAATAAAATAGGCTTTGCTTTTAAAAGTTTAATTTCATTTGATGAAGCCTGGGTCAAAACATCCACCCCTGGAATCAACTTATCTCCCAAGTTGCATTTCTGTTCTGGATGACCACATCTGCAGGTGGGAGGAAAGAGATCCAGAAAACCAGAGTCCTTCACTGGATTATCCCCTTGCTTCAGATCAGGTTGCTCGAATTTCGGAGGGTGGTGGTGGAATCTGATTGGTTCTTCTCTCCCTCTTCCAGATGAAGACACTCGGTCCAGATTGCCAGATGAAGTTCAGCAAGAATCACGTCATTGCGGAAATCAAGGTGCTGAAGGACACCACTCCTTTGCTCCCCCGGCAGGATTCGTGTAAGATGGGCGGCTGTGGTTACTGGGTAAGGATCCCAGGGTCCTGGCTGCCTCCATCTTTGCTTGGCTAGAGAAGATGCAAGGATGATTGTAGCTTCTTTCTTGGTTGGTGAGATAAGCTGCCAGATTTCAGTTTTAAAATGTAGGAATCTCCAATCTTTGCTCCTTTAAGACTTGTGGACTTCAAGTCCCAGAATTCCATTGGGTTAAACCAGGTGCTCAGTAAGAAAGATTTTTTTGAAATGACCATCAGAGTATTAAAAGTATTTCCATTATTATTATTATTATTATTATTATTATTATTATTATTATTATTGTTGTTGTTGTTGTTGTTGTTGTTGTTGTTGTTGTTGTTGTTGTTGTTGTAACAACAAAACAACAACAATAATGATAATGATAATAATAATAATGGAAATACTTTTAATACTCTCATGGTCATTTATTATTATTAACATGCTCTGATGCTAAGGAGTTCTACTCCCTTCCCCACCTCTTCCAAATGCAAATCTCTTCCAAATGCAAAACACAAGCAGAGGAGAGGAGTTTCAGTTTCACTGCAGCACCAAGGAGCTTTAGTACATAATAGTTGAGCTAAGCCACGTCCAGGTTTCTTGCTGTCTCCTTGCTCACACAGCAAATACTGTTTCACTTTCCATGTTTCAGTTTCCAAACAGCCCTCAACTCTCTCACACACTGACAGGACGCTAGCCAGATGAATACCGATGGATGCTGGTAGGCAGAGGCAGAAATTCTCCCCCCTTATTTTCCACCCCAAAAACTAAGCCTCACCACATAGTTTCGTAGCAAAGCACGGATATTGAGCTAGTAATAGTTGTTTGTAAGCCATCCGTGATTTCAAATTCCGCTCCTGAGACCCCACTTTGTCCGCCATAACTCTTCCTCTTTCCTGCCCTACATAGCAGCGTAGTAGCACCTACATCTGGCTATTGGCTGGGTTCCCTCTCCTGGTCTTTGCCCACGTTCTGCTCTGCGTCCTCTGTTGGCTTCTGGTCTTCTTCATCCCAACGGCCAAGATGAGCCTGCGCACCGTCACCACGATTCTCCTCCTGCCCCCCGAGTGCGTCCACATTCAGCGCCTAAGGAAGGTGAGAAGGGGGTTGAGGCTTTTACAGATCATCCTCGAATTGTAACCGTTCGTTTAGTGACCGTTGGACATTTAGGACAGCACTGAAAAAAGGGATTTTTACCTGTTTGCCACACTGACGACATCCCCGCCAATCACGTGATCAAAATTCAAGCACTTAGCAACTGACTCGTATTTATGACGGTTGCAGAGTTCCAGGGGTCACGTGATCCCCTGAAATGGTACAGGGTTTCCTGCCTAAGCAGGGGCTTGGACCAGACCAAGGATCACCAACCTTTTGGACCTCAGGGACCACCAACTTCATAATTTTAAATCCCGAGGACCACTAACTGGTTCTGTGGGCGTGGCCTAATCTGTGGGTGTGGCGTGGTGGTCATGTGACTGGTTGGGCATGTCTTGTATGTAAATATTATAAATATTTATATAAACGTTGATTTTTTTTCTTTAAAAAAAGAGCAACTTTTATCCCAAATCAGGCAAAACAAATAGGCAGATTGAGTTGCTCACAGAATCACAGATTCATTCACAGATCTATCTTTCTGGCATCGGCTACCTGAGTCTGTCACATAAAATTTGCTTGCTAGCAAACTCATAACATTTGCTAGCAAGCAAGCTCATAAAATCAACTCATATGTATAAAATGTATAAAATCAACACCATGTATGTAAATATTGATTTTTAATTAAAAAAAGACAGCAACTTTTACCCAAAATCAGGCAAAGCAAGCAGGCAGATTGAGTTGCTCACAGAATCACAGATTACTTAGAAATCTGTGTTTCTGCCATCGACTAGCTGAGTCTGCACTGCTTCAATCCTAAGGAAGATTTGGTTCTGCTTTTAATATCTAAAGATTAGCTAGAAAGTAAGAAATGCAACCATTTCCTGCTTCCTAGCTAATCTAAATCTCCCAGCACAGCAGAACAGATCATGGTCAATATAAAAAAGGAAAAATGGCAATTTAGCAGGCAAGTTTGCCGGGTAAGGAGTGAGTGGGCGGGGAGGGTTCCCGTGGGCCATGTGGACTGAGCAGCCTTGTGTTTCTATGCAGCCTGGATTCATTGCTTTGGGGGTGACATTTCTCTGCGGACCACCAAAATTTTCTCACGGCTCACCAGTGGGCCATGGCCCACCAGTTGGCGACCACTGGACTAGAGAACCTCCAAGGTCCCTTCCAACTCTGTTCTTCTCTTCTGTTCTGTAAAGACTCATATTTACGACAGTGGCAGCATCCCCGGGGGTCACATGATCCTCTTTTGAGACCTTTCTGACAAGCCAAGTCAACGAGGAAGCCAGATTCACTAAATACCCATATTATTCACTTAACAAGCAGTGGCAAGAAATGTCCTAAAATGGGGCAAAACTCACTTAGCGTCAGAAATTTTGAGCTCAATTGTGGCCATAAGTCGAGGACTACCTGCAATAGAACAAAAAATGAGCAACAGCATCATTGTCTTTTAACGACCCCATAATCCCTTGCTGGGTGAAGCCTGGGCAACTGAATGGAGCTAGCAGAGTGTTTTTACTGGCTGGATGCCCTTCCTGTCACCAATGTGGAGATGTATTCAGCAGATATATTCTCATCATGGATAGAGAGAGAAATATCTGCTTCTAGTTAGGATTGAACTCGCAGCCTCCTGATGATGGTGAGGCGAGAGCTCCACCTCTAGGCCACTCCTAGAATCAAAAATGAGCATAATCTTGGTTTATTCTCCTCTTGTCTTCCTTCTCCGCTCCAGACGGAAGTCCCCTTAGATGCGGAAGTGGTCCTTTGTTGTTACCAGGCGGTCAGTGCGTATTATTACAAATACGCTGTTGATGGGATCAACGTCTTCGCCGTCAGTATCCTTTTGGGGCCTGTGGGAAGGTCAGCTGTGGGCATCTCCCGTGACATCTACCTCAACTTCTGGGGAGATGTGCTAAGCAGGACATGTGCTGGGGAGATGTGCTAAGCATTAGCCTTTCCTCTCTTTGACAGATGTCCATGTTGTGCTCCCTCGGGAGCCCCAGGAGATGGCAGCGGAATCAGACAGTGGGGAGGAACATGGGCCAGTCCTGGAGTGTAGGGAGGGTTCGGACGAGGGATCTGCATCTGACACAGAGACGGGGCCAGGGCCATCTGGAAATTATGTGCTGACTCCAGAATCTGACAGCAGCAAGGAGGAGGAACAGGGGGAGCCTGTTCCCAGTGCGCGTGTGCACAGAGCTGCCAGAAGGCAAAAACAGTTAAGACAAAAGGGGCAACTCAGGAGTAAGGCTTGGAGGTGATTGGCCCCTCCCATAAGACATAAAGGAGGAACAAAGGGACAGGAGCCTTTGCAGGAAGCAACTTTGTTTGTACTGGTCGGTTTGAAACCTGATGCTCTGTGTTGACTTTGTGCTCTGTTTGGTCTTGTATAACTAATTGGAAATTTAGTCGTTGGCAGCCATGTCAAAGAGATAAAGGTGGATGCTTATCAGACTTATCCCAGAGGATTTTGGCAGACTTCCAAGAGACTATTTACAAGCTGTTTGACACTCATTACGGGCTGTGAATGACTAAAATTCACAGCTGCTGAAATACAGAAAAACGGGTTTGGGGACTAATTGTGTGTTTGTTAGTGTCTCCATAAGTTTTGGTCAGAAGAGTCCATAAGATGAGCTCCTGGTCATACAATGGGTGAAGAAGATGCCATCAGATCAGGTTTGACTCCTCAGGACTGCACGGTCAAAATACTTGCTATTGGGACCGCTTGGTAGCTCAACCGAGGTCATCTGAGATACTGGCCTGGTCTCATGTGCTTCAAGAAAGTTCTCATCCTGTTGACTTCATAGAAATCTCCAGGAAGTTTCCTAACAGTATCAAAGTGCCAGTAGATGAGAACCTTGGTAGCTCAGAGTTGAACTGTGGGGTCCCTGGTGCTCTCTGAGCTTGGTGGTTTTCTGGCAGACATTTCACGATCCTACGAGGTAACATCATCAGTGCTAGGAGGGAGTAAGGTTTGCAGAAAGGAGGAGGACGAGGAGGACGAGAACTGTGGGGCCCTTGGTGCTCTCTGTGCTTGGTGGTTTTCTTGCAGACATTTCATGACAGGACTAGGGAACATCATCAGTGTTAAAGGGGAATGGGCTTTGTGGAGAGGAGGAAGAACAGAAAGAAGGAGGAAAGGGGAGGGAGGGAGGGAGGAAAGGAAGGAAGGAAGGAAAGAAGGAAGGAAGGAAAGAGAAGGAGGGCATTTGGTGCTCTCTGAGCTGGGCGGTTTTCTTGCAGACGTTTCGTGACCCAGCTAGGGAACATCTTCAGTGCTAGAAGGGAGGAGGAGGAGGACTGTGGGGCCCTCTCTGAACTAGGTTGTTCTCTTGCAGACATTACCCAAGTTGGTAACATCATCAGGGCTAGGAGGGAGTGGGGTTTGTGGAGAGGAGGAAGAGGAGGAGGACTGTGGGGGTCCTGGCTGTTCTCTGAGCTGGGTCATTTCCTTGCAGACGTTTCATGACTCAACTAGGTAACATCATCAGGGCTAGGAGGGAGTGGGGTTTGCTCTCTGTTTATATACCAGTGGTTTGCCCTGTCAGTACTGGTTGAGTGGCGTTGATGATTCCTCAATTAAGCTTTTCTTTACTGTTTGATTGTTGGTTTTGTATGATTATTGTTAATCTCTGCTTCATTAGATGCTAACTGTTGGCAAGCAGGTGTTTTGCTCTTTTTCTTTTCTTTATTATTTTATTGATTTTATTTTATTATTTATTGATTTTATTGTTTTGTTTTGTTTTATTGTATTATTTTATTTTATTGTTTTGTTTTATTGTATTATATTATATTATTTTATTTTGATTTATTATTTTATTTTGTTTTATTTTATTTTGTTTTATCATTTATTTTGATTTATTTTATTGTTTTGTTTTATTGTTTTATTTTATTTTTGTATTTTAATATTGTAGCTTTTTCATTGTTTCTTTTGAATGGTATGTAGCCGTTGTTTATCATTGTGTGCCTGTGGATGGCTGATTTTACCTACAAAGACAATCCACATGTATATAAACAGAGAGCAAACCATTCTCCTCCTCCCCCTCCCCCTCCCCAAACTCTACTCATAACACTGACGATGTTCCCTAGTTGGGTCACGAAACGTCTGCAAAAGAACAACCAAGCACAGAGAGCACCAAGGACTTCCACAGTCCTCCCTTCCTTCTCTTTCTCCTCCTCCCAAACTCTTCCAGCACTGATGGTGTTACCTAGTTGGGTCATGAAATGTCTGCAAGAGAACAACCAAACTTGGAGAGCACCAAGGCAAAAGTGCTTTGTTCCTTCTTCCGGGATGTATATTTCCAACTTCTCTGTTTAGTCAACAACCATAGATTACTAGCTGGACCACCTCGCTACTAACCAGATCCTACCCCTGAGCGTTGTTTTGCAAGCTCAACCAGCTCAGCTCTCCGACCGACCGAAGGCCCCCTTCCAGGTACGTTTCCCTGACCCATGAACCTTCAGATCTCCTTCCATTGGTCATCATGACTCTGATTTTGGGCTACGCTGATGAACACAACTACTACACCAGCTCCCTGACTAAGTTCACCCTGGCTTTGCTCTCCATCATGCCTCTCTCCTACTACATCGGCATGGCGATTGCCAGGTAAATCTCTTACAATCCTTTTGTCAGAAGGAGAAGTGCGGTTCTCTTTGAAAAAATAACATGAACTTGTGGATGTTCCAGGACTGGAGGTTTTTAAGAAGAGATTGGACTGCCACTTGTCTGGAATGGTGTAGGGTTTCCTGCCGAAGCAGGGGGCTGGACTAGAAGACCTCCAAGGTCCCTTCCAACTCTGTTATTCCTTTTCCTTCCTTCCTTCCCTTCCTTCCTTCCATTCCTTCCTTTGTTACTTCTCCTTCACTGGAGGTTTTTAAGAAAAGACTGGACAGCCATTTGTCTGGAATGGTAGAGGGTTTCCTGTCTGAGCAGGGGTTGGACTAGAAGACCTCCATGGTCCCTTCCAACTCTGTTAATCCGTTCTTCTCCTCCTTGAAGGCCCTCCAGATGGGCTCCTCCATTCCATCCCTTCCTCTTTCCCCTCCAGCATCTCGGCCCAAAGCAACTTCGCGGTGGGGGCCGTGGTCAATGCCACCTTTGGCTCCATCACGGAGCTGACCTTCTACATCACGGCCCTCATCAAGGGCGCCCGCGAGAAGAACAGGTGCTACGAGGAGATCGTCAAGTCCGCTCTGACCGGCACCCTGCTGGGCTGCGTCCTTTTCATCCCGGTGGGTCTGGGCCCCCAGCCCCCTTCCATGGCGCCTCCGGTCCATTCTTGGTCTGGGGCCTTGGGTGGGGGGACATCCTATTTGCCCCAAGTTCAGCACCAGGAGATTGAAAGTGCTTCTCCCTCTGTCCCTCTTTTTCTCTCCCTCTTTCCCTCTCCCTCCCTCCCTCTTTCTCTCTCTCCTTCCCTCTTCCTGCTTCTCT
>BLBF01000055.1:1531703-1562515 GCA_015471245.1 Laticauda colubrina | reverse complement strand
GAAGGAAGGAAGGAAGGAAGGAAGGAAGGAAGGAAGGAAGGAAGGAAGGAAGGAAGGAAGGAAGGAAGGAAGGAAGGATGGTGGTGACCCAATGGTTAGAATGCAACATTGCAGGCTGACTCTGTCCACTGCCAACAATTTGATCCTGATTGGCTCAAGGTCAACTCAGCCTTCCGTCCTTCCAGGGTGGGTGAAACAAGGACCCTGGTTGTTGGGAGCAACATGCTGACTCTGTAAACTGCTTAGAGAGGGCTGTAAAAGCCCTGCGAAGCAATATATGTAAGTCTAAGGGCTATTGGTAAGTGTTGAGGGAGGGAGAAGAAGGAAGGAAGGAAGGAAGGAAGGAAGGAAGGAAGGAAGGAAGGAAGGAAGGAAGGAAGGAAGGAAGGAAGGAAGGAAGGAAGGAAGGAAGGAAGGAAGGGCTCTGGTGGCACAGTGACTAGAATGCAGTATAGCAGGTTAACTCACTGCCCACTGCCAGCAGTTTGATCCTGACTGGCTCAAGGTTGACTCAGCCTTCCATCCTTACAAGGTGGGTAAAATGAGGACCCTGATTGTTGGGGGAAAGAGGCTGACACTGTAAACTGCTTAGAGAGGGCTGTAAAAGCCCCGTGAAGCAGTATATATGTCGAAGGGTTATTGCTAAACATCCTTGGGGAAATTTCAAGCCGAGAATGGCTGCACCAATGTCATCCAATGTCCATGGCTACAGAGGGACAACTTGTCTCCTTGTTTTCTCTCTCCCACCCAGGTACCGTGCTGGTGATGGTCTATTTTATCCTCATGGCCGTGTATTATTTTGCTCCTTCTCCTGCTGGCTGCTGAGCTGACAGTCCGTTGGGCTTCCCACCTCTCAGTCACAGTCGCTTCCCGCCAGCGTTTCGAGCCATGACCGTCTCGTAGAGACAAACATTTTAAACATCTTGATAAGCGTTTTCTCCACGGCAGCCATTGACCCTTCCAGCTCACAAATTTCTCGGGGTCCTTCCCGCTTTCAAAAGCCCACCCAGGTCATGGTTAGGAGCTGCAGAGGATGATGGCCAATGCTCGGTGACCAACGAAGAGTTTGGGGCGCCAAAGAGCAGCAGCGTCGACTCCCGACGGGCAAAAGCGGCTGGGGATTTTGAACGCGGATTCAGGGACGGGGGTCCTCGTTTCGTCATAGCTACCTCTCAAGCGTTTGCCATGTGACAGTGAGGGCAAAGATGTATCTTCCCCCCACCCACCCCCAAGTCAAGCCACCCCTGATCTCGAGACAGAGCACAAAATAAAGGAAGGTGGGTTTTGAACATATCCTTTGGCGTGTGTTGCTGATGGTATTTTTTGTTTCGTACCCATCATGGGAGAAGTAAGGCTGGGGTCTCCAATCTTGGCTGCTTTTCGACAGGTGGACTTCAGCTCCCAGAATTCCTCAGTCAGCCATGCTGACTGAGGAATTCTGGGAGTTGAAGTCCACCCATGGCTGGCAGAGGAAAGATCCATAATCTATATCATCTATCATCTGTCCGTCCATCCGTCCATCATCTATTTTATCCATCCATCCATCCATCCATCCATCCATCCATCCATGTATGAGGAGCTGTGGTGGCGCAGTAGTTAAAATGCAGTATTACAGGCTTACTCTGCCGACTGCCAGCAGTTCGATCTTGCCTGGCTCAAGGTTGACTCAGCCTTCCGTCCTTCCCAGGTCGGTAAAATGAGAATGCAGATGGTTGCGGGCAAGAGGCTGACTCTGTAAACCGCTTTAGAGAGGGCTGGAAAGCACTGTGAAGCAGTACATAAGTCTAAGGACTACTGCTATTTCTTTGCTCTTCCTTCCTTCCTTCCTTCCTTCCTTCCTTCCTTCCTTTCCTTTCTTTCCATCCATCCATCCAACCATGAGAAGCTGTGGTGGCACAGTGGTTAAAATGCAGTATTGCAGGCTAACTCTGCCCACATCCAGGAGTTCGATCCTAACCGACTCCCCAGTTGACTCAGCCTTCCATCCTTCCCAGGTGGGTAAAATGAGGACTGTTGGGGGTGATAAGCTGACTCTGTAAACCACTTAGAGAGGGCTGTGAAGCGGCATATAAGTCTAAGATCTAGTACTTTTAAAAGATTGGAGTGGGAGCTGCAGAAGGTTCTGGCAAACCCTTGAACGACCAACGAAGGAAGTTGAGGCAGAGAAGAGCTTCCACCACAGATCTTCTGTCTTTCTTCATGTCAGAAACACCTTCTCCGTCTAGTCATGCCATATTCAAGCTGAGCAAGTCAAATTAATATAAAACGGGTCTCAGAAATGCAACACATCTTAAAAATTAGGATTAAAGCTACAAATTAAATGCAACACATTCATAAGTTAGGATTAAAACTAAAGGACATTTGGGTCAGTACAGGTAGGCTTCGACTTACAACCGCAGTTGTACTTAAAATTTCACTTGCTGAGTCACTAGGTGAATTTCGCCTCATTTTTGCAACCGTTCTTGCCAGAGTTGCTACGTGAATCCTTGGAATTGTGAATTCCCGTGGTCGTGAAGCAAATTGGACTTGACTTGTCAAGAAAGTCGTAAATCTGGGATGCTGCGTCATAAATACCCAATTGCCAAGCATCCAAATTTTGATCACGTGACCACAGGGCTATTGCAAGGTTCTCAAGTGTGAAAAGCGTCTTAAGCTGCTTTTTTTCAGTGCTGTTGTAACTTTGAATGGTCACTAAATGAAGTGTGGTAAGTTCAGGCCTACCTGTAAAATTAGGCATGACTCACTTAGCAATCCTTGCTTACCAGCAAAAATTGTGATGCCATTCATGGTTGTAATTCAAGGACTACCTTATAGGAGGTGTCAAGTCATAAAATATTTCTATGGTCTTTTTGGAGTTGCCAACAGAAAGGGAGGGAGGGGGGAACAGTGCGGCAGCTTGCAAACCGAAAGTGCATTCCATGAATGTTTCCAAAGATAGTAACTAGGTGACTGAAGTTTCTGCTGGGCAAAATTCTAACCGGAGAACCTGATTGATGACTCTGGGCTATGGATGTGTCCCATTGGAGGATAAGAATTACGATACATCCAGGGGCTGGGGTGGGCAACCGGGGTGAAGGGTGACAATGAGTGATGTGCCTCAGAGTTGGTTACACCTAGGCAGTGCCGGACATGTTTACTCCCAATAAATAATTTTTAAGTTTTGGAAGTTTGGCTTGAGACAATATTTAAATGGGAGTCACTGCCAGAATCCTGACAGGAAGTGTGTCCTTCCCAATCCACGTATCCTGGTTAATGAATCAACCCATTTTTGGAATTTGGCCATTGCATCAGGGGCAGGATTTAAAAATCCCAGCAACTGGTTCTCTACCCGGTTGCTGGATAAATGTGGCCATGGTGGACTTGGCCTACCAGAAGTCTGGAAACAGGCCTGTTTCTGGCTTCCAGAGGGCCTTCAGAACCCGGGGGAAGGCCGTTTTCGACCTCCCAGAGGCCCGGGGTAGGTCTTCGGACCCTCATTTTATGCCTTCCTAAGGGTCTGGAGGCCTCCCCCGAACTTCTGGGAGGTTGAAAATGGCCTCCCCAGGGCTCTGGAGGCTAACTGGAAACCGGCTTGTTTGGCAACTTCCGGTTTATCCCTGAAGGCTGTTTTTTTCCCCCTCCCAGAGCCTCCGCGCAGACCCTGCACTTATCTGCATGGAAAATGGGCTGTGTGGAGACTCCTGGGAGGGGCGGGGCAGGGCGGGTGTGGCCAGCCGGTCGGTTGAAATACTGGTTCCCCAAACCAGGTGGAAAGTTAACACCCAGTTCACTCAAACCGGTCCGAACCGGTTGAATCACACCCCTGCATTGCATTCAATCATAGCCCAGCCAAACAGGGTTGGTTTGCATGAGAGGGTTTGGGTTAGGGTGATTATTTCAATCCTTTGACCGTATTGCAATGGTCGTTAAGTGTGAAAAATGTCATTAAGTTGATTTCTTTGGTGCCGCTGGGACTTTTGAACTGTCCTTAAAACGAAGAGAGATGCAAACACCCCTTTTCCCACAGCCTCACTGGTTCCAAAAACAGAGGCACCACTTCCATTCTCAAAAAAAGAAAAATTATGAACTAACAACCATTAGCTGTTTCCAAGGATATTTAAAAAAACAACAACAACCCCAAACCAACATCATTTGTCAAGCTACGGTTTGATGCCAGTTAAGGATAATATTTTAACAGAATTATTTCCAACGAACATTCAGAACCACAGTCCAGATGCAGGCAGAGCTACTGGGTTTTTTTTCCCCCCAAAAGGCAACGAGTGTTCGCACCAATACAGGTAGTCCTCGACTTACGACAAAGGAACCTGAAAATTCTGTTGCTAAGCGAGATGCTTAAATGAGTTTTGCCCCATTTTACGGCCCTGCCTTGCCTCATTAGTTAAGGGAATCACCGCAATTGTATTAAGTTAGTGACCTGGTTGTTAAGTGAATCAAAGCTCCCCCATTGACTTTGCTTTTTGTCAGAACATCGCAAAAGGGGATCGCTTGATCCCCAGGATACTGTAACCATCATAAATGTGAGTCAGTAAACAACTGTCTGAATTTTGATGACATACATGATCCCGGGGAGGCTGCAATGGTTGTAACTTTGAAAAACAGTCATAAGTCACTTTTTTCAGTGATATTATTTTGAACAGTCACTAAATGAACTGTTGTAAGTTGAGGACTACCTGCACTTCATGGTTTGCAGAGATCCTTGACTTACAAAAACTCACTTAGTGACCGAAGTTATGAAGGGACTTAGGACCATTCCTCGCACTTATGGCTGTTGCAGTTTTTCCAGGGTCATGTGATGAAAATTCCGACGCTTGGCAACTGACTCATACTTATGACAGCTGCAGTGTTCCAGTGTCACCTGATGCTTTTGCAATCTCCTGAGAAGCAAAGTCAAGGGGGAAGTTGGATTCACTTAACAACCGGGTTACTAACCATTGCACTGATTCACTAAATCAACGTGGCAAGAAAAGTCGTAACATAACTCACTTGACTGTTTTCTCACTTTGCAACAGGAAAATTTGGGCTCCGTTGTAGTCGTAAGTCGAGGACTTCCTGTATTGGGGATTTTGCTCATGTGTGAGACACACCAGCTATGAATTGTGCGGTGGCCAAGAGATGGAGCTTGCCTCACCATCAGGAGGCTGTGGGTTCAATCCTAGGTAGAGGCAGATATTTCTCTCTCTGGGCGCAATGAGAATATTTTCTCCTGAACAAAACTCCACACTGGTGACAGGAAGCACATCCGGCCAGTAAACACTCTGCTAGCTCCATTCAGTTGCCCAAACTTCATCCAAGGAATTATGGGGTCGATAAAATTAGATGATGATTGAATTTAAAAAGGCAGATAGTTCTCTCTCTGGGCACACTTGAGAATATATCTGCTGAACAAAACTCCGTACTGGTGACAGAAAAAGCATCCGGCCAATAAAACATTCTGCTAGCTCCAATCAGTTGCCCAGACTCCAACCCCCCCCAAAGGAATTATGGGATTGTTAAAAGAAGATGTGAGACACCTCAACTATGACATAGCCTTTCTTGGGAATGAAGAGCTGGCTATGGACAAAAATATTTCAAGATAATATTCCCCCATCAGCATTTCAAAATTTTATTTTTTTAAAAATGGACCAGAAACCAAATTTTCAAAAGAAAGGCCAGTTGGTTGGAAGAGAAGGAACATTTAATTGCTGATATACAGCTGCAGCGCTGAGTGTGGGGTCCTCCCCCCCCCCAACCACACTGTTTACATACACTAACACACTTGTAACAGGAAGGGGGACAATAGCAGATTTTCCCATTTTTTTTTCCAATACAGGTAATCCTCGAGTTACGACCACCAGAGGCCAAAATTTACGTTGCTAAGTGAGACAAAGTGGGTTTTGCTCCATTTTATGACTTTTCTTGATGTGAAGTATATCACTGC
Source organism: Laticauda colubrina (assembly GCA_015471245.1). Taxonomy (NCBI): domain Eukaryota; kingdom Metazoa; phylum Chordata; class Lepidosauria; order Squamata; family Elapidae; genus Laticauda; species Laticauda colubrina. The sequence goes on along the minus strand of BLBF01000055.1, from coordinate 1,556,598 downwards.
GGTCGTTAGTCACATGGTCATTAAGTGTATGTGGCTTCTCCATTGACTTTGCTGATCGCAAAAAGAGGAATCCCGTGACCCCCGGGAATGCCGCAACCACCATAAATGTGAATCTGTTGCCGAGCATCTGAATTCTGGTCGCATGATCGTGGGAAATGCTGCAACAGTTGTGTGAATAAACGGCCATTAAGTCCCTTTTTTCAGTGCCATCGTAACTTTTGAATGGTCACTAAATGGAACTGTTGTACGCCAAGGTCTACCTGTATCCTATTCTGGTTTTGAGATATATTCTATATATCTGTAATGGCAAACCTGTGGGATGCAGCCATTTGTGCCGGCATGCGACCTGCAAGCAAACGTACCTCACTGCACATGTGTGCGCCTCACAGCTGATTTTCAGCCAGTTTGAGGCCTTTTTTCTCAGGCCAAAGGCTTCTGCAGGCTTTTGCAAGCTTTGCAGGCCAAAATTAGGCCTGTTTTGTCACTTCCGATATTTTTGGAAAACAGGAAGTGACAAAACGGGGCTAGTTTTCGGCCTACAAAGCTTGCAGAAGCCTTTCTCAAGGTTTTGGGAAGCCGAAAGAGGCCTCAAACCGGCTGTGAGGCACAGTGCAGGTAAGGGGGCAGCGGGGGGGGGGGTGTTGGTGGGGGGTTGGGTTGCATGCGTATGCGTAGGGGGTGGCAGGGGAGGATGTACATTGCCTTCTGGGTGCTGGCTCCTGAGCGAGACCGTACAAGTGCACACACACTTTTTGGCACAGGAGCCCAAAAAACTTAGCCATCACTGCTATATATCTTATATTTCAGTCAATTCTTTCTCGTGTGGGAGTTTGATAGGAATGACAACTGATCTTTCCGGGCCAGCCAGCAGCATATCGACAAAAGTCAGTATTTGGGTAGCAAAAGGACAATTAAGGACCCCTTTTCACACAACCACAAGGAGCAAAACTCCCATTGTCACCTGCTGGAAAAGGAACACACACACACACACACACACACTCATACATACAAATGACAAAAACGGTGCAGGGTTTTCCTTAATTTCCTGCCAGGAAGCAGGAAAATGGCCTGACTGGATTCCAGAGGAAGCACAAGGCTGTTCTGCAGTGTACTGATACCACATCTTACCGAAGGGGAAATCGAGGCCTGAAACCGGAAGCCAGTGACCAGGTCCTCGCCTTTACGATGCTAACAAGCAGGTGACCAAAAAACCCCAGTACAGGTAGTCCTCAACTTATGACCGCAATCGAGCCCAACATTCCTGTTGGCTAAGTGAGACATTCGATGAATGAGTTTTCCCCCATTTTAGCAGCTTTCTTGTGAAGGTCGTTTGGCAAGTCTGCACGTCGTTAAGTGAATGCAGCTTCCCCGAGGAAATTTTTGCTTGTCAGAAGGTCGTAAAAAAATATATATATGGGATGCCGTAACTGTCCTAAATAGGAACCAATTGCCCAGCTGCAACAGTTGTTAAGCGTGAAAAACAGTAAAGTCACTTTTTTTAAGGCAACTTCCAAGTCACTAAATAGAATGGTTGTAAGTCGAGGACTACCTGTACAAATCATCTCAGCCACAGCAGCCTTTTTTTCATTCATGATGTATTTATAGGTCTCCATAAATTAAATTTTAAAAAAAAGCACAGAGTTTTAATAAATTCTCAAATCAAAATAGAAAATATATATATATATATAACGGGGGAAAAGGCATCTGAAGATTCTTGGCGAGTAAGGCTGGAGAAGCGGGGATCTTTTGGGGATCTTTTTTGTTTCGGCCTGCTCCTCCGTGGCGTTCTCGGTGGGACCATAAATAAGAGAGGACAGGAGAACGACAGGGCGGGAGGGAAGGGCAGAGGCGGAGATGGGGAGGGGCAAGAATGATTCATGTTCCAATTAGCGCGCCGGCCTGCGGGACGGGTTTTTTTTTTGTTTCATTTCAAGCGTTCGACGAGTCCCTGCGTCAGTCCCAGGTGCAAAAGCTGCGATCGGCTGAGGTTGGCCAGGTGAGGGAAGAAGGCCAGCACTTTCTCCCAACAGAGTTCCAGCAGGCTGGGCACCACGAGCCACATCTTGAAGAGAGAGCCAGTCCGTCTGTTCCGGTGAATGTCCACCACGCCTCCGTGGACGTACATGCAGCCTGCCTGCAGGAGCCAGCAGTAGGAGAGAAACAACAGCTGCTGGAATTGCCTCTTGGAAAGCGGCTCAGCCCCCGGCCTGACCTTTCCTGGCAGCCTGAAGGTTCATGGATGTCTCGTTCGCCAGGTTATCTGAAGGGCTGACTTCAGTGACATCTACCTGACCCACCAGAGTGTGGAGGCAGGGGGGTGTTACTGGTTCCCTCTCTTAAGGAGGGTCATCTGGTGGGATCAAGAAGAGGGAGCCTTTTCTGTGGTGGCTCCCTCCCTGACGAACATCATCCCTGCGGAGATAAGCTCAGCTCCCACTTTTAAGTTTTCCTGTTGTGGTCTGTTGGCTGCCGGCCCCTCCATCAGCCAAATCACAGGAGGAGGAGGTGGCGTGGGAGTCTGGGTCAGCATCCTGAGAGCTCCAAGGGGGAAGAGGGAATGGAGCTGTCAGAGAAAGAGAGAGGCGGAGCCTGGGCCGTCCATCAGCCCTCCGATGGAGGGTCAACAGCCCCCAGGTCTGGAGGTGACTGACGAGGAAGAGGAGGAACAGCTGGGTCCAGTGCCTGATGCGTGGATGCACAGAAGGCAGAGTAGAGGAGTGGAAATCTATGGGCCGGTCCTTGGGACAGAAGAGCCACCACTGCTAGCAAAGCCCCACCCTAGCTCTGGGGATAAAAAGCAGGGGGTGGAGATGAATAGGGGTGGCAGACAACTATTCATCTCCTGGACAGACGGACTTATTAGCCTGTGGTGAAAGAGAAACTTTTTGCCGAGGCTGCCGGCACTCTTAATTAAAGGAATCTCTGAGTTCAAGTCAGAGGGTTTGTTGTGTTTGGGGAGCTGGGTCAGAATATTTCCAAAACGCCCAAAAGATCTGGTATGGCCAGAGGGGCTGGAGACCCCAGGGTGATAGGGAGCCCATCATGAGGTCAGTTGGATTGCGGTCACCAGGTGGGGGTCAACCTCTTACCGGAGTCACAGCAGCACAGTGGAAATAAACAGGCTCAGGCATCACCGCGGGGAGCTTCACCCACTGGAACGTCTGCAGGTTGAGTTTCCAGATATCGCCTAAAATCACCTCTCCGTTGTATCCGCCGCAGACAAAGACATCTGAGACAAGACAGAAGGAATTTCCCCCCCCTCATCAAAATATATGAATTGTGAAATGACTTTTCTGAAGGGTTTCTTTCATCGGTAAGAGTTGTTTCTCCAACTCTTGCGAGTTAAATTCCCCAGTCAGTATGCATTTTAGCCCTGCCTTACAATCTGGGTGAGTTTGAGCCAATCACCAGGAGACTGGGAGTTCCAGTCCCAACTTAGCCACCAAGTTGGCTGGGTAACTTTGAGCCAGTCCCTCTCTTTCAGCCCAACCCAACTCACACAGCTGTTTTTTTTGTGTGGAAAAGAGAGGGAAGGAGGATTAAATACATTTGCCGCCTTGAGTTATTCATTAAAAAATAAAATAAAAATAAAATAAAATAATTTTATTTAAAAAATAAAATTATTTTTTAATTTTATTAAAAAAAATAAAATACATAATGTTAACCTGCCAGAATTCCACCCATCCAAACAGGAAATTGTGTTGTACAAATTCCAAAGTTAAGCTATTTCTTACCATTTTTTATCTGTACACAGCTATGACATCTGCGGGCTGCAGGGTAATCTGTGGGACAAAAGCCTGAATGTGAGTTATTTAGTCCGTAAGATGCTTTTTTGGTTAGTGATCTGACTCCATCTGAAGAATCTGCAAAACTATACAAAAGGGGTGTCCAACCAGGGCAACTTTAATACTTATAGACTTCAATTCCCACAGTTCCCCAGCCAGTATGGGGAAGGTTTAGGAATTGAACTCCATAGGTCTTCAATTCAACTCCAAGGCTGCCAAGGTTGGATTCCCCTGTTGTACAGTTTTACAGATTCTTAGACCTCTGCTCTAAAATATCAGCTACTTTCCCTAAGTGGAAAGGTTAAGTGCTACGACAGAAAAGTTCCTATTTATCTAAAACACCATTTTTTTAAAAAAGCCTTATGGTTATCTGGGAAATTTAACTGATGCAGATAGCAAAAGGGCAAAAATTGGGATATCGAGCACAGACATGAGCTTGAAATATATGCAGAAATTACTCCAAATTAATTGCTAACCTAAATAAAGTCTAGTTATGCAGCAGATATTATTTTGGAAAGAGGGATAAGATTCTTAAGTATCAAATTATTAGAGAAAAAAGCAATTGAAATAATTCATTTTTAATTCTGAATTGATAATTGGGAAAAAAAATCAAATTTTCACAAGAGGCTGGATCTACATTTTAATAAAGCATGTTATAACGATGTTAGAAAACATTCTTTTTTAAATAAGTGTTTTTTATAACACAATACAGAATGATCAGGCCAAAAGAGTTGTAGGTCCAGCTATTTTGCATAAGTCATTTTCACAAATAAGATAAATAAATTCATGAGTTCAGTTTCAATTTCTGATGGCTGCATGAATAGAATATTTATAGCCTTGGGTTGAGCTGTGGGGTCCTTGGTGTTCTCTGAGCTTGGTGGTTTTCTTGCAGACATTTCATGACCTAACTAGGTAACATCATCAGTTTGCAGAAGATTTGCAGAGAGGAGAAGGGAGGGACTGAGAGGTCCTTGGTGCCCTTTGAGCTTGGTGGTTTTCTTGCAGACATTTCATGACCCAACAAGGTAACATCATCAGTGCTAGAAGAGAGTAAGATTTCCAGAAAGGAGGAGGTGAACTGATGTTTCATGACCCAACTAGGTAACATCATCAGTGGTACAAGTGGTGTTTGCTCTCTGTTTTGTAATCACTTGCATATAGAAAGCAACCCCTCCCTTCTAGTATTGATGATGTTCCCTAATTGGGTCATGAAACATCTGCAAAAAACCCACCAAGCTCAGACAGCACCAAGGACCCCACAGTCCTCCTCCTCTTCCTCTCTTCCTCCTCCTGATCATTTCAATTGTCCTTTTCTTCTTTTCTTCCTCCTCCCCACAACCCCCGTTCCCTTCTAACCCTGACACCGTTACCTAATTGGGTTACGAAACATCTGCAAGGAAACCAACCAAGCTCAGCGAGCACCCAGGACCCCACAGCGACACGAATAAATGAAGGTTTCTGAAAACAAAATTAGAAGGGTTGATGGTTGTGAACGATGCCTCTGTGGCATGATTTACGAGTCTTTAAACACATATTCGTCCTCCTTTGGGCTTCCATCCCTACCAACAAACACAGATTGCAACACCCCCTACCTTTCTTCTTATGAGGCTTCGTGGCGATTTCTTCCCAGGTGTTGGTTTCCAGATTGTAGGCATGAATCTTAAGCAAGAGGGGAAAAAAACTCAAGTTACAATTTTTATAAAAAGCAAAGGCAGCCCTGAAGCCCTGGTGAAGGCTCAGCCCTCAGCCCTCAGCCCTCAGGGCAAGCTGCCTCTTCTTTGACAGATGTCAAAGGTTTCAGGATCCAATCTGGGCAGACTGGGACAATTTGCCACAGCCAACTTCTTGTAGTCAATTCATCTCAGCCAATTCGCCCTGGGACAACTTTTAACAATTCTGCTGAATTGTTTAAAATGTGAGTGGTGCGGTGGCCTGGAGGTGGAGCTCTCGCCTCCCAATCAGGAGGCTATGAGTTCAATCCTAGGCAGAGGCAGATATTTCTCTCTCTCTGGGCACAATTGGAATGTATCTGCTGGAAAAAAAACTCCGCATTGGTGACAAGAAGGGCATCCGGCCAGTAAACATTCAGTTGCCCAGACTCCAGCCTGATGCACAAGTTTATGGGGACATTAAACAATAAACTTAATTATTTCAAATAAGTGAAACATTATTTTAATTTTTGCCCTTTCGCATTTCATTCTGTCCCTCCTTTCTCACCCTTTAATGATTCCATTCCACCGTTTCTTTGATATTGATATCTTGTCCCGCAGTGAGTTGGCCTTGATGACTTATCGTAGACCCCAATCTGGGTGGGCAACCAGTATCACAGGTTTTGTCTTCTGAATTTTCATGCTGGGGGCCAACTTCAGGGAACTTCTACTTAGTGCTATGTGTGTTGTTGAGTGTGTGGTGTTTATATACGGCCTGTTGTATGTGGCTTTTAAGACGTTGCTTGGGGTGTTGTGCTGACAGACGGCTTTGAAGCCCGTTGGGTTGTCGTTTGCTCGGGCTGCCCAGCACCATCAGTCAAAGGAAGGTGTCCCAGGTGCTTTGACACCTGTTTTGTCTCGATCACCAAGCTTGTTTTTTTTTTTTTTTCCCCAATAAGCCTTCTTTCGGTCGACACGAACCCCTCTGATGGGGATCCTCTATTTACGACCATTTATTTAATGACCATTCAAAGTTACGATGGCAGTGGAAAAACCTGATGTCAACTCATAAAACATTTCTAGGCCTGTTTTAATAGTTGCCATAAAAGGGGGGGGGGGGGAATGAAGGAAATCTGGAAGAGCAGTGCAACAATTTGGAAGCAAAAGTACATTCCAACTGTTATCTTTAAAAGATTATAATTAAACTACGGAGCTTTTGTCCAGGAATGTATTTAATTGGAGAACATGATGACACCCAGCCCGTAATTGGAGAATATGATTGATGACACCCATGAAGGGGCTCAATTGGAGAATCTGATTTATGACACACCCAGGGGGGAGGGAGGAAACAGGGTCACAGGGGACTGTAAATGACATAGGTCAGAGTTGGCTTCATACAGGGCAGGGCCAGTATGTCGCCTCTAATAAATCCTTTGAAGCTTTTTGCAGTTTGGCTTGAGGATTATGACTTAATTAGGGAGATGGCTGGAATCCTGACACTTGACTTAGGACCACTTTTCACACTTTACCAGCATCCCCATGGTCAGGTGATCAAAATTCAGACCCTTAGCGACTGATTCATATTTATGGTGCTGGCAGTGGTTTTGGGGGGGCTATAGGAACCCAAATAAATAAATAAATATCAATAAAAGGCCTTTGAACAGGTCACCTTGTCCAAGGAGTAAGCCGTCCAAGAAGTCCCGCCTCCCAAGATGTAAATTCTCTGCCCGTCGTGTGCGATTTCGTGCCTGTATCTGAAAGGACAGGGCCGGAGGTCATATTTTAAATTTTATAATATTAAAATTTTATAATGTTAAATAGATTTAATAAAGGAGAATATGTATAGCTCAGGATTGGCAGGTGGTATCAGCTGTTACCTTAACATTTGCTTGGTGCTTCACTACCACGCAGTGACAGTCTGCCATGAACTCTGGGGAAGGTGTATGAGAAGAGAGGAAATGCTTGGGGGGAAGCGAAAGTAACTGTTGTCATCTCCCTGAGATGCTGCCCCAAGGTCACCTGGTTGGGAGAGGAAAGGAGCTGCATACCAACCTACGTTTGAAGTGTCCATTCTGAAAATGTCTTGCTTCAACCTGATTGGCCATTGTGCGTGGGGGGGGGGGATGTCAGCAATGGGAGGTAGATAAGGGAGGGAAAAGTTGAGCTTAGGGATTTTGTCTTGCGATGCTTAGTTGTGTATGCTGTCAACTCGTAAAACATTTTGTATACATGTTTTATCGTTGACAACAGAAAAAAGGGGAGGAGGTTGAAAGAGCAGGTGGCAGTGTGGAATCGAAAGTACATTCCATTCATATTTTCTTCAAAGACTGATTAGATGACTGAAGCTTCTGCCATGCAATTGGAGAACATGATTGCTGACTCTTGGCTATGGATGTTTTTCATTGGATGATGCACCCAGAGGGATGGGGGTAAAAGCAGGATCAAGGGTGACAGTGAATTATGTATCTCAAAGTTGGCTACGCCCAGGTTAGTGCCAAATGTAGAATGTTACCTTCTAAAGTGGAATAAATCCTCTTTAGTTTTGGGAGTGTGGCTCGAGGCTCATGGTTTAATTGGAATAACTGCCGGAACCCTGACATATGCATTACACCAGGACACTTGATTTCTAATAAAATTATACCGTTCTCAACAAATGGATCCAAGGATCACTTCTATTTAGAGGTTTAAGTGCTGGCCAGGTCTGACACAAGGAGTCCTTAGTGCTCTCATTAAATAGATTTGTATCAATCCTAAATAGAATCAACTCAGACTATTCTTTGGAGGGGCAGGCACTGAAGCTGAAGCTCAAATACTTCGCCACCTCAGGAGAAGAGAAGACCCTGATGTTGGGAAAGATGGAAAGTAGAAAGAGAAGAGGATGGCAGAAGTGGGTAAGATAATGTCATGACACAACGAACATGAATTTGGGAAAACACCAGAAGACAGTGGAGGATGAGGGGCCTGATGTGCCATGGACCATGGAGTTGCGAAGAGTCAGACACACCTTAGCAATAGCTTATTATATTGCTTCACAGTGCTTTGCAACCCTCTCTAAGCGGTTTACAAAGTCAGCTTCTTGCCCTCAATAATCTGGGCCCTCATTTTAAGGATGGAAGGATGAGTCACCCTTGAGCCAGTCAGGATCTAACTCCTCGCAATGGGCAGAGTCAGCCTGCAATACAGGTAGTCCTCGATTTACAACAGTTCATTTAAGGACCACTCAGTTACAACGGCCTTGAAAAAAGTAACTTACTTGTGACCTTCTGTCGAGCAAAGTCAACAGGAAGCCAGATTCACTTAACGACCATATTACTAACTGAACTGCACTGATTCACTTAAAAACTGTGACAAGAATGGTTGTAAAACGGGGCCGAATCCACTTAACAAATAGTTCACCTTTAGTCAACAGAAACTTGGGGCTCGTAAGCTGAGGACCACCTGTACTGCGTTCTTAACACCACAACACCCCAGCTCTTGCTTAGCAACTGAACAACAACCTTGTTTTGAATGGCATTGTAAGCCATATATGGTCCCTCGATAGTGAGATTGTAGATGTAAAAATGTCATAAATAAAATGGGACAAATGAATGGAATTGCTTGTGGTTTTGGTTAAAACATATCACTCGTTCAGCAGTTCACAATGAGGCGTTTTTTAAAGAAGGACTGCCATGTTGTTTCTCCCAAGGGACATTCTAAGCATAAAGGAGCCCCCAGAGCATGGACTTTGGCTGACCTTTCCTCCGGCATGTCACAGTGCAGGCTGTTTGGCTTGAGCTGCGTCCATTCCCTGGTGTTGAGGTCCAGCTTATGCAAGTCGGTGCTGTAGATATAGCCAGTCGTTCCTCCAAATACGTACAAGGACCCATTGATGATGGCCATAGCCTGACAAGGAGAAGAGAAAAGGCCATGTGAAAATTAAGTTAGAATTCTTTTATTGGCCAACTGTGATTAGAGACACAAGGAATTTGTCTTGGTGCAAATGCTCTCAGTGCACATAAAAGATACATTGTCAAGAGTCAAGAATCATCAGGTACAACACTTAATAATAGTCATAAGATACAATTAGAGTAGAGTAGAGTAGAGTAGAGTAGAAGAGAATTCTTTCTTGGCCAAGTGTGATTGGACACACAAGGAATTTGTCTTGGTGAAAATGCTCTCAGTGTACATAAAAGAAAAAATGGATGGACTTAGGAAGATATAATGAATGTTATAATATAAATTAATTTAAAATTTTGAATATCTCATATAAAATGATGGAATAATAGTTATAGTCAAATAAATGATTAACGAGGATAATAATGTATACATATATATTAGATTGATAATATGAGAATTTATACGAACTGTGAGGATCACGGAGAGGATGCACAAAAGATTTGTAACCAACCAACACACTACATTGTATGTATGTAATTGGGAGATGGTTTTATGTTTTATGTTTTGGTTGTGTATGTTTGTCTAAAATAAAAATTCTTTAAAAAAGAAAAGAAAAAATACATTCATCAAGAATCATAAGGTACAACACTTACTGTCATAGGGTACAATCAGCAATTAAATCATACTAGGAAACAGTTAATATAAATCGTGAGGATATAAGCGACAAAGTTACAGTCCTACAGTCACAAGTGGGAGGGGATGGGCGATAAGGAGGGATGAGAAGATTAATAGTGATAATAGTGCAGACTTTGTAAATAGTTGGACAGTGTTGAGGGAATTATTTGTTTACTAGAGGGATGGCGTTTGGGAAAAAACTGTCCTTGTGTCTAGTTGTTCTGGTGTACAGGGCTCTATCTAGAACATCTATCTAGAAAACCATAGCCTTGACTATACGTACTTTTGTTGGGAGGAGGATGTCTCTGCTTTTTAGTATGCTGTTTAGATTTACATCTAGATATGTCCCTTTGCTACGACAAGGCAGTAACCCTGAAGGGGTCCACTGCCTGTTCTGACCCAGGCTTTGTAAATCGTAATTAATCACAAACTTGTGTTAAAAGCAAAACCTATCTGATTGCAATGCTGGGAATTGCTTTCATTTCCAGCCAGAGCTAATCTTAAACAGTTCACCAAGATAAGTACACGCTTTTCAGTGCTGTGGAATGCTGCCAAAAACAGAAGTCTCCAAGTAACTGTAAAAGAGACCAACCAAAGTACAAGAAAAAACCAACTGAAGTACAAAGTTTCAAGGATGACTCTGAAATGATCGAACAACTTTGTTTCCTGTAAAGGTTTTGTCATTGAGGTCTGACTTTTATCCCTTATGGGAGGGGCCAATCACTTCCCAGCCTTACTCCCGAGTCTCCCCTTTTGTCTCAGCTGCTCTTGCCTTCTAGCAGCTCTGTGCACATGCACACTGGGAACAGGCTCCCCTGGTTCCTCTTCCTCACTGCTGCCAGACTCCGGAGGCTCCGGAGGCAGCACCCCACTTCCAGATGGTCCTGGCCCTATCCCTGCATTGGATGCAGGACCTTCGTCCGAGTCCTCTCCAGACTCCCAGACTGGTCCCCTTTCTTCCTCACTGTCCGATTCTGCTGCCAACTGCACCGGCTGCTGGCGAACCACAACACTGCCTTAAGAAAGTTCAAAGCATTCTCAAAAGATCCATCTCATCCTGGGTACTCCTTTTTTTTTTAACTATTACCATCTGGCAGATGGTACAGGATAATAATAAAAATAAGGACAAACAGGCTGAAAAACACCTTCTATCCCAGGGCAGTAACTCTGTTGAATTCTACTGTTTAGTGCAGTGTTGGTGCAGTGTCGGGGGGTTTCAATTCAATTGTCGAGAATGTGAAGGATATGTGTTTGTGCTTTATTTGTATAGTCATAATGTACACTGAAGATGGCATTTCATTTCGTCCTGCAGGGCGCAAGAACAATAAAGCACACTAAACTTTAGGGGAAGGTGCAGCGGCTTTCTTGAGCAAGCCCGTGGCTGCCTTTTACCTGCCCGTAGATGCGGTTTGGCTTCTTCCCCCGACAATTGAAGAGGGCCCACCGCTTATACCTCACGTTGCAGACGTGAACGTCGTTGCCGTTGCTCTCTCCAAAGGGGATGCCGGTGCCACCAAAGACCAAGAGGTTATTGCCGTGCAGCACGACTGCGGAAAGATAACACAGAATGGGGGTTCGGTGAACGAGAGGGGCAAAATGGATCCACTGCAAATATATGCCGAGCTGCAAAAAGCAGGGTTAGTCCTCGGCTTACAAGCCCCAACTGGGTCAAACATTTCCGTTGCTAAGCGAAACGGGCAGAGTCGTCTTTGCCCCACTTGAAGACGCTTCTTGCCATGGTTGTTAAATGAATCTGGCTTCCCCCTTGACTTTGCTTGCCGGAAGGTGGCAAAAGGAGGATCACTTCCCATCTTATTGCAATGCGCTCCACATGGGACTGCCCTTGAAGAGCATCTGGAAGCTCCAGTTGGAACAAATGCAGCGGCCCGCCTGATTTTGTGCAGACCACGGTGTGCATATGTGTCACCTCTCCTGCGGGAGCTGCATTGGTTGCCGATTTGCTTCCGGGTGCAATTCAAGGTGCTGGTTATCACCTTTGAAGCCCTTCATGGCTTGGGTCTCAGTTGAGCTGAGGGATAACTGTCTCTTGCCGGTCATATCTACCTGACCCATCAGCAAGGAATGCTGTGGGTCCCATTCCTGAGGGAGATACACCTGGTGGGACCCAGAGGAAGGGCCTTCTCTGTGGTGGCTCCCTCTCTCTGGAACACCATTCCCCCCAGAGATTAGACTGGCCCACACTCTGATTCTCTTCTGGAAGGCACTGAAGACCTGGTTCTGTCAGCAGGCCTGGGGAACCCAGAGCGGGATGGAGCCTGTTAGGGATAACATTGTTCACCCTAACTGTTTTAGGTGAAATACTAACTATGAATCATAGTTAGTGTATGCAGCTTTAAATGTAAAATAGCAACTGTGGGTGTGGTTATGAAAACCATATAAAAGTAGCAAGGCTACAGCTTGCTCTCTCTCTCTCTGGCTTTGATGATCCCTGATTACTGCTTGGAAGCAAGACTGCATTGCTCGAACGGGAGAGACAACGGACTGATTTATGTGAACTGACAATAGGATATTCTACATGGACTTTGCTAACTGAATATCCCTGAATGGACTGACTACATGGTAAATGAATATTGGACTGTTTTTGACTATGCTATAAACTTATACTGGAATAAAATATATTCTTGATAGCACAAGCGTATCTGTTATTTTTACTGTATGTTAATAAACATACAAGCTTAGCTCACTCATTTATCTGTGTGCCTATCTGACTAACGCTGCACATTCTGTTTAGCTTGTCTACCTAACCCTGGTTGGGGAACCCAGGCTTAACAGAGCCTATCAAATGGCTAGTGTGACCTGATGTCGGCGGAGGGTGAGACTTGGGGTGTGTGTGATTTTTTTATTTATTTATTTTCCAGATTTTGTTCTATTGTACTTTATTAATGTATTTGATTTGATTCTTTTTTGATAGTTTTTTATTGGGTTTTTTTTGTTTTCAATATGGCTTTACATTCTGTAAGCCGCCTTGAGTCACCATGGGCGAATAGGCGGCAATATAAATTAATTAAATAAATAATAAAATATGAAATGAAATGAAATGAAATGAAATGAAATGAAATGAAATGAAATGAAATAAAATAAAATATTTATGGCACTGCAGCTGCCATAAATATGAGTCAGTTACCAAGTGCCTGAATTTTGATCACGTGACCCTGAGGGTGCTACAATTGTCATAAATTTGAAAAACAGTCATAAGTCCCTTTTTTTCAGTGTAGCTGCGAACGGCCACCAAACGAATTGTTGTAAGTCAAGGACTACCTGTAATCATGCATAGAGAAGTTGTAACAACAAGCCTCGCATAACAACATATTATTCTAATATGCTTTTTGCACAGTGAAACATGCTGGATGTTTATGTTTAATTTAACTAACTTATTCAATTCTGGCACCAGCCGTCAGCAAATTGTACGCTGTGGGCAGCGTACAATAAAACCAAATACAGCGGGAAAACACAGCATAATGAAATTATTTTAAAAGGGTAAGAAAAGAGGAACACAAGAACAAAACAAGCAAGAATCACTGGCTTACTTCGTTCTTGTGTTTCCTTTCTTATGTCAACTCATAAACCATTCCTAGGCCTGTTTTAGTGGTTGCCATAAAAGGGGGGGGGAGGAAATCTGGAGAGTCGTACAGCAGTTTGGAAGCGGAAGTACATTCCAACTCTTTTTCTTTAAAAGATTTTAACTAAACTACCAGGGCTTTTGCCCGTGAATGTATTTAATTGGAGAATCTGATTGATGACACACCCAGGCGGGAGGGGGGAAAACAGGGTCACAGGGGACTGTAAATGATGTAGGCCAGAGTTGGCTTCATACAGGGCAGTGCCAGTATGTCGTCTCTAATGAATCCTTTGGAGTTTTTTGAAGTTTGGCTTGAGAATCATGATTTAATTGGGCAATTGCTGGAATCCTGACATCTTAATTTTTTTAACTAATTCTATTGTGTTGTGCTTTCCCGTTGAGTTTGGTCTTATCCTTCCCTTTTTAAAATAATTTTAAGGTCAATTTTGAGCTATGTCTTTCACCCGCTAGCACTTACGCGACATGGATGCCAACTCGCGAGGCATGTAGCCCTCAGTGCCCATCTGATGCCAGGTGCCAGTAGCAAAGTTGTATCGCCAGAGCTCCCGGAACAGCGGGTAATCTTCGTTCTCCGGCCCTCCAGATTCATCGTAGTCAGGATTGTATCCTCCAAAGACATACAGGTTGGCATTGTCTGCCACACACCGGTGGCCGCTTCGGGCTGGCGGTGCTCGGTGGCCTAAAGCGGAATAAAGACCTTTTTGTCATTCAGAGAAGAGACAAAGTCCCTGGGGCAAAACTGGGGGAATGCAGAAAATGGAGCACTAAGGCTGTGGGGCAAATGTCACAATGGATAACACCTCAGCATCTCCAACAAAGTACATGTGAGAGCCAGTTTAGTGTAGTGTTAAAGTGCTGGCCTAGAGACTGGGAGTTCTAGTCTCACCTTTATCATGAAAGCCAGCTGGGGGACTTTGGGCCAATCACTAGGAGATGGTGAGCTCTAGTTGCACCTTAGCCAAGAAAGCTAGCTGGATGACTATTTTGGGCCAATCACCAGGACACTGGGATTTCTCGTCCCATCTTAGCCATGAAAGCTGACTGGGTGACTTTGGGCCAGTCACAAGATGTTGAATTCTAGTGGGCCAAACACCAGAAGAATGTGAGTTCTAGTTCTGCCTTGGGCAGGAAGGCCAGGTGGGTGACTTCTGGCCAATCCCCAGTTCTATCTTGCCTTAGACATGAAATGCAGAAGGATAACTGTGACTGGAAGGAGTGTTATATATGTTTGGTGCCCTATTATTTATAAAAAATAAAAGCCAGGATATTAATCGATCAATAGCATATGTAATGCTGCATCAGAAAGCATCTCTGGAGAATTTTAATTGATTCCTAGCTGGGATAGCAAGAGGAATGGTACAAGGCCAGGAATACAGCATTTGACCTGCTGGTGATGAATTACTTAGAACTTCTTCCTCAAAGTAGCAAAAAGCTCTCCTAATAGCAATCACAGAGCTGAGCCTAGTATTACTAAAGGTTTATTTAGGACTATCACAGCACTTCAACCACCAAAAAAATGCACTAAAATAGAACTTCTCTGTAATTCAGCACCTTGGAGAATCAAAGCTTTCCCCCAGAACTGCTAGAATTCAGGCTCCTGTACATTTCATTAGACTTTTAGGAATGTGATCTACACAATGGACAACTCCACTATTTATAATAGTTTGGTATTTTTGGTACCAAATGGGAAAAATGCTTCTGTTAAGGGCAACACCATTGCCTGGGTTTGAACCAATGCAAAACACTTTTTTTTTTTTTTTTTTTTGGGGGGGGGGGAAGAGAATTGTAACCAGCTGGGTGGCTTTGGGCTAGTCCTTCTCTCTCAGCCCAGCCTACCTCCCAGGATTGTTGTACTGGAGAAAATATGGGGAGGGAGGAGTCTGAGATGTGTTCACAGCTTTGAGTTGTTTAGGAGAATACAACAAAGGTGAGACATAAACAACATAAAATAAAAAACATCATATTCTTAAACTAGTTTAATGCTGGTGAAGTGCATTAGACAAAACATAATGTCTTTGACAAAAAATCTAACTGAAGGTTTAGCCAAATCTCCAAAATTTTCTCTTCATCTCCTTCAACCTGACAGCGATGATGCTCGCACAACACACCAAACAACTGAGATGCCCATCATGTCCCAGTACAGCTTCTTGAGCAAACTAAAAACACTGGGAAACTTCCTGTGGCCATTTTCCAAATTCCTTGTACCCAGCACTGACCAAAACTGCTGAATAAGAACAGCATGACTTCCTATTACAGTACTTTCACATGGTTAGTAAATCACAAAAGATGCAAAAAAGCACAATCTTCTTCACATTGGTGACTGCCAGGAAACTCCACACTGTTTCCCTGCCATCAATAAGGAAGTGAGGCCCCCTTGCCTTCTTTTAGGCCTGCTTTCAAGGTCTATCTTTCTCTACACCAGAGGACAAAGGTCTTCAAACTTTCACAGATTAACAGAGTTGGAAGGGATTTTGTAGGTCATCTAGTCCAACCCCAGGCCCAAGCAGGAGACCCTACACCGTTTCTGACAGGTGGCTTGGCATGTTTAAGGCTTTGTGGACTTCCAACTCCCAGAATTCCTAAGCTAACATGACTGGAGGAAGTACACAAGTCTTAAAGCTGTCGAGTTTGAAGATCCCAGCTCTAGGATTTAGAAGGGAAGGTTTGTAGCTCAGGATTCAGTTGTGGAGTCCTTGGTGGTTTGTGAGCTTGGTGGTTTCCTTGCAGATTTTCATGACCCAACTAAGTGACATTATTAGGGAGTGGAAGTTGTAAAGAGAGGGAGGGGGAGGAAGGGAAAGAAGGAAAAGGAATGAAGATGGAGGAGAAGAAGGACTGGGGGGGTCCTTGGTGCTGAGTTGGGTTGCTTTCTTGCAGACATTTCATGACCCAGCTTGGGAATATCATCAGTGTTACAAGGGAGTGGGGTTGAGGAGGAGGACTGTGGGGCCCTTGGAGCTCTCTGAGCTTGGTCTTTTTCTTGAAATTTAATAACTCCACTAGATAACATCATCAGTTCTAGAAAGGAATATGGTTTGTGGAGTGGGGGGAGGAAAACTGTGAGATCCTTGGTGTTCTCTGAGCTTGGCTGTGTTCCTGCAGACATTTCATGACCTATGTAGGTAACCTCATCAGTGTAAGAACGGGGGGTTACTTTGGTTACAAGTGGCTTGCCCCATCAGTATTTGGTGGAAGTGGCCTTGCAGGTTCCTTGATTAGGAAGTTCTTGATTGCTTACTCTTTGTTTGTCTGCATTGGTAGCTCCTTGACGGGGTATAAACAGAGAGCCAACCTCACTCCCTTCTAACACTGATGCCACCTAGCTGGGTTATGAAAATTTGCAAGAAAAAAAAAATCTTCAGAGGGCAGCAAAGACCCCATCATCATCGTCCTCCTCTCCTCTGGAAACCCAATTCCCTTCAAGCAATGATGATGTTACCTAGCTGGATCATGAAACAGCTTCAAGAAAACCACCAAACACAGAGAGGCATCAGGGACATCACATTCCTCCTCATCACTCCTCCCTCTCCCTCTCCCTCTCCCTCTCCCTTTCTCCTTTTCTTTCTCTTTCCCTTCCTCCATCACTCTTCCTCCTTCCCCTTCTCTTGTTCTTTCCCTCCTTCTCTTCCAACCCTCCTTCTCCTCCTCTTCTTTTTCCTCCTCTCCATAAACCCCTCTCTCATGTAGTACTGAGGATGTTACCTTGTTGGCTCATGAAAATGTCTGCAACAAAACCATCAAGCTCAGAGAGCACCATGGACCCCACAGTTTTAATTGTCCTTCTTCCCCTCCTCCTCCTCTTCTTATCCACAAATCCCCAATTCCTTCCAGCACTGATGATGTTCCCTAGTTGGGTCAAGAAACATCTGCAAGAAAACTACCAAGCCCAGAGAGCACCCAGGACCCCCAACAGCCCTTCCATCTCTTCCCGTCACTCCTTCTCCTTTCTCTTCCTCCTCTCTGCAAAGTCCCCTCCCTTCTAGGCCTGATTATGTTACCGATTTGGGAAGGAAACCACCAAGCTTAGAGAGCACCCAGGACCCCACATTTCCTCCTCCTCCTTCCTTTTCATTCCTTCTTCTCCTTCCCCTTCTGCAAACCTCTCTCCCTTCTAGCACTGATAATGTTACCTAGTTGGGTCATGAAATGTCTGCCAGGAAATAACCAGGCTCAGAGAGCACCAAGGACTATTCAGTCTCCTCCTCCCTTCCTCCTCCTCCTTGCAAACCTCACTCCCTTCTAGCACTGATGATGTTTTCTAGTTGGGCCATGAAACATCTGCAAGAAAACATTCAAGCTCAGACAGCACCATGGACCTCAAAGAAGTAGTCCTCCTTCTCCATTCCAGCACTGATGATGTTCCCTTGTTGGGACATGAAACATCTGCAAGGAAACCAACAAGCTCAGAGAGCACCAAGGACCTCAACACTTCCTTCTCCTCCTTCCCCTTCATTCCTCCTCCTGAAAACCCCACTCCCTTTTAACACAGATAATGTTCCCTAGCTGGGTCATGAAACGTCCGCAAGAAAACAACCCAGCTCAGAGAGCACCAAGGACCCCACAGTCCCCCTCCTCTTCCTCCTCTCCACAAACTCCACTCCCTCTTAGCCCTGAAGATGTTACCTACTTGGGTAATGTCTGTAAGAGAACAACCTAGTTCAGAGAGCATCAAGGGCCCCACAGTCCTCCCCCTCCTCCCTTCTAGCACTGAAGATGTTCCCTAACTGGGTCACGAAACGTCTGCAAGAAACCACCAAGCTCAGAGAGCACCAAATGCCCTCCTTCTCTTTCCTTCCTTCCTTCCTTCCTTCCTTTCCTCCCTCCCTCCCTCCCCTTTCCTCCTTCTTTCTGTTCTTCCTCCTCTCCACAAAGCCCATTCCCCTTTAACACTGATGTTCCCTAGTCCTGTCATGAAATGTCTGCAAGAAAACCACCAAGCACAGAGAGCATCAGGGACCCCCACAGCCCTCCCCCTTCCTCCTCTCCTTCTCCATTCAACAAGCCACCCTCCTTATTAGCCCTGATGATATTCCCTAGTTGGGTCACCGAACGCCTGCCAAAAAAAAAAACCTCCCACCAAGCTCAGAGGCCACCACGGATCTCTTCCTCCCCTCCAGGGCTTTCCTGGTGGCCCCCCATCCAGCTCCTGACCCTAAAAAGGACTCCCCTTCTGGAGAATCATCCTACCCACTAAGGCCTGCAGTCCCAACTCTGCCCCCACAAAAGCCTTTGAAAGCCGCTCGCCCTGTCCCTCCTCAAGGGGGCACCCTTCTGAGGTAAAGTGCCCCGGGGTAAGGAAGCTCCGCTCCCCGCTCATTTCGCCTCCTCCGGGGGGGGGGGCTTCACGGGACCCCGATGGAGGACGGAGGCCGAAGGAGAGCCGGATATCCCGCTACCCGGGAAGGGCGTGCGTGTGTGTGTGTGTGTGTGTGTGTATTCTAGGCCGGTTACGCCAGCCCGGCCTATCTCGCATTAGTGTTGTGCGAGGCCTAGGAAGAAAAGAAACGAAGGGCCTGGGCCTCCCTTTGGCTTACCGGCGCGTCCCGGGCCGGGCGGGAGACGGACAAAGCGGTTGAGGAGACCCCCGGAGGGGGCCTGAGCGGCCGGCCCGTCGCCGCTACCCCCTCTTCGCTGCCCGTTGCCGTCCCAGCCCTCTCCGTCGGCCGCAGACATGCTCCCCACCGGCCCGGGCCTGGCCTCACCCCGCGTCCCCTCAACGGCCGAGCAGCGGATCCCCCCTCAGCCTCCTCAAGGCACCGAGACAAGCGGCGTTTCCCCTCTCGGGCCAATCCGCTTCGCCCTAACTCCGCGGCAGCCAATAGGAGGCGCGCTTGTTGCGAGGCGCCGAGGGGGAAGGGCCGGATGACCATAGAGAAGCCGTCAGTCGGTCGGTCGCGCCGGCCGCCCGGCGGAACCCACGTGACCCGGCAAGCGAGGAGGACGGCCGATCTCTCCCTTCGCTTGCACGAAGGGCAAGCAGAAACAATCGAAGCCAGAGAAAAGCTGCTCTGTCTCTCCCGCGCGACCCCTTCGCAAGTGCTGCTGGGGGCTGTAGTTCAATTGTAGGCAATTTTCAAGAGGCCGCACTGATAGCCAGTCGACCACACCTCTGAAATTATCGGGCAATGGATTGCATTTCAGATTCTTGAAGCCTTGATCCTGTCTTGTCTTCCATAGACAGTGGCTGGGGATGATGGGAATGATAGCAGTGTTCCAGTACTTGAGAGGCTGCCACAAATGCAGCGTGTGAATCCAGACAACAGATAATTAAAAGTTGGAAGGGACCTTGTAGGTCATCTAGTCCAACCCCCTGCCCAAGCAAGAGACCGTACATCATTTCTGACAAATGAGAATCCAATCTCTTCTTGAAAGTCTCAAGTGATGGCACTCCCACCACTTCCAAGGGCAATTTCTGTTCCATTTCTTGATTGTTCTCCCTGTCAGAAAGTTTCTCCTTATTTCCAGGTTGAATCTCTCCTTGATCAGTTTCCATCCATTATTCCTTGTCTGGCCTTCAGGTATTTTGGAGAATAGCTTGACCCCTTCCTCTCTGTGGCAGCCCCTCAAATATTGGAAGATTGCTATCCTATCCTGTCTCCCCTGGTCCTTTTGTCCATTAAAATCAGATTAAAGTCAGATTAACAGAGGCGGAAGGGACCTTGTAGGACATCTAGTCCAACCTCTCCCCACCACTAAAGCAGGAGACCCTACACCATTTCTGACAGATGGCAGTCCAATATCATCTTGAAAACCTCCAGCTTGGAAAATACCATGATCCCTTCCTCCTCTCTGTGGCAACCCCTCAAATATTGGAAGAATGCTCTCCTGTCTCCCTTGGTCCTTCTCTTCACTAGACTAGCCAGGTCCAGTTCCTGTAACTGTTCTTCATATGTTTTAACCTCCAGTCCACTCATCATCCTGGTCGCTCTTCTCTCTACTTTTTCTAGAGTCTCAACATCTTTTTCATAATGTGGGTTTATGAAATAGGTTTAAGTACCTGCATGCAATCCCCCCCAAAAAAAGAAAAATCTTTACCAATAGAAGAAAATAGATAAGTCGATACTACAGGTAACCCTTGATTAACAACAGTCCATTTAGTGACCGTTCATAGTCAGAACAGCACTGGAAAAAATGACTTATGACCACTTTTCAGACTTAGGACCGTTGCAGCATCTTCATGGTCACGTGATTTACATTCGGATGCTTGAGAGCCAACTCACATTTATGATGGTTACAGTGTCTGGGGGAGAGTGTCTTGTGATCCCCTTTTGTGACCTTCTGACGAGCAAAATCAATGGGGAAGTTGGATTCACTTCACAACTAGTAATTTAAGAACTGCAGGGATTCACTTAACCCAGGGGTTGCCAACCCTTTGGACTTCAGGGAGCACCAAACTCATAATTTTAAATCCCGCAGACCAGAGACCCTGGGAACATCCCCCAAAAAAGTCTGCTGGCAAATCCCCCACCCCATTTTCCTACTGATTGATCGTTCTTTATTTGGGACTGCAGGATACTGTCTCCAGCTCCATTCGCAGGGGGAGTGGGGGAAAGAGAGTCTTTTGGCTTCATACAAGGAAAGCAGCAGAACCAGCAGAAGTCTTTCTTTCTCTCCCCCAAACTCCACTAGAAATGAGTCTTTGCCAGCGCAGCCGCTTGGAGCAGGAGGCCTTTTGCAGGGTCCCAAAGACTCGTTTCTGGCAGAGTTTGGGGGAGAGCAAGAAAGACTTTGGCTGCTTTCATTGCGTGCAGCCAAAATCAGAATAAGAAAGAAGTGGAAAGAAGCAGCCCGGTGGCCAGGCGAGGTGCGTGGGGCATGTGAACAGCACAGCCTTGTGTTCCTGCGCAGCCTGGATTAATTGCTTTGAGGGGACATTTCTCTCCAGACCATCAAAATTTTCCCACAGACCACCAGTGGTCCCCACAGCCCACTGGTTGGTGACCACTGACTTAACCAACGTGGGAAAAAAAGTTGTAATAAAATGGGGCAAAACTCAACAAATTTCTTGCTTCACAACATAATATTTTAGGCTCAATTGTGGTCCTAAGTTCAGGGCTACCTGTATTATCAACGTATACCCTTTGTTGGGTACATGAAATGTCTACAAGAAAACAACTAAGATCGGAGAGCATCAAGGACCTCACAGCTCAAAATTGGAAAAGCGAAGAGATTCCTACGGATAAAAACGTGATTAGAAAAATATTAGAATGGGCAGAAATGAATAGATTAACACTTGCAATTAAAGAGAAGGAGCAAACTGAATACTATAAGATATGGGAACTATTTTATTGACGGCTAGAGAAAAAATATGAAAGCTAGAAATAGCTAATAGATTAGTGAAACATAGAAAATAGGTTTATAGAATTAAACATGTTAAGAAGAGGAGTGTTATAGTAAGAGAGATATTACCTATGTTAATAAGTTAACCAATCGTCCTCCTTTAGGGAGGAGTCCTCCTTTTGTAAGTTCTGTCCTCTTTCGAAAAGTGTCCTTCTACATGTCCTCCTTTTTGATTTGAAGACTAAT
This sequence comes from Laticauda colubrina, assembly GCA_015471245.1. NCBI lineage: Eukaryota > Metazoa > Chordata > Lepidosauria > Squamata > Elapidae > Laticauda > Laticauda colubrina. The sequence continues at coordinate 1,534,486 of BLBF01000055.1, read as the reverse complement.
CTGTAAATCTTTGTATTTGATCGATGCCGATCCGATCGGTTTTTTGTGATGTGACGTATTTGTATTTGACATTACGATTCATCAAGGCTCGGTACAGTACGGCAAGACGCATACGCTCCACACAGGAGAATTGTTTTGAGAGAGTGTGCTGCTCGCAAGTGGCTTTGTTTTTTTTCTTTAATTTATTGATGTCCTCCTTTTCATTGTAAAAAAGTTGGTCACCTTAATATTAATAAGATAATACAAAAGTAATGAACATGGATGTACATTTTAATTGTCATTGCACAAGATATTTGTACCCAGATGACACACCGTTAAATGGAAAATCAATTGTATGTACTTTAAATAAAATTTTAACAAATGTACCAAAAAAAAAAAAAAAAAAGGATCCCACAGAAATATACTTTCTTAATCAGACTTCCTTTTTGGGATCCTTCAACTGACCAAGCCAGAAGTTGAAGCTTCCTTGCTCAGGAAGTGGTATTGCCTATTTTAGATCAAAGCAAAAGCACCACCTTTTAAATTTGTGCAAAGTGTCTTCTTCGTCTGATGCTCTTTCGTTTCAACACACAACAGATGTTTCAGGGACTTATAACTTCCAGGGGAGGCGCTGAAAAGCTTCAGACCATTCATTCATTTAATTTGAATGGCAGAACAATATATGATCAAAAGGAAAAAAAACAAATTATATTAACAACAAAAATGCAGATGGAAGGACAGAAGTTTGGTGGCGTCCTTGGTGCTCTCTGAGCTTGGTGGAGATTTTTTTGCAGACTTTTGTGACCCAACTATCATCAATGCTGGAAGGGAGGAGGAGGAGAAGGGGGGAAGGTGGAGGACAAGAAGAGAAGTGAGGGGACGAGGTGAAGAAGGAGGAAGAGGAATGACTGTGGGATCCTTGGTGCTTTCTGAGTTCTTTTCTTGCAAAATAATATATAATAAAAGTTTCATGACCCAATTAGGCTTACCATTCACAAAATGTACAATTAAAATTGGGGGGGGGGGGGTTGAACTAGATGACCTACAATGTCCCTTCCAACTTCAATTATCTGAATCTGCAAATTGTAAAAGCATTTTAAACAATTAAAAAAAGATTTTTATTGCTTTAAAATGTTGTTATAGTTCCAACAGTAGAATACTTTTCAAATGTTAATCTGTCGTAGTATATACAGCATATATGAATGGTAAACCATGAATTGAGATGGACAGCTATAGAATAGAATGGAATTCTTTATTGGCCAAGTGTGATTGGACACACAAGGAATTTGTCTTGGTGTAAATACTCTCAGTATACATAAAAGAAAAGATACATTCATCAAGAGTCAAGAATCATCAGGTACAACAATTAATGATAGTCATAGGGTACAATAAGTAATCAGATCATACTAGGAAACAGTCCATATACATTATAAGACACAAGCGACAAAGTTACAGTCATAGTCACAAGTGGGAGGGGATGGGCGATAAGGACCCTACCCTAACCCTAACCCATTTCATGTATTCATTACTATGTACATACTTGTACCTATTATCTTGTAGGTGACTGACAAATCAAAATAAATAAATAAATAAAATAAAGTGATGGTAGTGCAGACTTTGTAATAGTTGAACAGTGTTGAGGGAATTATTTGTTGTTTTTTTAATGAAATTAATGAAACAAAATCATTAAAATTAACCAAAAAAATAGATAAAAGTTTTTGTATTTGCTCAATGAGGGAGAGTTTTTTTTTGTCATTTTTTTAATCCGTTCTGTTCTTTCCCTCCCCCTTCATCCCTATTTATATGAGCTTGCAGGTTTGCAGGTTTACGAAATGAAATAAAAAAATTTATTCCCCCCCCCCCCCCCCAAAAAAAAAAAAAAAAAAAAAAAGAGGGAATGGCCTGTGGCTTGTTCTGAACCAGGGGCTTTCCCCAACCGAGTTGCCACCAGGTATATTAATCTCAGAAATTCATTGGCAGGGCTGAAAAAGGTTGCCAATGTACAATGTACAATCCGGTGCATTGGTGGGATCAACCAAATTGGAGTTTTTTTCCCAGTCTGTCGCCCCACCCTTTCATTTCCACCCCCAGGCATTGTTTCATAAGGGCGCAGAAAGGGAGACTTCTATTCAACCTATAGCCCCCTTCCTCATTTGCAGCCCCAGCATTGTTGCGTAAGGGGACTGGCAGGGACGGCGGAATGAAGCAGTTAAGCCAGGTAGGAACAAAAGTGCCCCGGAACTTCCGTTTCCGGTCTTCGGTTGGCGGGTGTGTGTGTGGGGGGTGGGGGAACGCTTTCTACGGTCGGACCAAGATGGCGGCGCCCAGCCCCGCGGCGGTTGTTGCTCCTGCCGACGCCGATGCCCCGGAGAACGAGAGCGGCGCCCTGGCGACCAAGCCGAAGTCCCCGGCCATCACCCCGCAGAAGGTGCGGGAGCTGATCGACGAAGGCATCGCCTCGGAGGAAGCCGGGCAGGACAGGTGAGCGAGGAAGGACGGAGCCCGCCCGACTCCAGCCAGCATCCCGCCCCGCGTGGCTTCATCTCGGGCGGGAGGGCGGCGGCGGTTGCGGGCCGGAGGAGAGACGGGTTCTGGGCCTGGGGAGGTGGGGGGCGGGATTGGGTGAGGGGAAGGGGCTGGGGGTTTATGGGGGAGTTTCATTGGAGAAGGGGTGCTTCTATGGTCTAGGCGGGGAAGGGGTTGGGATAGAACTAGGTGACCGGGAGTTCTAGTCCCGCCTTCAGCAGAAAAGCTGGTTGGGTAACTTTGGGCCCATCACCTGGAGAAGGTGAGTTCTAGTCCCG
>BLBF01000055.1:1503366-1531693 GCA_015471245.1 Laticauda colubrina | reverse complement strand
TGAGTTCTAGTCCCGCCTTAGGTGTGAAAGATGGCTGGGTGACTTTGAGCCAATCACCTGGAGACAGTGAATTCTAGACCCACTTTAAAGCATAAAGCTTAAGAAGTAGGACCGAGCTGCTTTTTCATTTCAGGAGTTTCCATTCTGATTCTCCCCTGAGCAGGGGGTCAGACTGAATGGCCCCCAGAGATCCTAGCCCAATTCAAAAATTCCATCCAGTGTATTCCTCTACTACCTATTTGTTTTAGACACTTTTAGGGGGGTCTGAGAGAGGGAGATGCGGGAGAAACTGCTAATACTCGCTGTTGTGAATCGAAAATCATTTCTCTGAGTCCTCTCGCTGGCGTTTCAGAAAGGATTCCTCTGCCTTCGGTGAAGTGGCCAATGGCTCTCCCCAGACCAACGAACTGCATTTTGAATCCACCAGCAAAGAGGCTTTCTTCAACAGAGTAGAAACATTCACCATATCCTTTGAGTCCCAATTATTCTAAGGCTGCTTCCTCTTGGGGGGAGGGGAGTGCTCAGAGGAAACAAAATGTACAGGTTGTCCTCAGCTTACGACCACAATGGAGCCCCAAATTTATGTTGCTGAGCGAGATGGTTAAGTGAGTTTTGCCCTATTTTACATCCTTTCTGGCCACAGTGGTTCTGTCAGGATTCCAGCAATCACCCGAATTAAATCATGATTCTCCAACCAAACTTCAAAAAATTTGCAAAGATTTTATTAGAGGCGACTGCCCTCTAATATGGCCTTGCCCTGTGTGCAGAGCCAACTCTGGCCTACATCATTTACAGTCCCCTGTGACCCTGTTCCCCCCCCCCCCCGGGTGTGTCATAACTTAGATTCTCCAACTGAGCACCTTCATGGTATCATCAATCATGTTCTCCAATTAAATATATTCGCGGGCAAAAGAAATGCATGCTGAGTGTGGCAGCTGCTGCGAGCAAACATGAGTTTATCTTGTGTTGACTTTGCTTATCTGTGTTCCTGGCGTCTTCCCAATTGCGTGAGTTTTGCCGTGCTTTCATGTCTGGGATTCTTGCTCCTGCCCTGCCGGACTGATTATCTCATCTTGCCTTGATTGGACTTAACAGTTTTTGTTGACAATGTTTTGGACTTGATTCTCTGCAGCCAAAGGCTCTTCCTGGGAAGAGTTTTTCTCCAGCCCAGAAGGTAACCAGAACATTGGGGAACAAAGTTGGAGCTAATAAAAGGTGGAGCTACTGATGATCTGACTATGTTGCCTTTGTGCCAAGCCCCTCATAGTCACTTGTCAAGCATCTGAATGTAAAGCATGTGACCCTGGGGATGCCACAGTGATTGTAAGTGTGAAAAATGGCCATAAGTCACTATTTTTCAGTGATGATGTAACATTCAGTGATCATGAAATGAACTGTTGTAAGTTCAGGACAACCTCTATTGAGAGCTGTGAGAATTGGAGGAAATTTCATGCTGGCCTATAGAAGTTGATGGGAAAGCCAGCTTTTTCTTAAATCTTAAATTCTTAAATCTCGAGTAGCTTTCCTTAACGCCCAACACTCCCTCAAGTGGGCAGGCAAACCCCACGAGCTATCGCCCCTGATCTGCGCCAAATACGGATGGACCAACGTGGAGTGCGACATGTTGAAATGCTCCAGCTGCCAAGCGTACCTCTGCGCCAGTCTCCAGCTGGCATTCGACTTCAGCAAATGTAAGCCTGTTGGGAGGGCCTGGTCTGTTAACATCTGGAAGGCAAATGGAAACAGTTTGGTTGAGTTTGGAAACAATTGGTTGGTTGAGTAGTTGATTGGTTGGTGGATGGTTGGTTGGTGGAGTGGTTGGTTAGTTGGTGGATTAGTTGGTTGGTTCACTGGTTGGTTGGGTGATTGAGTGTTGGTTGGCTGGCTGGTTGGTTGGTTGGCTGAGTGGTTGGTTGGTTGAGTGATTGAGTGGTTGCTTGGTTGGTCTGCAAAATGAGTTGCCCATCTTGGAACCTCGTAACTCTGGATGGGGCATTTTGCACCACCTTGTCATTGGGACTCCACAGATCTTTAAAAGTGTTCTGCCTTGGGTTGGTCTGCTGTTCATCGGGCCTCTTTGCTTCCTAGATAAGGAGAGGTGCCTGGAGCTGCAGAAGGCCTTATTGGGAGCTCACGAAAAATTCTGCTTCTGGCCAGATAGTCCTTGCCCAGGTAAGAAAAGAGAAAGAAATAGCAAGGTTGGGTTGCACCTGGACATGAGGTCTTCCAGGTGTGTAGGCTGTCTGATGTTGTACCATTTTCTGTGGGAGATGCTCAGAAGAGGCCCTGGTGAAATTGCAGCACTTCTCTTGGATTGCTGCTCTTACAGTCCCTTAACCACGTGCCTGTCAAAGTATAGGTGGTCTTCGACTTACGGCCACAGTGGAGCGCAAAATTTGTCGTCAGTGAAGGAAGGATTCGCTTACCAACTGTGTGACTAGTTTAACAACTGCATTTACTTAACAATTGTGGCAAGAAAGGCTGTAAAATGGGGCATGAAAAAACCCTCGCTTAACCACTGTTTTGCTTAACAACATAACTATGGGGCTCTATAGCGGTCGTAAGTCGAGGACTTCCTGATATCTGCTGCTTTCCTTTCGGATTAGATCGGTTTTCGGTGCTGCTGGTGGAAGAACCCCACGCTCTTTGCAGCAACTTCCTAGAACGCTTCCGAAATCTGTGTCAGCTGCAGCTTCAGCTGCCCTCCCTGAAGCCGGACAGTCTCAAAAATGTGGTATGCTCTTGGTGATGAGATGAGATAAGATAAAGATAACTTTTATTGTCATTTTTTTACTGTGAGCACACTGGCACACATGAAAAATGAAATTCTTTTGCCTGCTCTCAAAAGGAGAATATATATCTACACATACACATACATAACACACATATACAGATGCTATATAATACATCCATCCATCCATATGTCTGTCTATCTATCTATCTATCATTTATCATCCATATCTGTGTATATATCTGTCTCATATATTTCTCATCATCTCTATCTGTGTATTTACCTACCTACCTCAAACTTATTATCTAATATCTATCATCTCTCTCACACCATCTATATCTATCTGTCTGTCTATCATTTATCATCTATATCTGTGTATATATCTATCTCATCTAATGTCTATCATCTTTTTCATCATCTATATCTGTACTTACCTACCCACCTACCTCATACTTACTATCTAGTATCTATCATGTCTCTCACACCATCTATGTCTGTCTGTCTGTCTGTCTGTCTGTCTGTCTGTCTGTCTGTCTGTCTGTCTGTCTGTCTATCTATCTATCTATCTATCTATCTATCTATCTATCTATCTATACCGTGTTTCCTTGAAAATAAGACCCAAGATTGATGAAGGTCTGAGCTCATTAGTTTACCTTTGCAAGACTGTTTGCCAAGGCGTTTGGCTGATTGCGAATGAAATTCACATTATTAATGTAACAAAAGAGGTTTTTGCCGGGACTCAGAATTTTAGTACCTTTTTTAGAGGCCTAGGACAGAACAGGTTGTAACTTGTGCGTTAAATGAGCCAATCTTGACATAAAGATTTACGATAGATGCTGCCCTGGGATTCTTGCTCTACTGATTGTGTTTTAATGGGTTTTGGGTTTTTTTTAAATGGTTTTGATTGGTTTTTTTTTCTTTTTTGATACTTCCATGATCAAATGTGAGTTAGGCAGCTCTAAATTATTTAAGGATGAAAAAATGCAGGCAGTCCTCGACTTAATGACCACAATGGAGCCCACCATTTCTGTCGTTCAGTGAAACATTTGTTAAGTGAGTTTTGCCCCATTTTTACGGCCTTTCTTGCCACCATTGTTAAGTGATTCACCGCAGCTGATAGCCTGGTTGTTAAGTGAATCCGGCTTCCCCCTTGATTTGGCTCATCCGAAGGTCGCAAAAAGGGAATCGTGACTCTGGGGACGCTGCCACCATCATAACTGTGAACCAGTTGCCTGGCCTCTGAATTTTGATCCCACAATCCTGAGGAGACTTCCAAGGTCATAACTATGAAAAATGGTCAGAAGTCACATTTTTGACTGAAGGGTCACTAACCAAACTATTGTAAGCTGAGGACTACCTGTATGTCCAAAACTCTCTTTGGAACATCAGATTAGCATGATTCAAAAACTGACAGAACATTCTGGATTTCTCCAGAATGTTTCCTTCCCGGAACAGCAAGTTGGGCATGTGTGGGTGCAGTGGCCTAGAGGTGGAGCTCTCGCCTCGCAATGAGGAGGCTGTGAGTTCGATCCTAGGTTGGAGGCAGATATTTCTCTCTCTGAGCACGATGAGAATATATCTGCTGAACAAAACTCCGCATTGGCGACAGGAAAGGTATCCGGCCAGTAAAAATACTCTGCTAGCTCTATTCAGTTGCCCAGACTCCACTCCAATGCAAGGGATTACGCGGTCATTAAAAGAGAAAAAAACAAAAAAACCAAACAGCAGGTTGGGCATCCCTGTTAGCTTGGAAACTTCTCGAAACTGTGTTCGCCCACCAAAAAGAGGCTGACCGCCATTTTGGGGGAGGTTGAGAGATTGATTTTAGTCTGTTTGCTTCTCAGTCCTTGACTGAAGACAAGGTCAGCTTTCTCTTGCAACTGATCGAGGAGAAGGAGAAGGAAGAGGAGAACTGCAAAACCGAAGGCGAGAAGACATTGGCCAAGCCGCCTTCGGACCTTCTTCAAGTCCACATCACAGCTTCCATTCTAGCCCTTTGCGGCTGGACCATTAGGTAAGTGAAAGATCAAAATCGGGGTGGGGGGTGGGGAAATCTTATTTTTATTTTTTATTTGTGCCCCAAACTATCCTTTATTTTTAGTCTCTGGCAAACCCGCAGAAAATGGATTCATCATTATCTTATTTTAAGGACCCCATAACCCTTTTCAGGGTGGAGTCTGGGCAACTGAATGGAGCTAGCCAAGTGTTTTAATGGCCAGATGCCCTTCCAGTCACCAGGGTGGAGTTTTGCATTGCTCCCTTTGGGGAAAATGGATTGATTTGATCACTTATTCATTACTTAGAAATTTTTACATTGTCGCCTGCTCGCACATGGTAACTCAGGGAGATAAAAGCACAATATGAAGCAAGGGTCGCCAACCTTTTGGACCTCAGGGACCACCAAACTCATCATTTTAAATCCCGCAGACCAGAGACCCTGGGAACATCCCCCCAAAAAAGTCTGCAGGAAAATCTCCCACCCTGTTTTCGTACCGATCGTTCTTGATTTGGGATCGCAGGATACCGTCTCCAGCTCCATTTGCAGGGGGAGAGAGAGAGACTTTTGGCTTCATGCAAGGAAAGCAGCAGAAGTCTTTCTTTCTCTCCCCCAAACTCCACCAGAAACGAGTCTTTGCAGCCTTTTGGAGCAGGAGGCCTTGCAGGGTCCCAGAGACTCATTTCTGGCGGAGTTTGGGGGAGAGAAAGAAAGACTTTGGCTGCTTTCCTTGCATGCAGCCAAAAGCAGAAGAGAGAAGCGGAAAGAAGCAAAGGTAACCAGGCCAGGCTTGTGGGGTGAGTGGGGCAAGTCCTCCCCTCCACCCTTTCCCCCCTCCCCTCACTACCTCGTGTTGTTCGCAATGCAAGCAACGTAGGCCTTGTGTTCCCACAGGCCATGTGGGCGGTGCAGCCTTGTGTTCCCCCTCAGCCTGGATTAATTGCTTGGGGGGGGTTGACATTTCTCTGAGGACCACCAAAATTTTATCGCGGACCAGCAGTGGTCCCCGGCCCACTGGTTGGCGCCCACTGATAAAAAGGAAAAAAGTGAAAAATAAAAATAATAAAATAATAACTCATCCTCCCACCTTGGCAACAACACACATTCCTACCAGGATTCTCTTTAACAATGGCCAGATTTGCATTACAGCCACCATCTTCACTTAATGACCATGGTGAAGTCACCTGATGAGCCCATTGAAGGATCATTCCAATTTAACGATTGAAAAATTCCAGGCTCAGTCGTGGTGTAATAACTCAAGGGATACCAGTGTGTGAAAAATGCACATAACACAGATAACTTACAAACCGTTCATTTAATGACCATTTGAAGTTGCAATGGCAGCGAAAAAAGTCACAGGGCCCTTTTTTCACGCTTAGCGACCATTGCAGCATTCCCGCAGTCACCTGACCAAAAATTCAGAAGCTTGGCAACTGGCATGTACTTAGGACGGTTGCAGTGTCACATGATCCCTGTTTGCGACCTTCTGATGAGGCGAGTCCATGGGGAAACCAAATTATTTTAACGACGGGTTTCTAACTTCACAACTGCAAGTGATTCACTTAATGACGGCGGCAAGAAAGGTGGTCAAATGAGCCAACACTCCCTGAACAGCATGTCTGGCATAGCCACCGAACCTGTTGGGCTCATCTGCAGTTGTGTTCTAAGCAAGGCTTTCTGAGACACTAAACAACACACGTTAAATCCAAAACCTTTTTGTTTTAGTTCAATGGCCATGAATGATTGTCATTCACAGCCGTAATGAGTCAACCGGTTATAAATAGTCCCATGGAAGTCTGCCAAAGTCCTTCGGGAGAAGTCTGATAAGCACGCACCTTTATCTTTCTTGAAGTGCTACCAATGACTAAAGTCCCAATTAGTCTTTCAAAACCAAACAGAGCACAAATTCACCATGGAGATTTCAGGTTCCAAACCGACCAGAGCAAACAACGTTGCTTCCTACAAAGGCTCCTGTCCCTTTGCACTTCCTTTATATCTTATGAGAGGGGCAGTCACCTGCAAGCCTTACTCCCCAGTTGCCCCTTTTGTCTTAGCTGTTCTTGCCTTCTGGCAGCTCTGTGCACACGCACACTGGGAACAGGCTCCCCCTGCTCCTCCTCCTTGCTGCTGTCAGATTCTGGAGGCTCCAGAGTCAGCACATAAACTCCCAGATGGCCCTGGCCCCATCTCTGCATCGGACGCAGGACCCTTGTCCGAGTCCACCCCAGACTCCAGGACTGGCCCATGTTCCTCCCCACTATCTGACTCTGCTGCTGTCTCTGCAGGCTGTAAGTGGACTACAACAAGTTGTAAGTCAAGTAGCATCCGCATGTACCATATTTTTCAGAGTATATTTGTGAAAATGTATGTGAACCTTACACAGCAAATGTTGTCGAAGCCCCGTCCACTTGCTGCCCCTCACCCTCCAGCCTCTGCCCCCCAGCAATTTGCCTCCTAACTGCGAACAATCTGTTCAGCTTCAGCACAGCCTGATTTAGCACAAGCAGCTGAGCTGTTTCAGGCTGCTGGGATTGGCTGTTGCCGCCTCTGCGTGCCCCATTTTGGGACTCCGCGCGCTCCGTTTTCCACTTGTTCCAATGCCCGCCGCCTAAAAATTGTTAGAATTGTTCAAAAAACAATTTTTGAGCCAAAAATTGTTCACGTGGAGGCCAAAAAAAAAAAAAACGGGCAGTGCAGAGGTGGCAACAGGCAATGGCAAATCCCTGCAGCTTGGAATAGCTGATCGTCGGGAGGCTGATCCAACTGACCATCAGCTGCTTGTGCTCAAATCAGGCTGTGCTGAAGCTGAAGCCGGCTGCTTTTGCTGCAAGGAGACAAATTGCTGGGAGGCAGATTTTTTTTTCTTGTTTTCCTCCCCAAAAGTGAGGTGCATCTTATCCTTCAAAGCATCTCATACTCTGAAAAATATGGCATGTGGTATTTAAATTGTGCTTTGCGTGAAGCAGATTGGCTTTGGATCCTCAGGTTAATTTTTGTGTGCGTCTGTGTGTGTGTGTCTTTTTCCTAGTCCTCCCTCTGGCTCTGTCCATCTCCCCTTGATCAGCTGCTGCCGTTGCATAAGGAAAGTGGGGCTGTGGAGTTTTCACCAGATGGAGTCCACGGAGACCGAGCTGGAGAACCTCTCCAACGTTGCCCCTGTGGCCGAGAAAGCCTCTTTGGGGCCTACCTCCCCACGACGGATGATCACCCGGAGCCAGGACACCAGTGTCCCTCTGGGCTCGGAGCAGGTAATGCTTGAAGCTGGAGGCCCAGCTTCTGAGGGAGGGTCCTGAGGGCAAGGCCTGTGCTTCTAGTCTTGATGTCTGTCGAGATGCTCCGTCCTTCAGGTCTTGGTTGTCCTGAAGGTGTTTTGTTTTGTTTTTTTCCAAGAGGCAACTAGACCTTCTGTTTTTTCTTTGAAGGCGTTTCATTTCTCCTCTGTGAAGTTTCTTCAGCTCCAACTGGATGGTGGACAGAAGGATTGTTACTCCTTGCAGACAAAGCTAGTCATTTGCATCCTTTTTAGAGAGTCGTTGAGGCCACTTGGAGGTTTCTCAGTGTCCTCAGGGTCACCTGAGTAATGCAAATGGTTCCTGTGGTCTTCAGCTTTTTCCCCCCCTGGAAATCCATTCCTGCTCCCACACCATTCCAAGGGTGTCCATCCCAAATTGCACAGCTAAAAGTCTGTAGAGATTCTCCGCCCTTCAAGTCAGGGTTGTCCCAAAGGTGCTTTTTCAGGAGGCAACTGGACTTTCTGGTTTTTCATTTGAAGACCTTTCACTTCTCCTCCAAGAAGCTTCTTCAGCTCCAACTGGATGGTGGAGGACAGGATTGATACTCGTTGCAGACAGCTGGTCATTTGCATCCTTTTTAGAGAGTCGTTGAGGCCACCTGGAGGTTTATCTGTGTCCTCAGAGTCACCTAAGTGGTGCAAATGGGTGTGGAGCCTTCTGACTGGATGATGTTGAATGGGAGTATTGATACTCCTTGCAGACAACTGGTCATTTGCATCCTTTTAGAGGGTTGTTGAGGCCACTTGGAGGCATATCTGTGTCCTCAGGGAGGATTATTGCCGGGACTTTTCTGTGTGTGAATGCTATGAATTCACAGTAACTAAATAGATGGGGTTTTTTGGAGGGACAAGGAGCCTGTTTATTGGTTCTGCTAAGGTTCCGTGGGTCAGAACTCTGTTGTCTCCTTCCTTCCTGCAGCACGAGAAGAGTCCGTCGTCAGTGATCAGCCGCACAAGGGGCGGGGACAGCTTCAGCGAACGTCCCGAGGCTGAAGCAGCCAGCCCCACCACCCGTAGCCGGCCTGTGACCCGCAGCATGGGCCACGGGGAAGCCTGCGGCCCAGGAGCTGAAGTGCCATCCAGCCCCCACCGGAAAGCCAAGCGGCCACGCCTGTACTCCTCCAGCAGTTCCGTGAGCGTGCGTCGTTATTTTATTTGTTTGTATCCCACTTGCATCACATTTATAGACGACTCCAGGTGGCATACATGTCTAATCCTCTTCCTTTCTCTTGTTTTCCCTGCAACAACAACCCTGTGAGGTGGGTTGGGGTGATAGAGTGGGAGGGACTGGCACAAAGTCACCCAGCTGGCTTTCATTCCTAAGGCAGGACTAGAACTCCCGTTCTGGTGATTGACCCAAAGTCACTCAGCTGCATTTACATAGTTAAGGCGGGATTAGAACGCTCCGTCTCCTAGTGATTGGTCGAGAGTCTTTTATTCCTAAGGCAGGACTAGAACTCACTGTCTCCTGGTGATCGGCCAAAAGTCACTCACTCAGCTTTTAAGTCTAAAATGGGACTACAACTCAACATCTTCTAGTGATTGGCCCAGAGTCACCCAGCTGGCTTTCATGCGTAAGGTGGGACTAGAACTCCTTGTCTCTTGGTGATTGACCCAAAGTCACCCAACTGGCTTTTATGCCCAAGGCAGGACTACAACTCACCACCTCCTAGTGATTAGCCCAAGTCACTCAACTGGTTTTCATAATTAAGGTGGGACTGGAACTCCCCTTCTCTTGATGATTGGCCCAACTGGTTTTCAGAGTTAAGGGAGGATTAGAATTAACCTTCTCCTAGTGATTAGCCAAAGGTCACTCAGCCGGTGTTCATGCTTGAAGCAGAACTAGAACTCACTGTCTCTTGGTGATTGCTGATTCATAGCTAAGGCGTGACTAGAACTCACCAGGTGATTGTGCCAGGAACACTCACCTGGCTTTCATGCTTAAGGCAGGTCTAGAACTGGTGTGAGGGCCATGGTAATTCCCTTTTTTCAGAGCCATTGTAACTTTGAACTGTCACTAAATCAATGGCTGTAAGTTGAGAATTACCTGTAGGAAAGCCGCTCATAAAGACCAAAATCAAAATCTCAGCTCTGGTAAAGAAGGAGGAAAAAACTCAAGGTAGTCTCACCTTGATTCTCTTTGGTATAAGAGGGGAAACAGAAGGAAACTTTAGCAGCTCAAGCTCCTATTGTTATACCCCAAAACCATAAGGTCCTTGTCAGGTTTGTCTCCGGACTTGGCCTACCTCAAAAGGCTAAAGATCTAATAGATTAACTCTGGCAATTAAAAAGAAGAAACCAGATTTTACATGCTATGGGACTTACTTTATTAATGGTTGGGAAATAAAACAAGTTAAAATTGAGTAGATGAATATATAGGGGAATAAGTTAAGATTTATAAGTATTAGATCTAAGAAATGATGGCTTATAGAGAAAATGTGATTATTGTTATATTGGTAAGAAAAGTGTTAATTGTTGTATATAATTGTTAGCACAAAATATATGTATCCATTGTATGAATGAAAGATGGAATTATTATAAATATAAAAAATAAAAAATTAGGGATTATGAAAAGCTCAAGAGATCACAGAAATCGGTGGTCCCATTCTGTTTAATCTGGTCAGACCCCACTTGGAGTTCCATGTCCAGTTCTGGATATCTTAATCTCAATAGGATGTGAACAAACTGGAGCACATCCAGAGAAGATCCCCCAAGAACAAACTGGTGCACATGTTGTGGTTCGCCAGCAGCAGGTGCGGATGGCTGAGGTCTCGGAGAGCGAGGACTCAGATGAGGGGCCTGCATGTGATGCAGGACGGGGCCAGGACCATCAGGAAGTGGAGTCTTTGGAGATTGTGGAGGTTGGCAGCATTGATGAAGAGGTCCCCGAGGAGCCTGTGCCCATTGCACATGTGCACAGGGCTGCTCAAAGGAAAGAGCAGCTGCAGCAGCACAGGTGACTCAGGAGTAAAGCTACAAGGTAATGGCCCCTCCCTTAAGAGATAAAAGCCAGCTGAGAAACCGGAGTTCTTTGCAGGAAGCAAAGAAGTTTTTTCAACTCAAGCCTTGTGGATGTTCGGACTCCCTTAGTTTGTGTTTGGAGACTCTTTGTGTTTGAAATGTTTCTTGGCAACTTTATCTAGTGTTCTTGGCAGCCTTGCACAACCTTGGCAAGGCTCGTTCTTATCCGAGACAATTAGTTTGAAACAGCCTTTTAACCGGCAAGGAACAGAATTCATAAAGAATCATTAAAAGGTTTTGCTGTTACCTCCGTTTCGTGTTTGTTTCCCTGAAACAAGGTTTGGGTCAGAACAAACCAGAGAAGATCCCCCAAGAAGAAACTGGAACACGTCCAGAGAAAGATCCACCAAAATGGTTCCAGGTTCTGTCAAGCAAGGTGAAAAGAGGACCTTAATCTGCAGAAGAGAAGATGGAAGATGGATATGATGAAGGTCTTCGGTAGCAATCAGGATCTCCCCTATATGGTTCCAGCTGGTCAGTAGCTCAGTCAAGTTGTTCCCATCAGATGCCTCCAGAAGGCCTTGGACTTCAGCCCCCAGAATTCTCAACCGATTAGAAGTTGAAGTCCCAGCACAAGAAGAATGGATGTTAGTTTGAGAAAGGCTTAAGTAGATAGCTTCTCGTTCATCTCCTGTTTCATTTTGCTTCACTATATCTTAGATCAAAAGCTTGGTCAGGCTCATCCAAGAACTAGTCCAATTAAAGATCATTTCTGGAGCCTTGATGGAATATATGAACATCTGAATCCACTTAGCTTAGGTCAGGAGTTGTGAGGACCCAAAGGGACGTGGCACAAAGGCAACACAGTCAGATAATCAGTAGGAGACCCTTTATTCGCTCCAACTTTGCCCCCAATATCCTGTTTACCTTCTGGCTGGAGAAGACCTCTCCTAGGAAGAGCCTTTGGCTGCAGAGAGTCAAGTCCGAAACGTGGTCAACAAAAACTTTATAAATCCAATCAAGGCAAAATGAGGTAATTAGTCCAGCAGGGCAGGAGCAAGAATTCCAGATGTGAAGGCACGGCAATAACTCAACATGGTTAGGAGGATGCCAGGAACACAGATAACCAAAGTCAACACAAGATAAACTCACGTTTGCTCCCAGCCGTTGCTGCATTCAGCATGTATTTCTTTTAAACTATCTTCATTAGCTTTGGCTAATGAAGGGAATCAGGGCCCTTTCCTCCACCATAAGCTACCCAGCTCACATTGCTCCCTTTTCCATTCCTTCCTGCATGCCCTAGGATGAAGAGAGGGTGGGCCTGGGTCTTCCTCTGAACTCCCTCTCCCTTGTTCTACCTCTTTCCTGCTCTGCCCAGCCGAGCTTTGCCCTTCCCCAGTTTCCTCCACAGCCAACGGAGCCACACTCCCACTCCCTGTCAGCTGTTCGTCTTCCTCCATGGATTCAGACTCTGACAGGGGCATGGCAGGAGTCTCCAAACTTGGCCACTTTTAAGTCTTGTGGACCAACTCAACGTGGCTGGATGAGGAATGGTGGGAGTCGAAACCCACAAGTCTTAAAGTTGCCACAGTTGGAGATCTCTGGCTTAGGTGAAGATGAGCTAATTCTTTACCCAACTTAATCTGGTTGTGTGAACCCAGGCTGTTTTTCTCCCCTAACAGGATTCATCGACCCGGGTTTTCTTCGACCCCCTGGCCCAGCACCGTGACTGGTGTCCGTGGGTCAACGAGGTGAAAGAAGCAACATGGCTTGGAAACAAAGGAGACTCCCTGGAAGAGAAGGCAGACCGTGGTTGGCAGGTGGTCCTGAAAGTTCTTCAGGCTTCCAAGCAGTCAGAAAAGCCAGCCCACCTGGAGTCCGAGGTGAGTCGGACCATCAGTGGTCATCTACTTGGTCTATAGCAGGAGTGTCCAGGCTTGGCAACTTGGAGACTTGTGGACTTCAACTCCCAGAATTCCCCAGTTAAACTCCCCCCCACCCCCTGGTTTCTGCCACTCCTACAGATCCATATTGTAAAATTGTAAACTAACACGGGACTGGTCGACAAAGTTCAGATAACAGATAATCAGAGTTGGAAGGGACCTTGTAGGTTATCTAGTCCAACCCCCCCATGCCCAAGCAGGAGACCCTACATCATTTCTGACAGATGCCAGTCCAATCTCTTCTTGAAAGTCTCAAGTGATGAAGCTCCCACAACTTCTGAGGGAAACTTTTGTTCCATGGGTTGTTTGTTCCCATTGTCAGAAAGTTTCTCCTTATTTCCAGGTTGAATCTCTCCTTGATCAGTTTCCATCCATTATTCCTTGTCTGGTGCTTTGGAAAATAGCTTGACCCCCTTCTTGCTCTCTGGGGCAGCCCTCAAATATTGGAAGATGCCCTCCTGTCTCCCCTGGTCCTTCTCTTCTCTAGACTAGCCAGGCCCAGTTTCTGCAACCGTTCTTCATATGTTTGAGTCTCCAGTCCCCTCATCAATCTGGTTGCTCTTCTCTGCACTTTTCCTCGAGTCTCAACATCTTTTTTATAGTGTGGGGACCAAAACTGGTCTTAGGTGTGGTCTTACTAAGTCTTCATAGAGTGATATTAGTACCTCCCTTGATCTTGATTGTATCCTCTGTTAATGCAACTTAGTTCGTCTAACTTCTTCCAATCCAACTCTGGAAGGTACATTAAGAACTGGTTAGATGCTATCTTCTACAAATGCAGGTCCCAAAGTTGGATCAGAAAGTTTTGGATGGATTTTGGTGGTCATTTCCTTCAGCATTTCTCAACCTTGGTCTTCTTGAAGACGCGTGGACGACAGTTCCCAGAATTCCTCACCCAGCCTTGCCGAAGGTGGGACTGGAACTCACCATCTCCTAGTCAATGGTCCAAAGACACCCAGCCAGATTTCATCCATAAGGTGAGAGTAGAACTCACCTGGTGATTGGGCCAAAGTCATCTAGTCAGCTTCCATGCCGAAGGCAGGATTAAAATTTACAGGCTCCTGGTGATTGGCCAAAAGTCATTCATTCATCTTTTGCATCTAAAATGGGACTAAACTCAACATCTTCTAGTGATTGGCCCAAAGTCACCCAGCTGGCTTTCGTGCCTAAGGTGGGACTAGAACTCAGCATCTCCCGGTGATTGGGCCAGGGTCTTCCAATCAGTTTTCATGCCTAAGACAGGACTAGAACTCACCTTCAAAGTCATCCAGCCACCTTTTATACCTGAAGTGGGACTAGAATTCACAATCTGCTGGTCATTGGCCCCAAATCATCCAGCCACTTTTCTTTTTCTTTTTTTTTAAAGAAAACTTTATTAGCGATTAAAAAAGAAAAACAGTGTATCCAATGCATTGAATACAACTTAACGTTATAGACAAAATTGATATATACAAATACAATATAAATAAACATACAAAACATATAAAACTTCTATATGCTTCGAATCAACTAAGATGGTGTGCTTTCTTCTTGGTAATGATTTTACTACTATTCATTTCTTATTTGGTAAACATTCTTCATTTAAGTACTCCATCAAATACATATCTTTTAAGTTCCTAGTTTTTTCTCTTTAATCTGCTTATACCATTTATCCCAAGCTGTAATATATCTTGAGTCATCCTTATTCCTAAGTTTCAGCGCAGTCAAATATTAATCCAATTATTTGTTGGGATTTGTTCGCCTTTCCAACGTTGTGCCAATGCAATTCTTGCCACTGTGATTATATGGAGAATTAAGTATTTAATTTCATTTGCACAGTCCCCTTTTAACATTCCCAACAAAAACATTTCAGGTTTGAATTCTAACTGAATACTTGTAATTTCTTTAATCTACAGTTATTTTTTTCCAATATTTTTTACTTTTTGGGCAGAGCCACCAAGTGTGGAAGAAGATGTTTGCTTGTTTGCTTACATTTCCAACACATTGGACTCATATTTGGATAAATGTTAGCTAACCTTGAGGGTGACAGATACCACCAGTAACACATTTTGTATCATCTCCTGGTGATTGGCCCAAAGTCACTTTAACTGGTTTTCATAATTAAGGCGGAACTAGAATTCCCCACCTCCCAGTTTCTGTAGCCTGTTGCCTTCACCATAGACCAAACCGCTTCTCTCTTAGCCTTTCTTTGGCATCCTTGTTGCTCTACTTTCTCATTTGTCCCTCTCTTCCTGGCCGCAGAGTCTCTCGACCAAATCCCTCAAGGTCTTCCAGATTTTCCGCCAGTGGGAAGCCGCCTGCTCCTCCTGAAGACCTGCAGACAGCATCGGGACGGTGCAAAGTAGGCTCAGCAGAAACATTACCCATTCGGTTAGCAGGAGGAACGTTGCGTAAGAGAAAGAGACCCAGGGAGAAATAATTACCTACCATCTCCTTCTGGCAAGTCTCACCCTCTTCCCCCATCCACGGATAGAAGCATGGGGCAGTCGCCCACCTCCCACCAAAGAAGAGGCCTTACCTGCAGCACAGATCCCGGGGAAAAAATCCTGCTGCCCCTTCAGAGGTGAGCAGGGACACCTGAGCATTTGTGAAACCCTTGCGCCGGTTCCCAGTTGTCGGGAGGCCTCCAGCAGCTGGACTCCGAGAAATTTCCATTGTAAACTGAACTAGATCCGTTCGGCAACAAGGTCGAGAAGATCCCTTCCCACGGGATCTCTTGGGTTCATCCTCGGAGCTGCATTTGGGTTTTGGCTTCCTTCCTCCTGCCCCTCTTCAATGGGTGTGTGTGTGTGTGTGTGTGTGTGTGTGTGTGTAGAATTTGTTGGGGGAGACCTGATTTGACATTCTCATCACCAGCACAAATATCGGCCCCTGGCACTCCCTGCTGGGGCCCGCCACCCCCCCCCCCCCCCGGTTAACATGCTTCGCATGAAAATCCTTTGACTATCCAGGGATTCAAATTGAGTAGAAATCCTGGCCTGTTTGGGGCAACTAGGATGGAAGTGGAACAACTTGTTTGACTTCTTATTTTTAAGATGGAAAAAGAGAAAGCTCTCCCAGAATTCCCTGAGACGATATTGAGTCTCTCATCTAATAATAATAATAATAATAATAATAATAATAATAATAATAATAATAATAATTTGACGCTCCTTCCTTGTTTCATCATTTGAAAGATCAAAAATTGCTTTTCCTCCACAGACAGGTGGGAAAAATTGGAGAGAGCTTGCCTCAAATCAGGGGTGTCCAACGTTGTCAGCTTTTAAGGCTGGTGGACTTTTAATTCTCAGAATTCACTAGCCAGCTGTGCAGGATGGACTTCAACTCACAGAATTCCCCAGGCAGCTTGGCTGGCTGAAGAATTGTGGGAGTTGTTGTCCGCCAGCCTTAAAGTTGACAAACTTGGACACACCGGCCTTAAATACTAAGTTGTGTATGTTAGCAACCTCCTAAAACATCAGAGGTGGGAGATATGCAGTTGAGAGCTGTTTGACAGGTGGATAAGAAGCCCATTTCATGCATAGCTGGACCCCTTGATTAAAAAAAAAACCATGTTCTAATGTTTTGTGCGATGTTTGTATAAAATAAATAGCAGAATCCAGGCCTATTTATTCGGCGTGTTGTGATGTGTGTATCACTTTTCTCACAGGAGCTGTGGGCTGGCTAGGCAGAGAGAGGGACTTCAGAAAATCATCCAGTGGCTGAGGATAGATTTGAATCCAGATCTCCCTAGATTTAATCTATCATTTTTGGCGCTGTGCTACTATCTCATGCCGGGGTAGAAATTATGAAGGAAGCAATGAAAATCAAAAATGTTTCACTTCCCATCCCAGAAGCTTCTTCGGTTCTGATCAGAACTTTTTCCAAAAAGCAACTAGACATTCTCGGTTTTTGCTCTGAAAATGCTTCACTTCTTCAATTCTAATCAGAACTTATTCCAAAAGGCAGTTGGGCTTTTTCTTTTTTTTTCTTTGAAAACTTTTCCCTCCTGGTCCAAGAAGCTTCTTCAGTTCTCATCAGAACTTTTTCCAAAAGGCAATTGGGCTTTCTCTCTCTTTTTCTTTGAAAACGTTTCTCTCATCCAAGAAGCTTCTTCGGTTCTGATCAGAACTTTTTCCAAAGGGCAACTGGACTTTCTTAGGTTGTTTTTCTTTGAAAACGTTTCGCTCCTCATCCACAAACTTTCTTCGGTTCTGATCAAAACCAAAGAAGCTTCTTGGCCAGGGAGCAAAATGTTTTCAAAGAAAAGAAAAAACACAAGAAAGCCCAGTTGACTTTTGGAAAAAGCACCTGTGGGTCACCTGGGAGCCGTTTTGCCAGGTGTGTCTCAGGATGAGACACTCGGCAGGGATGTTCTCTCGACCAGAAAAAGAATCAAAACAACATAACATCCCGGCCACTCACTCGTTGCTTCGTCGCCAGAGGACAATTTTTCACAGCGTGATAATGAGACACACCTTGGCAGACGAATCCTGACACGTGGAGCATTTCCCTGACAGCGTTTCATGTCAGCCGCAACCCCGGAAGTCCGATGGATTAACATGAGGGAATGTGGCAGCCTCAGCCTACACCAAGTGGCACTTTGCCTGGCATCACGGGACACTCAGTAAGGAAACTGAGTCAGGAGGAGTTTACAGATTCCCCAAAAGGGGAATCACCCAGGCTAGAGATGAACCCAAGGAACGGGGTTCGAGCATGCCGAAGTTTGGGAAAGGAGTCGCGGGGAAGATTCCCCCAAAACGAGTGGATCTTCTCGAATACGACTCAAAAATTCCATCCTTCAGTTTTTACAGCTATCTTATGTGTATTGTTTTGTTTTTATCAAGTAGAATAAAATGCAAAACAGAAAAACACGAATAACAACAAAAGAAAAGAAAAAAATGTGTACAAAAAAGGGGAAAGTCCCAAATATTAATTAAATCTAACATTAAAAAAAAAAAAAAAGTCCATCCCAGCTGGATGCTGATAAAAAAATACAGAAAAACCGTGATAAATTCTCCTTCCCTTATATAACAGGTCTACAAATAGTTATGTTTCCCCATCCTTATTTAACAAGAATACCATATTACTACTACTGTTTATAAAACAAATATTCCAGACAGGATCTTTGATAATGAAATTGACTGAACATCTTATATTATTATTATTACTATTATTAGATTTATTATATATTATTAATATTCTATGCCATACTAATATAATATAACCCAAAATTTACGTTGTTAAGTGAGACATTTCTTAAGTGGGTTTTACCCCATTTTACAACATTTCTTGCCACCGTTGTTAAGTGAATCACTACAGTGATTAGTAACATGGTTGTTAAATGAATCCAGCTTCCCCACTGATCACATGGCCATGGGGATGTTGCAACGATCGTAAGTGTGAAAAATGGTCGTAAGTCACTTTTTTTAGTGCCGTAACTTCAAGCAGTCACTAAACACTTATAAATTGAGGACTACATGTAGATGGATAGATAGATAGATGATAGAGATGGATGGATGGATGGATGGATGGTAGATAAATACCGATGGGTGGATGAATGAATGATAGAACAGATTGGATGGAAGGATGGACAGATGGTAATTAGAGATATAGATAGATTGGATGGATGGATGATAGATTAGAGAGAACAGATTGGATGGTAGATTAGATAGATGATAGATAGGATGGATGGATGGATGGATGATAGAGAATAGATTGGATGGATGGATACATGGTAGATTAGATAGAATTATAAATATATAGAGATGGAGATATACAAAGATATACAGATATACAGAAAAAAAATTATCTCAAATTGTATTCAAAGGCATCTGCTGTTGGGAGCCACAACTGGTTTCGTGCAATGCACTGAGTGGCTGGATGCACAATAAAAGCAACCAAATATGGATCTTATTATTGTATTGCAGACAACTGTTAACATCTCTTATCCGAGTCACAAACTTTTACGCAAAGATGTCAGCAGACACCTTTGAATCAAATTTGTAAGTCAGAAAAGGTGCTAAGAGCGGGCCATCCAATGTTTGTGCCATCGCAGATGAACACAACTCTCCTTGTAATTTCAGGGTTGGAATAATTAACAGTATTATTCATGGCAATAATTACTCTGTTCTTCATCATGTTATTGCAAACATGAGATGTTGCTGTGTAATGATGCTCGCGAGTAACTCGCCATGAGTTAGTTTAATTCAACTTTTCATGCCGTAATTACAACCAGTCACCGTGGCTGTTGCTCACTTGAGCATCCCAGGTATTCCTCAACTTACAACCTTTGTTTAGTGACCAATTGAAGTTCCAATGAAGGAAGGACAATGTATGTTTCCCAGGATAATTATGTGATGACCCAAAGGGACGTGGCACAAAGGCAACACAGTCAGACAATCAGTAGGAGTCCCTTTATTAGCTCCAACTTTGCCCCCAATGTCCTGGTTATCTTCTGGGCTGGAGAAAACCTCTCCTAGGAACAGCCTTTGGCTGCAGAGAATCAAGTCCAAAACGTGGTCAACATAAAACTATAAGTCCAAACAAGGCAAAAGGAGGTAACTGGTCTGGCAAGGCAGGAGCAAGAATTCCAGATGTGAAGGCAAGGCAATAACACGATTGGGAGGATGCCAGGAATGCAGATAAGCAAAGTCAACACAAGATAAACTCATATTTGCTCCCAACAGCTGCTGCACTCAGCATGTATCTCTTTTAAACTCTCATTCCCAGCTGTGGATAATGAAGGGAATCGGGGCCCTTTCCTCCCCCATAAGCTACCCAGCTCACATTGCTCCCTTCTCCATTCCTTCCTGCATGCCCTAGGATGAAGAGGGGGTGGGCCTGGGTCTTCCTCTGAATTTCCCCTCTCCCTTGTTCTCCTTCCCTGCTCTGCCCAGCCGGACTTTGCCCCTCCCCATTTCCCTCCACAGCCAACGGAGCCACACTCCCACTCCCTGTCAGCTGCTCCTCAGAGTCAGACTTGACGGGCATGACAAAATATGGTTGCAGGTTCCAATCTTCTCCCGACTTGTCTTTCGAATGGGGCTTGAACACGAGTCCAAAAGCTCGGAAGACAAAACCTCTGGTCCTGGTAACTGACCCAGATTGGATCCTGAAGTTACAAAAAAGGTGACTTCTGACTACCTGGGGCACAGCACAGAGATAATGCAAACAGCTGGTAGTTCTCTTTATTGCTCCAATGTTCCCCCAAATGCTCCCAGAATTCTGGCAAGTCCCAGAGCAAAGTGATGACATCGGGTGGAATGCAAATATTTTTACTACTGGTTCTGTGGGCATGGCTAGGTGGGAGTGGCCAGGTGACTGGGTGGGTGGGGCTTTGTGTGTGTGTGCAGCATCCCCACCCCATCCCGCTGTTTTTTTGCCTTCCTGGGCCTCAGAGAAGCCTCCTGGGCGAAGCAGTAAAATAGCGAGATGGATCCTGGCACAGCTGATTGTCGGAACAGCTGATCGTTGGGAGAAAAAAAACAAGAAAAAAAAAAAAACCAGTAGCATCTTTTACTCTTACAACCCTTGCAACATCACCATGGTCTCATGATCAAAATTTGGAGGCATGCTTCGTATTTATGATGGTTTACAGTGTCCCCTTTTGTGACCTGATGAGCAAAGTCAACAGGGAAGCCAGATTCATTGAATGACTTTGCTCCTAACTTTACAACTGCAGCAATTCACTTACGACTGTAGCAAGGAAGGTCATAAAATGGGGCAAAAACTCCACAAATGTCTCGCTTAACAACAGAAATTTGGGAGTTCAGTTGTGGTCATTTGTCAAGGACTGCCTGTGTTTCCCTTTTCTTTCTCTTTGAATCTCTCTTTTCACAATGGATGGCATTTAAAGGCTGCTCCTATACCTTTAAAAAATCCAAATTAATTGAACTTTTGTTGATTAATTACATACCTTAATTAACCATTGCATTTGTATGACTTGCATATGGAAAAGTCTGTTGATATTATGGGATTATTCCTCCATTGCTGAAAAAAAAAACCCATTTCTGCAAAAAAAAGAACGCTTTCCCTAAATTACCACCTCAGGTTTATAAACTGGTTCCTTTCAAATCTTTTTTTTTCCCCCCGGTATTCAAATGCTATAATCAGGGAACACTGAAAGAATTCAGTCGTCGGGCATTTTGAAGGCTTAAATGAAATCAAAGCTCTTTTGTAGCAATACTATGTCAAAAGCAGAATCTCAGCTATGGAAAATCTATAAAAAAAATTTTTTCAAGATATTTTTTTTCTAATGGGTTGTGAATAAAAAGTGCTAAGCTGCATTATAAAGCTGCAACAAGTATTGATAGCATAGCAATAGCAATAGTCGTTAGACTTATATACCGTTTTACGGTGTTTTACAGCGCTCTCTAAGCAGTTTACTGAGTCAGCCTTTTGCCCCAACAATTTGGGTTCTCATTTGACCGACCTCGGAAGGAGGGAAGGTCGAGTCAACCTTAAGCCTGGCGAGATTCGAACTGTTGGCAGTTGGTAGAGTTAGCCAATACTGCATTCTAACCAACATGCCACTCTGGCCCTTCCTTCCTTCCTTCCTTCCTTCACTTACAGGCCAGTCTTTTAAAACATGTCAGCTTTAAGATGGATGGACTTCAATTCCCAGAATTCCCCAGCCACTAAATGACGGTTCATTTAGTGACCAAAGTTATAACAACACTGAAAAAAGTGACTTTATGACCTTTTTCACACAACCGTTGCAGTATTCCCATAGTCCCATGACCAAAATTCCGATGCCTGGCAAGTGACTCATATTTATGACGGTTGCAGTCTCCCGGGTCATGCAATCAACTCTGGCAGCCTTCTGATGAAGTGAACTCCTTAGGGAAGCCAAATTCACTTAACGTCTGCACAACCATAGCAGGAAAGGTCAAACAATGGAGCAAAAGTCACGTAAGAAACATCTCGCTTAGCCACAGAAAGTTGCCGTTCCATTCTGGTTGCAAAGCAAGGATGATCGGTAATTCAGTTAGTGAAACGGTCGTTAAGTGAATCTGACTTCCCCGTTGACTTGGCTTGCCAGGAGGGATCTCATGACTCGGGTCTCTGCAGACCGTCATAAACAGGAGCCAGTTGCTAATCATCTGAATTTTAACTCTACAGATAGTCCTCAAATTATGACCACAATCTTTTCCTCCTTCCTCCCTCCTCTCTTCCTTCTTTCCATCTTTTCCTCCTTCCTTCTTTCCTCTTCCTTCCTCCCTTCCGTCCGTCCGTCCATCCATCCATCCTTCTTTTCCTCCACCCATCTTCCCTCATTCCTCTTCTCTTTCTTCCTTTCATCTTTTCCTCCTTCCTTCCATCCCTCTTTTCCTCCTTCCTTCCTTCCATCCCTTCATCTTTTCTTCCTTCCATCCATCTTTTCCTCCTTCCTTCCTTTCTTCCTTCCTTTCTTCCTTCCTTCCTTCCTTCCTTCCTTCCTTCCTTCCTTCCTTCCTTCCTTCCTAATACCCTTAGCAATAGCCCTTAGACTTATATACTGCTTCACAGTGCACCACTATCAAGCCCAGAGTTCATGTGGCTAAGTGAGATAGTTGTTAAGGGAGTTTGGCCCCATTTTACGACTTTTCTTGCCACGGTTGTTAAGTGAATCTGGCTTCCCCCCCCCCCATGGACTTCTTGTCAGAAAAGGTCGCAAAAGAGGATCACATTGCCCCAGGACATTGCAACCATCGTAAATGTGAGTCAGTTGTCAAACATCCGACTGTAAATCATGTGACCACGGGGATGCTGCAACAGACGTTAAAAACAGTCCTAAGTTTCATTTTTCAGTGCCGTTGTAACTTCAAACAGTCGCTAAATGAACTATCGTAAGTTGAGGACTACCTCTATCATCATAAGGGATGCTATGATGGTTGTTAGTGTGAAAAATGGTCCTAAGTTCCCTTTTTTCAGTTCTGCTGCAACTTCAAGTGGTCATTAAATGAACTGTTGTAAGATGAGGACCACCTGTATCCCCATGGGGGGCGCTGCAATGGTTGTAAGTGTGATAAATGGTCATATGTCCCTTTTTTAGTGCCTTGTAATTTCAAATGGTCACTAAATGAATTGTCATAAATTGAGGACTACCTGTATCATGTTGGAGATACTGCGACGGTGATAAGTGAAAAATGGTCAAAAGTCACTTTTTTCAGTTCCGTTGTCACTTCGAATGGTCAGTAAAAGAACTGTTGTAAATTGAGGACTAGCTGTATCATCTTGGAGAAGCTACAACAGTCGTAAGTGTGAAAAACAGTCATAAGTGCCTTTTTTAGTGTCTTGTCACTTCAAATGTCAGTAAATGAACTAATGTAAATTGAGGACCAGCTGTATCACCTTGGAGATGTTATGACAGTCATAAGTGTGAAAAACGAACCTAAGTGTCTTTTTTCAGTGCTGATCTCACTTCAAACAGTCAATAAATGAACTGTCATAAGTCGAGGACTACCTCTATCTCCATGGGGGGTGCTACGATGGTCATAGGCGTAGAAACTATTCTTAAGTCCCTTTTTTCAGTACTGTTGTTAACTCCGGTCACGAAATGAACATTGGTCATAAGTCGAGGACGCCCTGCCGCAGAGCAAAGCATCTGGCGTTGCTGCTTGGGGCAAGCCGAGGCCACCGAGCCAGTTCTGCCGGTTGCTGTTTTCCCCATCCTCCCCGTTTCCGGCAGGGTTGCACCCTGACAAGGTTGCACATCCGTGCCTCCCGTGCTCTGGGCAAAGATCCAGGCACACACCTGCCCTGGTGTGTCATCGGCATCTGGGTGGCCAGGTGAGGCAGGTCGTGACCTCATCGCTCGTAGCAGGATGTCCCGGACAGGTGGAGAATGATGGAGAAATGTTATTCCGGGGGCCGGCCCATTAATTGTGCTCCGTTGAAAGGCAAAAGGAAAACCCTTCAAGCTTGAAGGAAAGGCTGGTTTGTTTCAGAGGTAGTCCTCGAGTTATGACAGTTCCCTTGGTGTCCGTTCAAAGTTACGACGGCACTGCAAAAAGGGACTAGTAGTGAAATTCAAATGAGTTAATAATCGGTTCTCGGCCCCAGTGACCGGCTGGGTGAGCGTGGCCATGGTGGACGTGACCAGGGGGTGTGACAGCCTCCCAGCAGCCTCCTGGGAGCAAAAATGGGCCACGAGGGGGCCATGGCTCACCCTCCTGCACCCCGTTTTGGGCCTAATAGGCCTTCCTGCAGCCCCCTGGGAGCCAAAATTGGCCGTGGGAGGGCCACACCTCACCCCGCCCCCAGTGCCCTGGGCCTAGTAGGTATCCATCCCTGCAACCCTAAAAAGGGGTATAGGGGGGTGAGGCATGCCCCGCACATGGCCCATTTTGGACCTAGTAAATCTCTCTGCAGCCCCCTGGGAGTAAAAATGGGCCATGGGGGGCACACCTTACCCCCCCACTCCATTTTGGGCCCAGTAAGCCTCCCTGCAGCCCCCTTGGAGCAAAAACGGGTCACGGGGGACATGCCTCACCCCCCCCCCCCGTGCCCCGTTTTGGGCCTAGTAGGCCTCCCTGCAGCCTCCTGGGAGCAAAAATGGGCCACGTGAGGGCCATGTGTCACTCCGCCTGTCCCATTTTTGGCCTAGTGGGCCTCCCTGCAGTCCCCTGGGAGCCAAAATGTGCCACGAGGGGGCCATGCCTCATTCCCCCCCCCCCCCCCCCCGTGCCCTGTTTTGGGCCTAGTAGGCCTCCCTGCACTCCCCTGGGAGCAAAAATGGGTTGCATGGGGAGACATGGAAGGGGAGGAGAGGGGCCAGCCAGCAATTTAACAACCAGTTCGGCCGAAGTGGTGTGAACCATTTGAATCCCACCACTGCTTATGGCCGTTTTTTTCACACTTGCAACCCTTGCAGGTTCTCCGTGATCACGGGATCAAAACTTGGATGCTCAGCAACGGACTTGTATTTATGACAGTCATTTTGTCCTGGG
The DNA here is from genome assembly GCA_015471245.1 of Laticauda colubrina. Lineage (NCBI taxonomy): Eukaryota > Metazoa > Chordata > Lepidosauria > Squamata > Elapidae > Laticauda > Laticauda colubrina. The sequence goes on along the minus strand of BLBF01000055.1, from coordinate 1,506,858 downwards.
CTGTGTCACATGATCCCATTTTGTGACCTTCTGACAAGTAAAGTCAATGCAGGAAGCCGGATACACTGAACGACCGTGGGACTAATTTAAGGACGCCGGTGATTTACTTCACAAAGGAGGATTGTCGTAAAATGGGGCAAAAGTCGCTAGACAAATCTCTTACTTTGGACTCCCTTGTGGTCATAAGTTGAGGACTAATTACTATGAAATAAATGAACAGGCGTTAAATAAATGGACAGGCATTCAACTCCTGTAGACGCCTGGCAACTGACTCACAGTTATGATGGTTGCAGAGTCTCCTTTTGCGACCTGCCAAGCAAAGTCAAGGAGGGAAGGCAGATTCACTTAACGACCATGTGACTAACTCAACAACTGTAGGGATCCACTTAAGAACTCTGACAAGATAGAAAATGGGGCAAAACCCACTTCGCTGTCTCACTTAGCAACAGAAAATCCTGGGCTCAATACTGGCCGTAAGTTGAGGACTACCTCTACAAGTAGTCCTCAACTTATGACCACAATTAGGGACAGAAGCCACCAAGAGGAGGTCTCAAATGGTGAGTTTCATATGACCCCAGGATGTTGCAACCATCATATATATTAATACATAATATAATATATAATATATAGTATAATACCAAATAACCAGTGGAACTACTTTCCTCCAGAAATTGTAAATGTTCCAACACTGGAAGTTTTTAAAAAGATGTTGGATAACCATTTGTCTGAAGGGGTATAGGATATCCTGCCTAAGCAGGGGGTTGAACTAGAAGACCTCCAAGGTCCCCTTCCAACTCTGTTATTCTATTCTATTCTATGTTTTATTCTCTATTCTATTCTCTATTCTAATTCTATTCTATTCTATTTCTATTCTATGTTCTATTCTCTATTCTATTCTCTATTCTAATTCTATTCTATTCTATTCTATTCTCTTTTCTCTATTCTCATTCTAGTCTATATTCTATTCTAGTCTATTTCTATTCTATTTCATTCTATTGTCTATTCTATTCTGTATTCTATTCTCTGTTCTCTTCTCATTGTACTCTATTCTCTATTCTATTCTCTATTCTATTCTAATCTCATTCTATTCTATATTGTATATGCTGGTTGCCAAGTGCCCAAATTTTGAACACGAAAATGTGAAGAGGCTGCAAATGGTTGTAAGTTTGAGGACTGGTCATAAAGTGACTTTTATTTCTGGTACTTTGTTAACTTTGGTCACTAAGTGAATCATTGTAATTTGAGAGCTAGCTGTTGACAAGTTGGTGACTTCCCGGAAACATGGTCTGAGACTACCACCATTTCTAACAAGCCTGGGACAGGGAATTCTGGGAAGTGGAGTCCTACATTGCTGCAGGATTATAGTACAGCAGCCTGGGGGATTCTGGGAATTGAAGTCCACACATCATGCAATGGTTGAGTTTGAGAAAAAAATTGCTTGTAGGTAAAGATTGCAAACACGAACAAAACAATATCAAGGGTACATACAATACAGATATTCTTGTCTGAATGGCCCGTGGATTGCTGCTGGAATGCAAACATTAAACCAACATTTGTGGTAAGCCAGGATAAGCCCCCCCTTTCTGGTTTAAAGCATCTTGCACAGCTGCGAATTGATTCACACTGATGCCCGTTTTCCACTTTATTAATCCATTCTCATCCATGGGCCACGTTCAGAGAGGAATCCTGGCTTCCGCAACGTGGTGATTCACAAACCAGGTTCATTCTGGTTTGTTAGTTTGCTTTCTTTGAGACTGATCCGAGGGAGGCTCGGCTTCCAATTATCATTTTTTGCAAGACGCTTGGAGGCCCCTCTGAAGAAAACCTGCGAGGGAGTATTGCGGATGTTCAGCTTATGGCCCAGTGAGATAACAAACCTGTATTTACTTTTCCACTTTAAACCTACATCTGGGCTAAAGTTGCCTTGCCCTCCAGCAGCTCACAAATAAGCCTTGTTCGTAGGGCATTTGCAAACATTTAAGACTCAGGCAGGTGCTGTTGTTGTGGTTTTAAGACATCTCTTTATTTAAACCAGGTTGCCTTCACACACCCCTTGCTAGATGTCTCCATTCCTAAAAGAGGTTTAGCCAGATCTTTCCAGCACCTGTTGGAGATTTCTTGATTTGGGGCCTGCAGAGGTACCCAAGGAATTATTTTTATTTTATTTTATTTCTTTCTCCCCATGCTTTCTGAATTATTTAATTTTTTAATACTGCATTCATTTCCTGCTTATATTTTGTCCTTTGATAGTTCACCGCGAGTCACTTTGACAACTTCCAGTACTGAACATTCAGTCCTCGACATACAACATGCCACGTTTAGTGACCAAAATCACAATGACACTGAAAAAAAGCAACATGACCATTTTTCAGTTGTGACCTTTGCTGGTCACGTGATCAAAATTCAGCCGTTAGGCAACCCACTCATATTTATGACGGTCACAATGTCCCAGGGAATCACGTGATAAAGTCAGTGGGAAAGCTGGATTCACTTAACAATCGGGTTACTCACTTAGCGACTGCAGTGATTCACTTCACAATTGTGGCAAGGCAGGTCGTAAAATCCTCACTTAACAATGGCCTTATTTAGCAGCAAAAATGTGTATGGTGGTTTGACTTATCTAATAAGGCCCAAAAGGCAACCTTTCAACCAGCGAGGTATGGTCAGAAAAGTCACAATGGCAGCCACAACGGTGAGGTAGAATAGATTGATCACACACAAAAAAACCACAAGTGGATTTTCTGTCACATTGGTGCTCTTGCCATCTTGACTTTTTTGACCCTGCATGGCTGATCCTCCTAATTAGACAGGGCCAAGCCCACGAAAGAAAGGTAAGACTTTGGAGAGAAGGTCTTGGGGCTGCCCGTGTATTTGAGGGGGCTGAAGATTTAAGAGACCTCCAATGCCAGACGGGCACGTTCGCCCTGCCCCAAAAATGTCCACTGGAGGATCTACACAAATGCCAAATAGGTTTTTTGGGGGGTGGGTTGCTTATACGCAAATCCCTAGGCAATTTGATAAGAACAGTGTTGGGGTAACCAATCGTGTTGATTTTGCATTTTGTAGTTCGGGGAAATGCAACTTCACCAAGGTTGTGCAAACGCCAACATGGATCTTCTGCAAAACCTGTTTTGATATTGGCCCATTGGTCTGCAGCCAGGCCGAGCTCCTTTATTCTTTTAATTATTTATTAATTAATTTATTCCTTTATTCCTTTATTCATAACCGTGTTGCTTGTGTCTTTACAATTCATATTGTTTATTTGTTTCCTAGTATGATTTGATTGTGTATTAGTAACTGATGACTATCACTAAGTGTTTTACCTTAGGATTCTTGATGAATGTATTTTATTTATATTTTCTTTATGTACACCGAGTACTTATGCACCAATGACAAATTCCTTGTGTGTCCAATCACACTTGGCCAAAAAAAAAATTCTATTCTGTTTTGTTTTGTTTTGTTTTGTTTTGTTTTGTTTTGTTTTGTTTTGTT
>BLBF01000055.1:1406329-1422638 GCA_015471245.1 Laticauda colubrina | reverse complement strand
TCTATCTATCTATCTATCTATCTATCTATCTATCTATCTATCTATCTGTCTATCTATATTTTCTCTGTCTCATTTCTCTCTTACTATCCATCTATTCTATCATCTTTCTCTCTTTCTCATCTCTCACTTTCACTTCTCGATTATGTTTATCACCTATCTCTATCTCTATCTCTCTCATCTCTCTCTCCTATCTATCTATCTATCTATCTATCTATCTATCTATCTATCTATCATCTCTCTCTCTAATCTCTCTCTTGCTCGCTCGCTCTCTCTTTCTCTCTCTCACACACACACACAATCTTTCTCTCCCCCCTTCCCTCCTCTCCCTCCCTCCCTCCCTCTCTCTTTGAGATGCGATGCTGCAGCCACCCAGCTGTCACCAAAGGAGATCAACATCTTAGCTTTCTCTCTTCCCCGGCGATAGTCTTGCAGTCGTGAAATATTTATCACGCTTCTTCGTTTTGCAGAGAGAAGACTGGGAGGAAGCAGTCAGATGGGACCTGGGCACAGGCAGGAGACGCCCAGAAGGGAGCAGCTGAGATCACCTCCTTCTGAGCTGCTCCACTTAGCCCCCCAAAAACTGGAATTCCAGAGGAGGAACCTCCTAACACGGGAGGTAGCAGTCCTCCAGCATTGGAGGGGCTGCCCCAACGAAGGGAGGGGGTCACTCCATTTCCCAAAGCCCCTGAAGGCAGGAGAAGAAGCAACAGATGGAAACTAATCCAGGAGAGGAACAACCTGGAAACAAGGAGGAACAATTAACCTCCTCTTTTTTGAATAAAAACATTGATTCAGAAAAGGCACTGGCATATTCTTCATTTCCCACCACTGTCAACCAACAAAGGAGACCAAACCAGTGATGGGATTCAGCCGGTTCGCACCGGTCCAATAGAACCGGTTGTCAACTTTCTGAGCAGTTTGGTGAACTGGTGCTTGGAAGAAATCATTAGGGCAGAGAACTGGTTGTGAAATGATTTGAATCCCACCACTGGACCAAACCCAACCAGAGAAGCATCTGGGAGGCCTGCCTTGGCATCACCAAACCTCTGGCATCGCCATACATCCCCAACCGTCTCCGCTTGGAGGGATGTCTTTCCTGCCTTCTCCATGCTGGCAGTCGGAAACACCCCCTTTATAAAGCAAACCACGGCTTAGGAGAAAACCATAATCTAGAAGGCGGTCAGTTCCCCACCTCCCCCTCTCCCCTTCCTGGCTCCATGCTTCCTACCTGGTGGCATCTGCCATCAGCCTCGCCAAGGGAGCAGGAAGTACCGCTGGAGGATTGCAGTAACATTATCCCAGAAAAGGGGGGAGGTCTTGGGAGGGACAGAGAATGCAACTTGCTGGATCAACAATGGATGAAGCTGTGCATAATCTTCATTTCAGCCCCTGTTTGGCTCTTCCAATCTGATCTCAGGAAGCCAAGAAACGGGAAAAAAAAAAATTCCAATTTTCGCTGCTTGAAACTCTCTTTTTTCTGTACAGGTGGTCCTTGGCTTATGACTGCAACAGAGCCCAGAATTGCTGTTGTTAAGGGAGAACTGATGACTTTTCTTGCCACACCATCTTGCAGATAGATTGCAGAGGTAATCCTCAGTTTACGACTGCCATTCTGGCCCCAAATATTCGTTGCTAAGCGAGACAGGGGTTTCGCAGGTTTTGCCCCATTTTAAGGACCTTTCTTGCCAAGTTGAGAAATGAATCCCTGTGGTTGATAAGCCCGGTGATTAAGGGAAATCTGACTTCACCACCCCCACCCTGGTTGATTTTGGCTTGTTGGACGGTCACCAAAGGGGAATCGCGTGACTTCGGGACACGGTTGTAACTACAAGTCAGTTCAGACCCATCATCGGAATTTGGATCGCATCGTTGTGGGGGAAAGCTGCCAAGGAAGGTCATCAGGGTGAAGAACAGCCCTAAACAAGACGCTTTTTCCCCCTTGCCCCAGGGCTATTGTAACTTGGAACGAGCAGTCATAAGTCAAGGACTTGCCCGGAGAGATGGGTTGGGGATAAGCAATGGGCAGGATTGGAGTAATATTGGGAGAATTTGGAGTCGTTTGAAGCGGGAATGCAAGGAGGGAAGCTCTTTTTCAGGCCACTCCGTAGAGATTTATCTGGGGCTTCTAATTGGGGAACTGCTCGGGAGAGCCTCCATGTACAGGAGCAGTTTATCAGAGGCCCTATGGGGGGGGGGGATGAAAAAGCCGCTCTCTCTTTCCTGAAAGAAAAAATCATTTCTGAGAGGGGAAAAAAACCAGCACTATTTCTACTTAGCCTGTTTCTATTTCTGGGAGAAAAAAATCAGACCTATTTTCTACAATTGACTCCTGCAGCCAAGAGACTAGTCCACATTGTCAGATGGGGGTGGGGTGAGGGTGGCCGTTACTGTTCAGTCGTTTTGAGTCAAAAAGACCCTGGTAAAACATGGACCCCGGGCTCCCTTCTGTGTCCATAACAGGCAAAAAAGTCAAAATGGCAGCCACCATTTTGTGACCGAAGCTACCCCACATTCACCTTTTTTTTAAAGTGAATTGCAGTTAGTCCTTGATGTCAACTCATAAACCATCCCTAGGCCTGTTTTAGTCGTTGCCATAACAAAAAAAGGGAGGGGTGAGGAAGGAAATCTGGAAGAGCAGTGCAGCAGTTTGGAAGCGGATGTACATCCCAACTGTCACGCCCTTGTTGGAGTCCGATTCTGAGGGGGAGATTGAGCAGCTGACAGGGAGTGCGAGTGAGGCTCCAGAGGTTGTAGAGGAAACGGGGGAAGGGCACAGTCCGGCTGGCCATTCAGAAGAAGACCCAGGCCCACCTCCTCTGCAACCTAGGGCATGCAGGGAGGAATGGAGAAGGGAGCAACATGGCTTACGGGAGAGAAAACGGCCCTGATCCCTTTCATTAGTTGCAGCTGGGAGAACAGGATATAAGTGGGGCGTTTGCACACAGCTCCTTGCTGGAAGCAAAGCGTGCATTATCTTTGTCAAGACTTATCTGGGTTTTGGCATCCTCCCAACTGTGGGTGCTATGTTATCTTGTGGAAGTCTGCAATTTATCATCCTGGCCTGCCATGTTAATTACTTCAGCGTGGTTTGTGTTGTTTTTTTAAATTTCTAATTATCTTTACTTTGGGTTTGGACTGTATTTATTCCCTTTAAATGTAGACCGTTTTTTTGAAGAGTTTGATATCCAGCCAACGATAATTGGACATTGCGGCTCAAGTTGGAGGCAATAAAGGGAATTTATTCTACTTTGGTGATTTTGTTATTTTTGTGTCATGCCCCAGGTCATCACACCAATTCTTATCTTTAAAAGATTGTAACTAAATTACCAGAATATATTTAATTGGAGAATGTGATTGATGACACCCAGCCCATGAAGGTGCTCAATTGGAGAATCTGATTTATGACACACCCAGGCCGGGGGGGGGGGGAAACAGGGTCACAGAGGACTGAAAATGACATAGGACAGAGTTGGCTTCATTTTAGGTTAATGCTGCTCCTAATAAATCCTTTGAAGTTGGTTGGAGTTTGGCTCAAGAATCATTATTTAATTAGGACGATTGCTGGAATCCTGACACTTGACTTACAACCATTTGTTTAGTGACTAATATTACAATGATACTGGGGGGGAAAAGCCATTTTTCACACTTACGACCGTTGCAGCATCCCTGGGATTAAAATCCAGATGTTTGTATGACAGTCGCGGGGGTCATGTGATTCCCCTTTTTGCGACCGTCTGGCAAGCAAAGTCAAGGGGGGAGCCAGATTCACTTGACTGTGTGACTGACTGAACAACCACAGGGATTCACTTAAAGACAGTGGCAAAAAATGTCATAAAGTGGGGCAAAACTCACTGAACAGCTGTCTTGCTAAGCAACAGATATTTTGGAGCTCCATTGTGGCCGTACCTTAAGGATTGCCTGTGCAATCCACCTGCAAGATTCTCAGGCTTTTTTTGATGTAAGTTCATTGCTATATAATATTATTATGTTTCTTTTCAGGCCGGCTCCTTTGGAAAATATAAGGAATTAAATAGGATTAATTCAATAAGGGAGCACACACTGCCCTGTGCAGGCATCCATAGAACTGATTCAGAACTTGAGACTGATATAATTTGGAGAGGAAGAACAAAGAGAAGAGGAATGAGTTTAAAAATACATTTATTCAAATCCTTGAAGGCAGACCTGGAATAATGGATGGAAAGTCAACAAGGAGAGATTCAACCTGGAAATAAGGAGAAGTTTTCCGACAGTGAGAACAATCAACCAAGTTGCCTTCAGAAGTTGTGGGAGCTTCATCCCTGGAAGCTTTCAAGAAAAGATTGGGCTACCATTTGTCAGAAACGGGGTAGGGTCTCCTGCTTGGGCGGAGGTTGGACTAGATGACCTACAAGGTCCCTTCCAACTCTGCTACTCTATTCTAATCCTATTTTCTATTCTATTCTTATTTTCTATTCTATTCCTATTTTAAATTCGATTTCCTATTTTAAATTGTATTATATTCTATTCCTATTTTCTATTATATTATATTCCAATTTTCAATTCTACTCAATTCCATTCCTATTTTCAATTATATTCGACTCTATTTCTATTTTCAATTAGATTCAATTCTATTCCTATTTTCAATTCTATTCCTATTTTCATTTCAATTCAGTTCAATTCCTATTTTCTTTTCTATTCTATTGTATTCTATTCTGTTCTTTCTGTTCCGTTCCGTTCCATTTGAAGGCTAGAGTTTTAAAACCGGAGCAAACGGACAGATGGCAGCCAAAGGCTGACAAAATTGAACATCTGAACATTTCAGTCCTTCTCGGTTTGCTTTTCAGAAGCAGAAAAAGAAGAAATTTAGGGGTATAAATGAAGCTAATCATAATCATAATAAAAATGTGGATAGGGAACATGGCAGTATGGAGACAGCAGAAGAGGAGAGAAAGAACCGGAGAAGATCACCAAATAAATTAGAAATACCTGCGAATAGAAAGAGAACGACTGTGGCAGAAGAAAGCAAAGATAGTCCCAAGAACCATAGGTGCCTTGGGGTGCAACCCCAAAAATATCTGGAGCCCCACTTGGAATCCCAATTGGCATGGACAAAATCCACATCAGTCAATTGCAGAAGGTAGCTTGACTTGGAACAGCTGACATCCTGCAAATCTTTCACTCCTATTATGAAAAGGAAAGGCCTCAAGTGATGGACAAAAATGCCAGCTCCGGTCCAAACATCTGCCTGACTGTGCCACCAACCATAATAATAATATCAACATTGACAATATATCCCCACCAGTCAATTTCAGAAGGCAGCTTGGAGCAGCTGACATCCTGCATACCTTTCATATTATTAAACAGGAATATCTGGAAAGACTCAAGTGGTAGACAAAAATGCCAGATCCAGTCCAAACATCTGGCTGACTGTGCCACCAACCATAATATCGGTACTGACAAGATATTCCCATCGGTTAATTGCAGAAGGCAGCTTGGAGTGGCTGACATCCTGCAATGATACCTTTAACCCCATCAAACATGCACATCTGGCTATCCCAGGTCCTTGGGAACGACTAGGTTGGGGGACCAAAAATGCCAAATCCAGTGTGAACATCTGGCTATTTGACTCACTTTCATAATAATAATTCAGAAAACAGTGGCAAAGGTGTCATGCCAAGAGAATAGAGCCCACAGAAGGCTAGAGAGATTTACAGTGACTTGGAAAAAAAAAACCATTATCGGCATAATGTGTTGTGTGAATCAGACCTTGCTGAACAAACCTGAGTTTAACCTTGTCTGAATAGCCCAAATTGCTTTCACCTTCATTTAACCTTAACCTGATTTGTGTGGTGTTTTTTTTTTCAGCCAAAAGCAACTGCTCTGAATGGTTGTGGAAACTGTTAATGGGAAAATAATTTAAGCTAATAGTGGGAATCTAAAAGCATTTTGTACATGCTCAGGGGTACTTTGGTCATGGTAGCATCACAAGATCCAGATTGGTATCCTAATCCTGGTGTGTATATGTGTGTGTGTGTAAGTCACTACATTTTTTTCTGCTGAACATCTTTGCTCCCATTTCAGTTGCAATTGCAAGTATTTATATTTCAAATTTTGAAATACATAGAGATTTGTGATTATTCTGCAGAATAAAAGATAATTTATCCTTTAATAATTCGAAGGATAAGTAATAATTTAAAGAATCATTTTTGAAGGATAAATTGATCCTTAGGCTACAACCGATCAGAGTGATTTCTTGTCTCGGATGAAATAAATAAGAAATCACAGAAGGCAACATTCTTGGTATATAGATAAAATATTTTGTTGTATTATATCTGATGATTTCAGTGTTTGTTTTTTTTAATGCTGTGAGGCATCCAGAGTCCTTTGGGTACGAGATGGGCAGCAGATACATTTATTAATAAACAAATAATAAATACATAATATAAAAATATAATTGAATATGTTTTGATTACAGAAATTCTTTGCCTGTTGAAAACGCGTCGAATTTTGCAGGGTTGTTTTTTTTTTTTTTTAATTAAAAAAAATCCGATATCTACCCATTGCAGGATTCCGTTTTGTTTCTCTTTCGGAAATGTAGTGATTTCTAAAAATGTAGTTCTGAAATTTAGCGATTATTAGAGGCGGGAAGCAAAACCCCAGCCGGCGCTTCAACACACACAATCCACATTTTCTTTCTTGAGGTCAAACCGAAACGTCCTGCTTTTTGGAAGGGGAACGTCAGTTCAATCCCCGTTTCGGAAAGCCCAAAAAAAAAAAAAAAAAAAAAGCTAATAGAAACGGATCGAAGGAGGGAAAAACACACACCTTTTTTTACCTGGAAGTTTCGGCCTGAGTTTCTGCCCACCGACACCCCCCCCCCCCTCTTTTACAAATTGCTTTTCGGTGCATTTTCCTCCCGTTGCAAAAGGAGCCTGCAAAGGGGAGGAGTGGGGGTGTTTGCATTCCAGCTCTGGGACCCCCTAATCGGGGCTTTGGGAGGCAGCAGAGACCCCCAAGGAGGGGGGAAGAGGAGGGGGGGGGGCGTACCAAGCTGGCGATTTCCTCGCGAGTAAAGACCCCGTCATAGCCCGGCCTTAAGAGGAGCGCAGGAGGTTGGTTGGGGGAGGGTTGGTCGGTTTGCAAGCCCACCGTCCGGGAAGCGATGGTGTTTCTTTCAAGGGGGCGACCCTGCCCCCTAAAAGAAATGCTCTTTTCGCCCCGACCCGCGATGCCTTCTTTTCTCTTTGCATAATAGGAGCTGCTTTTAATTTTTCCCTTTCCAAAACCTCGGATGCCATCCGGACTTTCATCCCTTCTCTTTTCTTGCCGGGTTTCCTACCAATGGGATAAACAAACAAAAAAAACAACCTTATTTTTTTTAAAGGGGGTAGAAGAGAGAGAGAGAGAGAGAGAATTTATTGAATTTTTATTTCATTTATTTTATATTTATTTCCTTTGTTTCATTTCATTATTATATTTCATTTTATATTTTTTGTTTTATTTATTGTATTCTCTACTTTATTTCATTCTCTTTTGTTTTGTTTTATTCTCTATTTCATTGTATTCTCGATTTTATTGCATTCTCTATTCGATTTTATTCTCTATTTTGTGTTCTTTTGTTTTATTCATTGCATTCTCTATTTTATGGTATTCTCTATTTTGTTTCCTTTTTCTTTCTTTATTGTATTCTCTATTTTATGGAATTCTCCCTTTTATTTTGTTTTGTTTGATTTTATTTCGAGAGCCGCCCAATTCTACCGAGGGATTCCAGGCGGGCAAATCACTCTAAATTTTTTATTTTTTTTAAAAAAAAAGGAATTTAAAAACACACACACACGAAAACACTTACAAAAAAAATAAAATAAAAAAACCCATCCACCGGGTAAAATAATATTTATTATTTGGGAAAACGAACTCACGAACATGAAACGGAACGAACGTCAAGCGATCCTAACACGCCTTGTCCGTCGCGACCATCCTCGGATCCTCTCCCGGATCCAGCGGTTGGATGCGAAGCTCCGATCCAGGTCTCCACCTCTGGCCCAACAAACCACCATCGCATCCAACGACCTTCGATTTATATCGTGGTTAAACGTTAGAGGTTAAAAGCCACCGCAAAAATTAATTTTGATTTTTCAAAGAGAGAGAGAGAGAGAGGAAAGATCCCATTCTTTGCTAAATTTGTAAAAAAAAAAAAAAAAGATGAGAAGATGATTTATGGACGGTGGAGGGGGGTCTGCAGGAAAAGGAGGAGAAACCCCCCCCCCACAGACCCCTCAACAGCCAGGGACCCAGATAGAAAAAGGGTCTGGGGGCGGGGAGGCGGATTGGGAATCCCACTCGCCCTCTTTGCCTCCCGCAGCCTGCTCAGTCTCTAGCAGGGCCCCCTCCCTCCCTCCCTCCCTCCCTCGCCCGCCACCCCCTCCCCAGGTCTGGGGCTTTTCCGCTTTAATCCTCCCCGCCAGGCTAGGCTGTTAGCAATCCGATCCCCCCGCCTGGGGGAAGGAAGAGGGGGCGTCTTTCCCCACCAAGTGATCCAACTGGTTTGGTTGTCTTTCATTCGGATTCGCCTCCCGGACGCCTTTCTATAGAAGTGTGTGTGTGTGTGTGTGTGTGTGTGTTGGGTTGTGTGGTGGGTTGGGGGAGATGTTACCCCCCACGCCCCTTTTTTCTAAACCATTGACTCTCTCCCCCCAGATCCTAGTTTTTAAGAAAACCCTCCAAACACGTGTGAACTGCGACCCCTTTGCCGTCTCAGAATTCACAAAAGGAGAGTCGGAAAAGGACCTTGGAGGTCTTCTAGTCCAGCCCCCCCCCCCCCCCCCCCCCCGCTCAGGATATCGCCTACTGAGGAAACCTGCTGTCTTACTGCTTAAAAAAACCTTCCACCGTTTCAGACAAATGGTTTATTTATTTTGTCAATCGCTTGCAAGATAACAGGTATAAGTATAAACATAGTTATGAACATATGAAATGGATACATATAAAAAAAATAAAAAGAAACAATAGGACAGGGACGGTAGGCACGTTGGTGCGCTTATGCACGCCCAATTATTATATATTATACACATACATATAGATATGCACACATACATACATATATACATATACATGCACACATATACATATATATTATATGCCCCATTGCCCAATCTTTTCTTTACAAACTTCCAGTGTTGGGCGAATTCACAATTGCTGGTGGCAAGGAGTTCCACTGGTTAATTGTCCTGGCTTGTACCGGAGGAACTGCGGATGTACAAAAGGTAATAAATTTGTGGACACGTGTCTGGAGAAGGAGGGGGACCCCTGTTCGCCTTTCTTTCCAAACAACTATTTGTCGTCGTCCCCCTCCCCGCTTGCAGAGACTGGTTTAAGAAAACTCCCCTTCCCAGCACGTGTGAAAACACACATGCACACACGCACACGCACGTCTTTCCCTATGGAGCACACTGACTAAGCTTCCTTCTCAGGAAAGCAAAATCGAGAGGGGAGGGGGATTGCTATAACCCACCCCATTTTTCCAGGGTGAGGAAACTGGTTCCGAAGGCTGACACGGATACGGGGAAACCGCCCCTCATCCAGAACACGTGTACGCCAAGCCAGAGGAACAGGAAGCTAGTTTTGGGGTTCCCTTCTTTTGAGGGGGGGGTTAGACACACAAATAGCTGCGGGTTGTCACTGTCTCTCCCTCCAATGGACGTAATTGGCGTGTTTTATTTATTAGTTTTTTAATGCATCAATATTTTATGACGATCAAAAGATAGTATCGGAGAGGATCAGAAAATGGAAGTTGAAAGATTGTGGTTCAAAACCGGCTGGGGCTTATGGGTTTCCTGGTGCCACCCCATTTTTTTTTTTCCTTGAATGGCCCTTAGAAAAAATCTGGGCATTGACGACATTTCAATCTGTCAATCGTAAAATTGCTTGGATCCTTGCGCGGATTTATTAGGACATCCTAAATTCTTGGGAATAAGTCTATGTTGAAGGCCAAAGAACTGGCAGCAGCTGTGATTTCACTCCGGTTTCGAACAGAAATAATCCTAAAATACTCAGAAAGGCTAAACCAGGTCTAAACATCTGTCTGACTGGGCGACCATCCATCATAAAGAACAGACCATCATTCCTGGCTATTAATCTGTGAGAGGCGTAAATAAAATGTTGTGCATAAATAAAATGTAACAATCCTGAAAGACGAGAGAAGACCGGATCCTGAAAGAGAGACTGGACAGCCTCCTGTCTGGAATAGTATGGGATCCCCTGCTTGAGCAGAGGGTTGGACTAAATGACCTTCAAAGGGCCCTTCCGGCTCTATTCTGATTGAAGACGTCGCGCAAATTAGAACATTCGAATAGAAAGCGATTCTTCATTCGCTCAAGGGAGGGATCGTGAAACATTCGCTGCAGGGAAAGCCACAATTACGCCCCCCCCCAAAAAAAAATATCTCCCCCAAATAATGATCTGCCCTTGGCATTCCCCAAGCCGGCGCCCTCCAGGTGTATAGGAGGACGAGAGCCGGGGCGTCGGGGGGGCGGCGCAAAGCAAGGGATTTTGGGGCGGGGTTTTTTTTTTTGACGGAACGGGCCCCAATGCACAGACTAGACTCCCCCCCTTCCGGCTGGGCTGGTGGTGAGGGCTGGGGGTCAGTTTGGCTGCCCTCTATCCACAATCGGAGGGCGCCAGGTTGGAGTCATGGGCGCAGGGAAACCTTCCTTAAAAGGGGGGCGGTCGGTTTGCAGATGGCGCCCGCCATTTTCGCCCCCCCCCCTCACCGCTGGTTGGCTGGCCTTCCTCCTCGTCCTCCTCCTCCTCCTCCTCCGCGTTGATGCTACTCAGGGCTGGACAAAGGAAGGCCGACGGAGGGGAGGGGCGGCGGCGGAGCCCCTTGGAAAAAAAAATGTGCCGCGGGTGGAGCGCCTAAATTTTTAACAAGGGCCCCGCCCGCCTTTAGAGCCCCCCCCCCTTCCCTTTCGTTCCGGCCTCGGGTCGGCCAGGATACCGGATACCTGCCTGGCTCAGGTATCGCCGGATCGCCTTACCTGGCGCGGGGCCGACCACGCCAGCAGGTAAGTGGGTACCCGGAGGGGCGCGGAGGGAGGTGCCAGCCCAGTCGAGGCTGTATAAAGGGCGGCCGGGCCCGGATGGGAGCCAGCCCGACGGAGCGCACCGGGCCCAGGTAAGGCGGGCCGGGGCTGAAGCTGGAATCCCGCCGGCCTTCCTGCCCGACTCCTCCCTTCCTTTCCTTTCCCTTCCCTTCCCACCTGGCGCCTGGCTCCGCCTCCGCGCAGGTGCGCAGGGTCTCCCTCCCTTCCAGGTATTCCGCGCCGGGGGGAGCAAGCCAGGGATGAGTGGGGGGGCTTGGCCCTTCCCCGCGGGCAGGAGAGATGGGAGACCCCTCCCCTCAATTCCGGCCCGGCTCCTGCCTTCTTCCCCGCGATCACCTCCAACCCCCTCCGGGATTCCAGCGCTCGGGTTTAAATCCTTCTCGCATGACGAGTTAGGATTTTTCAAAAACAAAAACCCTCCTCGCGGGATTTTTCGGCCCTCGGGTCGTGTGAACGACGTCCGTGGGCGCTCTCCGTGATTCGGGTTTGGGCTGCGTGGAATTGGGTCGGGATTGCCCGGATTAGAAACCGCGTGGGACCTCATCCTGGGGAAAGCGGGGCGGGAAACGCTGCAAGGGTGGCGTTCCCACGACTCTCTGAACCCTTCGATTAGACCAAACCCCTGTTTACCTTCAAAGTTTCCAGGCTCAGCCCTACCTTCCCTTGGTGCCAAATTCGCGTCAGAAACACGGGTGGGTTTATGCACCTCCCGACTCGCAGAGTTCCTCCGATAAACCATGGTTGGAGGCTCTGGTCGTGGGAACGCAGTAGTGACTCGGTTGCAGATTTGGAGCAGACCCATGGATTTCAACTAGACAGAGATTGACCCAGTCGCTTTATACGAACCCCGCACCCCCGCCCAGGGACGGTTCCGAAGGGTTTATAATTCCAGACCCGCCCGATCTGGAAGCCCTTACGGCCTCATTCACACGACCTCTTTTTAGCCAATTCACTCCCAAAGCTTGACGAATGTTGACCTTGGTTAGTTATCCCCTTTTTTTTAATGGTTTGTGCAAACCTCTGGTTAGTTTATGGCACGCCCGATGCCGCCGACCCAGAGAAGGTGTTCACGCAAGGCTCCGCTTGAGGGTCGTGTGAATGGACCCACCGAGACTCTCATGGGTTAGATCGGGGCCAGCCTCTTCACGGCACCTAATATGGGTCGTTTTAATTTCCATCGCAGTTTTTAGCTGTCGTTTGTTTGTTTTTCTTGGTTGACAAAGAGAAGGGGAAAAAAAAACCCA
Organism: Laticauda colubrina; assembly: GCA_015471245.1. Taxonomy (NCBI): domain Eukaryota; kingdom Metazoa; phylum Chordata; class Lepidosauria; order Squamata; family Elapidae; genus Laticauda; species Laticauda colubrina. Next base: position 1,410,313 of record BLBF01000055.1, on the reverse strand, counting down.
CAACGAATAAATTCAGAATTCTGAGCCAAAAGAAAAGGCCGAGCTCGTTGTGGGGTGCCGGGGGGAGGTGGCAAGAACGCCCCCCCTCCTCAATCGCGAAGCCAAGCCGCCCTATTCCATAGGAATCCCGGGCTCTGTTCACGCCAGTTTAGTGGGTCGTCGGAATGCAACTGTCAAACGCGTGCAAAAGAAGAGTGTGGGCGCCTTGAAGACGAAGCCGCTTAAGAGTCTCTTTCTGTGCTTGGTTCGCAGGCCTCTTCTTCAGGGAGGGGTGCAGTCCTCCCCCCTTATGGGCAGCATCCCGGCATTGCCAAGAGGCCCCCGTCAGCGTCATCAGCTCCGGGAGGAAGAATAGAGAAAGAAAGAAAGAAAGAAAGAAAGAAAGAAAGAAAGAAAGAAAGAAAGAAAGAAAGAAAGGGAGGTAATTGGAAGGAAAAAAAACTCGACTTTACTGTAGGGGGTGCGGTGGGTGGGAGGAGCAGAGGGGAGGGGAAGGAATTGGGGAGGGGAGAGAGAGAGAGAGAAATCCTACCTTCATTGCTGGCCATTCTCCTTCGGCCAGGCTCCCAAACGGTGCAGACTTTCGGGGTCCCACAAGTCTCTTCGGTCGGACCGGCGAACCCTCTCCCCAATTCCCTTCCCCCTCCCCGGCTCGCCGTTTCAAAGTCGCTGGGACCTCCCCCCACCGACCCCACCCCGTATGAAGCCGGGAGTTGAAATTTCGCCGAGCGGGGCTTCCTTCGCTCTCGCCGATTCGGTTTCGAGGAACGCAAAAGTCGGTTTTAAAATTGGGTTCGATCGGCGAAAATGGGGTCTCGGTTTTTTCTTTGCATATTGGCAAAAGTTCGCAACGTGTATTCGCAAATAAACTTGATCGTATGTGTATGTATATGTGTGCATTTGTGTATACACATACACACACACACATATATATGTATGTATATGTATGTATGTATACATACATACATACATATATATATACACACACACACACATCTATGTCTCTATATCGATCTATATATATCATCTACCTATTCTATTTACTCTGTTCTATATCCATATCTATCTGTATCCATATATATCTAATATATTTCTATCTCTATCCATATCTATCAGTATCGATCTATTTCTATCTCTAATATCTATTATCCATCTCTCTATCCTATCTATCTAATATCTCTTATCAATTCTCCATCTCTTCTCTTCTCTCTTTATATCTCTATCCATATCTATCTGTATCTATTTATATCTATCTCTAATATCTATTATCCATCTATTCTATTTTATCTATATCTAATATCTATTATCTATTATCCATCCATTATTATATATTCTATTTATTCTATCTTTATATCTCTATCCATATCTATCTGTCCCTATCTAATATCTATTATCCATCCATCATCTCTCCACATACCGTCAAATCAAATTTATTTGCGAATATGCATTGACACAACGGGACACAATTTCCGTGCGAATATCAACCGAACTTAATTTAACTTCGTTTATTTTGGGGGGTGGGCCCGTTGATGGTGGGCTCCGGATAAGCCACGCGGGACGCGGACAAAGCCTCGCTTTAGTAGCGATTAATAGAATTACTTTTCCCCCCCTTTAATTCATCAGACAGACCCCTTCCTCCTAAAAGCCCCTCTGCCCTGCATCGCCTTTCTTGAGTGGAGGGTGTGTGTGTGTGGGGGGCTTTTCTGGACCCCCCCCTCCCCCCGTCCTCATTTCCCCCAGCTTTCAGCCTCGGGATCGCGCCTTTCCTACGGGAGCGCGCCTTCCCAACCTGTTTGCACCGCCCCCGCCGCCCCCTCAATCACCAGATTCAGGGGGGCTCACCGGAGGAAACCCACCCCCTCCCCTTTCCCGAAATCCGTCGAGAAAGCCAGGCCTTCGCTTCCCCCCCCCCAAAAAAAAAAAATTCCGCAACGCGGTGGGGCGGGAGCGTCAGTCCCGCTTGCTGCGAAACTTGGGGTTCGCGGGTGGGAGGGTACTATTGGGGGGGGCCAGCCGAGGCGGAGAAGGCAAACTGGGCTCGAGCATGGTGGGGAGGGGAGGAAGGGAGGTGGGGGAGGCCGACCCACCCCAGACCAAGGGCAAAATATCCGTGGGGAGGGGGATCCAACTAGGGCTTCGCCCCTCCTGGCAGCAGCTCTTCCAAGGTTTGAGGGAGGAGAGGGGGAAAAATGGGGGACCCCCAGGCCTTGTCCTCCCCCCCCTTCCCGCGACCTGGAAGAAGAGGGGGGGGTTGCTCGTGCGGGCGGGGAGAAGGAGGAACAGGTAGCCCGGTCCCCCTCCCCTCCCCCCTCCCCCCCCTCCCCTCCCCCCTCCCCTCCCCTCCGCCTTACCTGGCTCTTTCCGCGCCTCCCGCCACACCTGAGCCACGGAAAAGGCTTCGGGACTCGCTTCCTTCCCGGGCCTTCCCGCCCCCCGCGCCCTCTCCCCGGCTGGACGAAGGGCGTGGGGCTTCCCAGCCCGTTTGGAGCACCTCGCTTTGCCCCTCCGGGCGATTTCCGCGGCTGAAGACCGGGAGGGTGGGGTGGGGTGTGTCTCCGCAGCCCTTCCGCGGCTCTTTCCTGGCTCCGTGGCCGCTTTCCGACGTGAGCTGGACACGGGAGGGTGAAATGGAAGGACGTTCAGCAAAACTTGGCGGGGCGGGGGGAGAGGGAGGACGCCCTGGGTAAGTCACCGGCCCGGGGTGGGAGCCCGGCCAATGGGCCGGGGGTCTCGGGGTTTGCGTGGAAAGTTAGAAAACCCGGCTCGACACCCGTGGCTGACTCGGGAGAGGCGGGTTTTAAGGCCCGGGCCCAACAGGAGGGAGAGGCATACCTGGGTCCGCAGAACCTTGCGTTCCTCAAGATCTTGACTCGCGAAGCAAAAGGGCTTCGCCACGCGTGTCCGACGCTTCCAGACGTGCTGCGCGGGGGGGGGGGGGGGAAAAGGGGGGGGCCCCCTCAGGGGGCCCCCCCCCCCCCCCCCCCCCCAGCCGTCTGTCTCTGGAGAAACAAACCCGAGATTGCTTGGCGAAAAGCGTGTTTTGGAAGCGGGTCCTCTTCCCAGAGACGAGGCTGGAGGGGAAGGGGGGCGTCGTTTCACCTTCAGACGAGGTTTGGAGCCAGGTTTAGGAGGAGCGGGTCTCGAGGAAGCCGACAGCGGGGAAATCGCGCTGGCCGGCTGGCTGGGTGCGTGGAAAGTTCACGAGTGCCGTGTCGAGGAACGTGGCTTCCTTGCTTGTTTCTGCGGTGGGTTGGCTTGTGTGACTTGAACCCAGCCCCCACTTCCACCCGCGTTCGTGATCCCACGTCCACCCAGTGTGGTATCCCCAGCCTTGGGCGGAGGCTTTTGGGGGCTACGTGGTCGCCTTGAATCTCCTCGCCTCTCCTCGGCCACCCTCGGAGGCCCCCACGCGTGTCTGAGCAGGAAGGGAGGGAGGGAGGAAAGAGATGGAAAAGCAGAAGAAGGAAGGAAAGATGGGAATGGGAGGAAGGAAGGAATGAAAGGAAGGAAGGAGGGAAGGAGAGAAATGGGAATGAGAGGAAGGAAGGAAGGAAGGAAGAAGGAAGGAGATGGGAATGAGAGGAAGGAGGGAAAGAAGGACTGAAGGCAGGAGATGGGAAAGAGGGAGGGGGGAGGGAGGGAGATGGGAAGGATCGTTTTCCGGGTGGTGGTGGGGGGAGCTTCCCTAGACTGCAGGGGAAGGGGACCCTCGGCCCCCTCCCTCCCTTCTGGTGTTGCTCTGTGGGCTTTGAGCAAAGGAGGTGCAAGCGCTCCTGCCTGGGAATAAGGGGGGTGGGGTGGGCGAGAGGCTTAAAGCACATTTAATCCTTCCTTCCTTCCCATCTCCCTCCCTCCCTCTTTTCTATCTCCTGCCTTCCCTCCTTCCTTCCCTTCCCGTCTCCTGCCTGCCTGCCTTCCTTCCTCTCATTCCCATCTTCTTCCTTCCTTCCTTCCTTCCTTCCTTCCTTCCTTCCTTCCTTCCTT
>BLBF01000055.1:1347092-1359273 GCA_015471245.1 Laticauda colubrina | reverse complement strand
ATATATATATATATATATATATATATATATACATTCTGCTGAAACGTTGCTACAACTTTAACAGAACTACAATGACGTGGGATAATACCCGAAGGAAGCTAAACAGCACATATATATATATATATATATATGTAAAAAAATAAAAAAATGGTCAAGAGAGATTATTGAGTGGAATAGAGAAAAGCTCTTATGCAGATAGTCCTGGACCAACAATGATTCATTTAGTGACCATTCAAACTTAAGAATGGCACTGAAAATGACCGTTTTTCACACTTATGACAATTGCAGCATCCTGTGGTCATGTGATCAACATTCGAAGCGCTTTGCAACTGACTAAAATGGGTCAAAATTCACTTAACAACTATTTACAACTAAAAGTTTGGCTCAATCGTGGTCATACGTCAAGGACTATCTGTATTCCAATTATTTTCTACTCACGAAGTATTCAAACTTGCCATGAAAAACAACCCCTTTGCCATAAAATGAGAATTGTAATTCATTGAACGATCCTGCGTCATCCTTCCAAACAGATCTTTCCAAGCATGCTAAAACCAGAGTTTAAAAAAAAACGGCTTTGCATCTCCAACTGTTTCATGTTAAAGAAAACAGAATAAGGGAGTTGGAAGGGACCTTGGAGGTCTTCTAGTCCATCCCTCTGCTCAGGCAGGAAACCTTATATCATTCCAGTCCAATTTCTTCTTAAAAATTTCCAGTGTTGGAGCTCCTACAACTTCTGGTGGCAAGTTGTTCCACTGATTGTTTCCAATGTCAGGAATTTTCTCCTTAATTCCAGGTTTTTTTCTCTCTTTGATTAGTTTTTATCCATTGTTTATTTTTCATGCTTTCTGGTGCTTTGGGGAATAATTTGTCGTCCCCCCCCCTCTTCTTTGGGACAGCCCCTCAAATACTGGAAGACTGCTATTATGTCTCCCCTAGTCCTTCTTTTCTCTAGACTGGCCAAACCCAATTCCTGCAAACTTTCTTCGTATTTTTAGTCTCCAGGCCTGTAATCATCTAAGTTGCTTTTCTTTGCACTTTTTCTTAGAGTCTCAACATCTTTTTTTTTTTTTTTAATACTGTGATGATCAAAATTGGATGCAATGTTCCAAGTGTGATCTTACCAAGGTTTTGTAAAGTGGTAGTATCTCTTCTCCCGTGCTTTGTGCAAACAGGGGGAAAGGGTGACTTTTAAGAATCCTGGGTTGGTGACCTTCATGTCTGGATAAGCTCGGCTGAAGGAAGATTCTTCTTTTGAGAACTGGGCCTTAAGCTGTTTAGGGCTTAAAAAGTCAAACCGGGCATTCAGACCGTGACTTTAAGCAGTTCTGGACCAGTAAAATAACCCAAAGGTTTATGCCAGTCTGTCCATCAGCCCAAACCTGGTTTAAAGGGAGAGATTTCTCCATCACGGGTTACTGATCAAACCAGAATCCAGCAAACAAAACTATGTTTTCCAGGAGCCAAGCGAGGTTCTTACCTGGGGATTGTTGGTTGTGTGAAACCAAGAATACTTCCCGCTCTTTTGGACATCCAGGTACTCCTTGATTTACAACTACAATCGAGTTCAAAAATGTTGTTGCTAGGCGACATAGTGGTTAAGTCAGGTTTGCACCTAAAAGGATGCAAATGACCAGCTGTCTGCAAGAAGCATCAATCCCTCCATTCCCTTCCATCCAGTCAGAAGGCTCCACACCCATTTGCCCCACTCAGGTGACCCTTGAGGACACAGACAAGCCTCCAAGTGGCCTCAAGTCTCTTTAGAAGGATGCAAACGACCAGCTGCCTGCAAGGAGTATCAATCCTTCCATCCCCAACATCCAGACCTGAAGAAGCTTCTTGGATGACAAAGGAAACATCTTCAAAAGAAAAACCAGAAGGTCCAGTTGCCTCTTGAAATAAAGCACCTTTGGGACAACCCTCATTTGGATGATGGAGAATCTCCATAAACCTGTACCTAAATATGTCTTGATTCTGAGTGATGGAAACAGCCGATTTCACCATCAGCTCTGGGTTTAGAAGTTTAAATAGCTATAAGCCATCATTGGCCCCAGTTCTTCAGATCTCAAAGCAGGGATTCCCCCTTAGTAAGACCACACCTAGAGTACTGCATCCATTTTGGTCACCATACTATAAGATGTTGAGATTCTAGAAAAAGTGCAGAGAAGAGAAACCAGGATGATGAGGGGACTGGAGGCTCAAACATATGAAGAACGGTTGCAGGAACTGGGCCTGGCTAGTGGTCTGACCCAAACCTGGTTCCGAGAGAGCAAACACAAGACAAAGGTACCAGCACAACTTTTTAATGTTTCATTTATAAATCCTGTTTCTTCACAGATAAAAGGCTGCTTCCAACTAATTAGCTCTGGCCAAGTTTTTGCAAGGCTGCCAAGAACAACAGATAAAGTTCCTAAACAAAAAATCAAAGAGTTTCTGAACACCATCCAAGATAGTCCGAACGTCCACCAGGCTCGGGTATCAAACTTCTTTGCTTTCTGCAAAGAACTGCAGTTTCTCAGCTGGCTTTTATATCTTCTCTGGGTGCCATCAGGCTGCCATTACCTTGCAGCCTTACTCTCGAGTTGCTTGTGCTGCTGCAGCTGCTCTTTTCTTCGAGCAGCCCTGCGTGCAAGCACGCTGGGCACAGGCTCCTCGGGAACCTCTTCTTCACCTGAGGGCCAGACAAGGAATAATGGATGGAAACTGAACAAGGAGAGATTTTTCAACCTGGAAATAAGGAGAAACTTTCTGACAGGGAGAACAATCCACCCATGGAACAGAAGTTGCCTTCAGAGGTTGTGGGAGCTTCATCCCTGGAGGCTTTCAAGAAGAGACTGCACTGTCTTCTGTCAGAAATGGTGTAGAGTCTCCTGCTTGGGCAGGGGGTTGGACTAGATGACCTGCAAGGTCCTTTCCAACTTCTGTTAACCTGTTATTATTCTGTTATTCAGAAGTTGTGGGAGCTTCATCACTGGAAGCTTTCAGGAAGAGACTGGATTGCTTTCTGTCAGAAATGGGGTGGGGGTCTCCTGCTTGAGGGGGTTGGACTAGATGACCTACAAGGTCCCTTCCAACTCTGTTATCTGTTGTTAGGCACCTGTACTGTTGGAAACAGATCCTGGTTCCCTGTTTGAACATTTGGCTGGCTGAACTGGAGTTAGGGATGCTCAGCTTTTCCTAGATGCAGCGCGATGGGGGATGCTCAGCTCTGAATTCAAATCGACAGACATCATGGCGGCCAACGGATCCCCACAATGCAGATCATTCTCGACTTACAAACATTGGTTTAGTGTGACTGGTTACAAGGGCAGTGGAAAAAAGGGACCATTTTTTTTACACATAGGACGAATCGCAGCAGGACGGGATCATAAAAAATCTGGGCTCTTGGCCACCAACTCATGGTTATGACGGTGGCAGTGCCCCCGAGTCAAGTGATCTCATGAGAAACAAAGTCAGTGGGAGGCCAGATTCACTTCACAGTTGATTCACTTAATCACGGGAGAGGCAGGAAAGGTCGCAAAACGGGGCAAAAACTCACTTCACAAGGGTCTTGCTCAGTGGAGGGAAATGGTGGGCTCGATTGTGTTTGTAAGTCGAGGACTGACCGTAGTTGAAGGGGACCATTTGATTCACACAACCTGCTCAGACAACAGTGGCTGAACCACAGCTAGCCATGCGCCTGGCCCCAGAATGGTAATTCAGGGAATTCTGGGACTGGAAGTCCGCAAGTCTTCAAGTTTGGAGACACACCTGGGATAAGCCACCTCCCTTCCGACTTCTGTCCTGGGCTACAGAAGACAAAGAAATGTAAAAGAAGGGCAACCTCTGGACACATCTGTAACAATTTATTGAATGAGGAAATAGACAGAATTGGGGGAAACAACAGGGAAACCCCATGCTTTGACAGGAAAAGAGGATTTTTCTTCTTCTTCTTTGGGTCTCAGGGAAATAATTTCTCAGTCTATCAGAACTTTATTCTGTCACCGGGAAGGGGAAAAAGAAACATAAAAAGGAACACCAACTTTAAAGTCACATCCGACGTCTCTTTACAACAACAATAAAAAATAATATTTAAAAATGAAAAACGACAACCAAACATAATAATAAATCAAAGACCTGGGAAGGAAAAAAAAAAACCTTCTCCTCTAGTTACATCCGGAAGAAAACATGTCTATGAAGGACCCTCGGGGGGGGGGGGGGGTTTCCTCTCTCTCTCTCTTTTCCCCTCCTTGTTTTAAATCGAAAAAGAAAAAGAAAGAAGCCAGGTTTAAAAAGACATGAACCTGGAAGGAGAGAGAGGGAGGGAGAAGAAAAATAGCCTTAAAAAGCTGACTTTTTTTTTTTTTTTTTGCAAAATGGGATTCTGCGTCAAAGGACAGAAGAAGGAAATTAAATACTGGTGCTGACTCCCGGAGGAAAGGGGCAGTGGATGGGTTTTTAAGCAATTTTCAGGAGTGGGTGGCAGGGGGTCTCCCTGGAAGCCCCCCAAAATGGGAGATTAAATGCTCAGTTGAACCTTAAGTGGGGAGGAGCTGCTTCTTGCCCTTTCCCTCCACCCCCACCCCTGGGGCTATCCAGTGGGCACGGAGGAAAGAAGGAAGGAGGGAGGGAGGGAGGAAGAAACAAAGTAAGGAAAGGAGGGAACAAAAGAAGGAAGGAGGGAGGGAGGAAGGAAGGAAAAAAGAAGGAAATAAAAAAAGAGGGAGGGGAGAGAAAGAGGAAAGAAAGGAGGAGAGAGGGAGAGGAAGGAAGGAGGGAAGAAGAAAGGAAAGGAGGGAGGGAGCAAAAGAAGGAAGGAGGGAGGAAGAAAAGGAAATAAGGAGGGAGGGGAGAGAAAGAGAGGGAGTAAGGAAAGAAAGGAAAAAGGAAAGGGAGGAAGGAAAGAGGGAGGGAGCAAGGGAGGGAGAAAGGAAAAGAGGAAATGGACAGAAGGGAGGGAAGAAAAAGAATACTGAGGGGGAAGAAGGAAAGCAGGAAAAGAGAGGGAATGGAGAGAGGGACAGAAGGGAGAGGAGGGAGAGAGAGAAAAAATCAGAGGGAGGGTGGAAAGAAGGAAAGGAAAAAATGGCGATGGAGGAGAGATGGGGGAACAGAGGGACATCACACCTTTCCATGAAGGGACTTGGATGCCAGTGGCCAAAAGCTACTGGCAAGGATGATGGGTCATGGGGTGGAGACCCAGGACTGCCCCACCAAGAAAGGGGATTTCTAGGAAGGCTTCCAGCCAGCCGCCATTCATAAAAGGGAGCGCCATTAATGGGAAAGGGATCCAAAATCAGAACGGCTGCCGCGGCCTTTGAAACCACCCCGGGAAAGACTATTTTGAGGGTCCATGGGTCAAAAAAGGGGGGAGGGAATTGAGAGGAAGGGGCTCTTTGCAGCCTGCCCCCTGCCTCTTTTTTTTAGACCTTTTGCAACTTGTGTGGGCAGAGGAGGAAAGAAGCCGAAACAGGTCAGCGAAGGATTCTTGGACGAGCCGTCTAAACATGGACTTTCCAACAGGATGGAGGTCAGTCTGATCCCACCTGGCTACCAAAGAGTCCTGGACACAGATCCGGAAACGACAGATAACAGGATCACCATCTTTCCTTCGGGAGATGCGATGTGCTCGGCTGTCTTTACAGGGGGGAAAAAAGGGTCTTTCCCCCAAAAGGGTCTTTTCTTGACGGTATTTGTCCTCGTGGGAAAATTCTCATCCATCGACGGTTCTCGTCCTTGCGAGAAAATTTTCATCCATTGACGGTTCTCGTCCTCGTGGGAAAATTCTCGTTCATTGACAGTTCTCTTCCTCACGGGAAATTCGTACAAGGAAAAACAGCCCTAAATACTTGAGGTGAGGATGGCAGGGGGGAGCTCGGTGGGAATGGTGGGACAACGAGGGTCCTCCAGGGAGGTGGGAGTGGCCCTGGACCCCAACTTCACAACCAGAGGGCAGGAAAGCTTTCCGATCCTCGCCTTTCTTTGGAATGGGTGATCCATGCAAAAAAAGCCGGGGCGTAACCTGTCCGGACAAGCCTCCTCATTCCCGTGGGAGGAGGTGCATCTGCTCAAATGACCCCCATGTGCGCACACGCCCTTTTCCCGCTCTGGGTTGCGTGGTCCAAAGTTGTGAGACTCCCAACGCTTCCTGATTGCATTTCCGGAGAGGTGGTAGAAAAATCGGAGAAGAGAGGAAGAAGCTGCGGCATCACCATCCGGCCCTGGCTGGCTGTCATTGTTCCAGCGTGACCACTTCCACCGCCTGGCCGTCCATGGTGACGGTGCTGTCGGTGATCCTGGCGGTCACGGGGGCCATGGCCACCTGGACGGGGCCGTTCCCCTGGGCGAGGCTGGTGACCACCGTCTGGTACATACTCACGGGGATCTGGACCAGGCCTGGGGGGAAAAAAACCAAGGGAAGAAAGAGAGTTATTTTGAACCTGTGGGATAGTCCTCGACTTACAACAGTTCGTTTAGTGATGGTTTGAAGTCACCATGGATCTGAAAAAAAAAGCAGGATGGATTTGATTTAAATCAAGTCAATTTAAGTCACGATTTAAATCACTAGTAGAAAAGCTGGAATTAAATAGACTCAGATAAACAGATAATCAGAGCCGGAAGGGACCTTGTAGATGATCTAGTCCAGCGGTTGTCAACTGGTGGGCCCAACATTTATCAACCGCAGCAATTTCACTTAACGACTGTGGCCAGAAAGGTCGTACAACGGGGCAAAACTCATTTAAGAAACGTCTTGCTTCATGACAGAAATGGGAGGAGGGACTCCATTGTGGCCATACGTTGAGGACTACCCATACTGTGTGTCTGAAATGGTACTATAGGGCTCCCTGCCTGAGAAGGGGGTTGGACGAGAAGACCTCCAAGGTCGTTCTGCGATGCTGAGAGGCTTTGCGTTCTTCCCTGCCTGTTTCTCTGGAGAGCTGCCACCTGTTTCTGCCTTTGCTCCATCCGTGGGCCCTGGGGAGACCCTCGCACGCAATCTCCCCTTTCTCTTTTGTGTTGTTGTGCACCTGCACACCAAAACTGGGTTTGCCTTTTTGGACACCTGTCGCCTGCCCCGGTTCAGGTGTGTTGAATGAGGAAATAGACCAGAACAGCAGGCAAATCTCGAGCCCTTGGCGGTCGTAGTGGGAGAAATGAGATTTTATTTTATTTTTTAAACCTTCTTTAGGGCTCGGGGAAGTCTATCGTTTTGGTCTCAATTGCGCTCGAAAGTTAAGGACCGCCAGTGCATCAGTACGGAGAGACCCCAGTTGAGCACAACAGTTCCCACTATGAAACAGGGAATTAAATGAATTTTGTCCCATTTTACGACCTTTCCTGATGCAGTCGTTAAAAGGGAATCGCCGGAGTTGTTAAGTTGGTCACATGGTTGTGAAGTGAATCTAGCATCCCCATTGACTTCGCTGGTCAGGAATTTGCAAAAGGGGATTATGTGACACCCCAGCCCAGGGGACACTGCAACCGTCGTAAATGTGCGTCGGTTGTAAAATGGGGCTGAACTCCCTTCACGACTGTCTTGCTTAGCAATGGGCTAAACTGGGGTTGTATCTGTAAAACCTGTTCTAGGGTGTGAAGGAGCTGGTTTCCAATCCAACCATAACAACACCCTCTTTAGCAGGGGGTTGGTCTAGAACAGGGATCGCCATGGATCACTGGTGGCCCATGAGAAAATTTTGGTGGTCTGCAGAGAAATATTCCCTCCAAAGCAATTAATCCAGGTTGTGTGGGAACACAAGGCTTGCGTCGCTTGCATTGCGAAGAACATGAGGTAGTGAGGGGAGGGGGGAAAGGGCATGGGGGGAACTTGCCCCACTCACCCCATGCGCTTCGCCTGGTCACCAGGCTGCTTCTCTCCACTTCTTCCTTCTTTTTCTTTTGGCTTCACGCAAGGAAAGCAGGCAAAGTCTTTCTTTCTGTCCCCCAAACTCCACCAGAAATGAGCCTTTGGGACCCTGCAAGGCCTCCTGCTCCAAGAGGCTCGTTCCTGGCGGAGTTTGGGGGACAGAAAGAAAGACTTCTGCGGCTTCTGTTGCTTTCCTTGCATGAAGCCAAAAGTCTCTCTCTCTCCCCCTGCAAATGGAGCTGGAGACGGTATCCTGCAATCCCAAATAAAGATCGATCGATCGATAGGAAAACGGGGTGGGGGATTTTCCTGCAGACTTTCTGGGGGATGTTCCCGGGGTCTTCTTCGAGGGATTTAAAATTAGGAGTTAGTGGTCCTTGAAGTCCAAAAGGTTGGCGAACCTTGCTATATATTATACCTTATACATCACAAACTCAGCACAAATTAGTCACAACTCCCCTTCCATCCGATTGACTTCGCATTTTTGTAGAAATGTACTTTTTTAAAAACCTTTAGGCAGGTAGAAATACCCAAGCGTTGCTTTAAAGCAGGGGTGTAAAACCTTGGCTGCCTTAAGATTTGTGGACTTCAACTCCCAGAATTCCTCATGGTAGCTGCCAAAGTCTTTCTTTCTCTCTCCGAAATTCCGCCAGAAATGAGTCTTTGGGAGCCTGCAAGGCCTCCTGCTCCAAGAGGCTGCAAAGACTCATTTCCGGCGGAATTTGGGGGAGAGAGAGAAAGATTTCTGCGGCTTCTGCTGCTTTCCTTGCATGAAGCCAAAAGTCTCTCTCTTTCCCTCTCCCCCTGAGAACGGAGCTGGAGATGGTATCCTGGGATCCCAAATAAAGAACAACGGATCAGTAGGAAAACGAGGCGGGGGATTTTCCTGCAGACTTTTTTTGAGGATTTTCCCAGGGTCTCTGGTCCGTGGGATTTAAAATGATGAGTTTGGTGGTTCATGAGGTCCAAAAGGTTGGCGACCCCTGGACTGAAAGACCTATGAGGTCCCTTCCAACCCCAAGATTCTGTGGTGTATTCCCTCATTCAATACACCTGAACTGGGCTAGGTGACAGGTGTCCGAAAAAGCAAACCCAGTTTTGGTGTGCAACCACTGGACTAGATGACCTCCAAGGTCCCTTCCGACTCGGTTATTCTAACCCTAACCCAAGCACAAAAGGGGGGAACCTTCTAAAGCAACCAGATTGTTCCCCCGTTCCGAACCGAACCCTCCAAATTTGGGAAGTACCGAGACCGTCTCCCGTGACCTTCACCGCAGAAGGATTAAAGCCAAGCCACCTGGTCACCTGACGTGGACAGCTTCGGGGGCTGCGAGGCTGGTAGGAGAAGGGGGGGAGGAAGGTCTTTGAACCTCCTGCTCTCCCCCTCCCCAAAGCCTGAGCTGTCTGCCCCCAAGAAGGCCAGGAGGAAAGCTCCAGAGACCTGGGGAATTGGGCCTCGGATTGTCCCGGAGCCTGAGCTGTCCCTCCTGATTAGCCTTAATCTACTGGCAGATGTCAGTCAGTGTGAAGCCTGGGATTGCAGATCTCTTTTCTTTGGGGGGGATTAAAGTTACAATCCCTTTGCTCTCGCCTGATGCAAAGGCACCAGGGGTTGGGAGGAGGACACGCAAGGCTCAAGAGTAGGAACTCTGAGAGAGGGACCGTGGAGTCCCAGTGGACGATCGCTTTAAATGTGAGCCAGCCAGGTGCGGCAGTCGCCCAAAAGGCCAACCCAATCCGAGGCTGCATTTGTAGGGCCCTGCACACCAGAACAACTAGACACAAGGAGAGTTTTTCCCCCCGAATGCCATCACTCTGCTAAACAACTAATTCCCACAATCCTGTCAAATGACTTAGTAAGGCTATTATATTCTTCTTCTCATCCTATCCGCTCCCACTTATGACTATAACTATGTTGCTTTATCTTTGCAATTTATATTGTTTTATTTGTTTTCCTGCAATGTTTTGATTGCTTATTAGTAACCTAAGAGTACCAGTAAGTATTGTATCATATGATTCTTGATGAATGTACTTTTTTTTTCTGTGCACTGAGAGCTTCTGCACCAAAGACAAATTCCTTGTGTGTCCAATCACACTTGGCCAATAAATAATTTTCTGTTCTATTCTATTCTATTCCTATTTTTTATTCTATTCTATTTTCTATCCTATCCTATTCCTATCCTATTCATAGAGGGATTCAATCAAGATCATGTGAAGAATTAGAAATGCTTTACAATGCCTTGGTAAGGCCACATTTGGAAAATTGTGTTCAGTTTTGGTCGCAGCGATGTAAAAAGTTGTTGAGACTCTGGAAAGAGTGCAGAGAAGAGCAACCAAGACGATTAGGGAGCTGGAGGCTAAAACATATAAAGAACAGTTGCTGGAATTGGGCATGGCTAGTTTAATGGAAAGAAGGACCAAGGGAGACATGATCGCAGTGTTCCAAGATTTGAGGGGCTGCCCCAAAGAAGATTTGGGGGTCAACTTATTTTCCAAAGCACCTGAAGGCAGGAGAAGAAGCAATGGATGGAAACTGACCAAGGAGAGAAGCAACCTGGAATTAAGGAGAAACTTCCAGACTGTAAGAACCATTAACCAGTGGAACAGCTTGCCACTAGTAGTTGTGGGTGCTCCATCACTGGAGGTTTTTAAGAAGGGTCTGGACAGCCACCTATCTGAAATGGTTTAGGGTCTCCTGCTTGAGAAGGGGGTTGGACTAAAGACCTCCAAGGGCCCTTCCAACTCTGTTATCAACCTATCAATCAGAATAGAAGCTGGAAGGGACCTCGGAGGTCTTCTAGTCCAACCCCTACTCAACCAGGAGACCAGGTCCACCTGCATGCTGCGTTCCTTCTCTGTTTTGGAAAAATCCCCTAAGATACAGCTAAAGCCCCTGAGCTGATCCCCAGGGGTGGGATGTCACACTGCAACCTCATAGCTTTGTGGAATACCGCAATCTTTAAGCCTAGCTGAGCTAGGCCTTCCTTATAGTCTCTTGGTCGAGAGGATGCGTGCCTGCATACGTGTGTGTTATCTCTGTGTGTGTGTGTGTGTGTGTGTGTGCATGGGTGCACATTTGTGTGGTGCAAAGCTTCCTTCTGCCAGCTTTCTGCGCAGCTGCTTCCTGGCCGTGGATTACTGCGATAATATCTGCTTTCCAGCAGCAAAGCCTGGTTGTCCCTGTGTGAGAAGGTCATTGGTACATGGGGTGGGGGTGGGGGCTTGCGAGAGGTGATGGGCACCAGGTTTGGGGTATCCCCACACCAGAAAGGGGCAAAGTGGCCTGGTTAGTTAGCCCTACCCTCCCCCCCCCACCCTCACAAGCAAAAGCCAGAAGGAAGGCTGGCAAACTCCAGTAGCCTGCCTCCGTGGCACTCTCTAGCTGAGCTGGGCCAAACTTGAATTACGGGCAACGGGAAGCTTTGAGTTTCTGTGGAAAAGCAACATCATGTCATGGGTGCTAGAAGGAAGCTGGGATTGTGGCAAGGAGGAGGAGGAGGGGAAGTGTGGGGTCCTTGGTGCTCTCGGAGCTTGATGGTTTTCTTGCAGACGTTTCATGACCCAACTTGGTAACATCATGAGTGCTAGAAGGGAGTAGGGTTGCTGAAAGGAGGAGGAGGAGGAGGAAAAGACTGTGGTTTATGGTCCTTGGTGCTTTCTGAGCTTGATGGTTTTCCTGACCCAATTTGTTAACATCATCAGTGCTAGAGGAGGAGGAGGAGGAGGAGGAGGAGGAGGAGGAGGAGGAGGAGGTGGAGGAGGAGGAGGAGGAGGAGGAGGACGACGACGACCATAGGGTCCTTGGTGCTTTCTGAGCTTGGGGGTTTCCTTGCAGATGTTTCATGACCCAACTAGGTAACATCATCAGTGCTAAAGGAGGAGCAGGAGGAGGTGAACATAGGATCCTTAGTGCTCTCTGAGCTTGGTATTTTCCCCTGACCCAACTAGGTAACCTCATCAGTGCTAGAAGGGAGTGGGGTTTGCCTGGTGCCTTCACCCGCTAGACCCAACGGGGGGGGGGGTGTCTCTGACGTTGTTAATCTCTATCTGCTTGTCAATGGCCGATCTGTCTGCATGCCGGGAAATTCAGCAATTTATGGGATCCTGTACAAATCCAGGCGGTGCCAGCTGCTCACAAAAGGAGCTGGGCCGAAATGGCAGCTGGCATAGTGCCCTGGCTAGAGCTTACCCCAGGAGGAGAGAGATCCCCCACCATGCCAAAATTTGCACCAAGGTCCTTGCTGCCCAGCGCCAGCCACTGGGAGGGAAGGAAGGTAGGAAGAAAGAAAGAAAGAAAGAAAGAAAGAAAGAAAGAAAGAAAGAAAGAAAGAAAGAAAAAGA
>BLBF01000055.1:1331639-1343027 GCA_015471245.1 Laticauda colubrina | reverse complement strand
TCTTTCTTTCTTTCTTTCTTTCTTTCTTTCTTTCTTTCTTTCTTTCTTTCTTTTTAAGGATTCTGTAGATTAGCTCTGTCATTTGGTGCTGAAGGGAAGGTGAAGCTTTTGCACAAAGAAAGAAAGGAAAAAGGAAGGAAGGAAGGAGTAGAGAAAGAGAAAGGAAGGAAGGAGAGAGAGAGAGAGAAAACAAAAAGGAAGGAAGAAGCAAAGAAAGAAGGTATAAGAAGAAGAGAGATGGAAGGGAGGGAGGAAAGAGAGAGAGAGAAAGAAAAGTAGAGAGGAAGGGAGGGAGGAAAGAGAAAGAAGAGATATAGATGAGAGAAAGAAGGAAGGAAAGAAATTAAGTAGGTGATAAGAAGGAAGGACAGAGGCAGAGAGAGAAAGGAAGGAAAGAAGGTGTAAGAAGAAAACAGAGGAAGGGAGTGAGGAAAGAGAAAGAAAAAGAAGGAAGGAGAGAGGAAAGGAGGGGAAGAGGGAGAGAGAGAAAGCAAAAGAAAGAAAGGAGAGAGGAAGGGAGGAAAGAAAGAAAAGATAGATGAAAGAAAAAAGAAAAAGAAAGAAAAAAGAAAGAAAGGTGGAAAGGAGGAGAGGGAGAGAAAGAAAAGAAGAAAGGGAGTGAGGAAACAGAAAGAAAAAGGAGGGAGAGAGAAAGAGGAAGGGAGGGGGAAACAGGGAGAAAGAGAAAGAAAAGAAAGAGGGAGGGAGGGAGGAAAGAGACAGAAAAGATAGATGAAAAAGAAAAAAGAAACAGAAAGAAGGTAGGTGATAAGAAGGAAAGGGAGAGAGAAAGGAAAGAAGGGAATAAGGAAAGAGAAAGAAAAAGGAGAGGGGGAAGGGAGGGGGGAAAGGGGAGAGAGAGAAAGAAAAAGAAAGAAAAGAGAGGGGAGGTATGAAAGAGACAGAAAAGATAGATGAAAGAAAAAAAAAGAAATAAAGAAAAAAGAAACGAAAAGAAAGAAGGTAGATGGTAAGAAAGGAGAGAGAGGGAGGGAGAGAAAGGAAAGAAAGGAGAGGAAGGAGAGAGAGAGAGAAAGAAAGAATGAAAGAAAAAGAAAGAAACCAACCAACCAGCCAACCAGCCAACCAAGAGTTACCGAGATCTGGTAAAGGGTTCAAACAGGGACCCTGACCCCTCCCCTCCCTCACCTGTTGAGCGCCATGGTGACGGTGGCGCCTTGCTGCATCTCCTGTGAGGCGGCTACGGCGGCTTCGGCCAGGGAGGCCACGGCCTGTGTGGCTTCGGAGGCCTGGGTGGTCTGGATGGTCATCTCGCCCCCCTGTAGGGTCGCCCAGTTCTGCTCCACCTGGTGGGACGAAGGAGACCAGAGAGTCCTCGACTTACGACCGGTCGCTGAGCAAACGTTCAGCGTTAGGCCGGGTTCCCCCCCTCAAAGGTCCTTGACTTTGCGACGGTTCGTTCAGCAACCGTTCAAAGGTAGAACAGCACCGAAGGGAGTGACTTGCGACTCAGTCTCACACTTACGACCGTTGCAGCATCCATCTTGGTCATGTGACCAAAATCTGGATGCTCGGCAACTGACTCATACTTATGACGGTTGCAGTGTCCGCTTTTGCGACCATCTGTCCAGCAACATCAATAGGGGGGAAGCCGGATTCACTTAACAACGGTGTGACTGACTTTAACAATCACCATGATTTGCTTAACAATGGTGGTGAGAAAGGTCGCAAAATGGGGCAAAACTCACTGAACAAACTTCTCGCTTAGGAACATGGGCTCCATTGTGGTCTTAAGCCAACCCAACCTGTGGCCACGTGGCCCGCACTTACGACCATCTGCTCCGTCCTGCATTTTGCAATGGTTTGGCAAAAAAAATCCCAAAACACCAGCCCAGAGCAAACCACCGCTTCGCTTAACGACCACAGTGACCATGACGGCTGCTTTGCTCCCCGTGGCATTCACTTTAAGGACCGCTGCCTTCAAAAGCTCATGAAGAGTGGAGGGTCATGGAGGGGGAGGGCTGACCTGTTTTACGACCAGGGTGGGCCGGCCTCCTTGGTGGTTGTAAACCGAGGACTTCTGGTTGTTAAGTCGAGGACTATCAGAGGGGGGGGGGGGGGGAGGGGCTAAATTTGCCCTCCAAAAGCCTCAAGCAAGGTGGAAAGAGTCCAGCCTTGCTCAGAACAATGGAGGCTTGTCTTTCCCCAGCGGATTTTCAAGGGAGGAATCAGGATCACACACAGACACACAAACACACACACACAGACACCCAAAACACCACAATTTCTGGCTGCTTTTTCAGATGGAAATCCGCTTTCTCGGGGAGGAAACAAAGCTGTTTTGTGCTGCCCTCTGTTGCTCTGAGAACCCTACACCGTTTGGTTTTGGGGATGGGGGAGAGAATGAGGCTGCCACAAAGGCCTGGAGACCAAGGGGGGGTGGGGGGGAGAGAGAGAGCAAGTTTAAAAAAAAACCTGTGTGGTTGTGTGTGTGTGTGTGTGTGCATGTGTGTGTGTGAGAGAGGGAGCCCTCCCCTCTCCCCTTCCCCAATTTAACCAACTCCGACTGGATTCCCAAACTGGCTCCTTCCGTCTCACTTCAGAAGGTGCCAAGCGGCCTGGGCTCCTTCCTGGGGTTGAAGCTCGGCTGAAAGGAACGACGGGGGTGGGGGGGGGGGTGGTCCTCAACGTACGACGGGAACGGAGGCCGTAAGCCTCGCACACACGTCGCTTGAGCAGGCCCGCCCTGTGACCACGCCCGATTTTTTCCCCCCCCCTTTTTTTTTTTATTAAGCAGCGGTCCGTTGTGGACTTCACGACTTTATCCCCAACTGAGAGGAAGAGATCCTGGACTTACGACCGTAATGGTCGTTTCTTTCTTTTATGTAAACCGCTTCCTCTTACCCCCTTACCTCTCCATCAGCCACGGCGGAGTAGTTCACCTGGGCGACTGTCACGGTGGTGGGCAATTCGGAGGCGTCCGCCAAGGTGGCCACTGTGGCTCCGGTGCCAACCTGCAAGACACCCCAAAGTCACCAGGGGTCCCCTCCCAAAGTCTCATGCCCCCCCCCCCCCCATGCCTACATTCACACAGTCGCAAAGCCAGGGACAGTATCCATGAGGGGAGGGGAGGGTATTGGCTGGGAAGGGCCAGGGCACACTCACACTGACAGTCTGACATTGGACCAATGACATCATGATGAGGGTAAGGAGGGAGGGAGGGAGGGAGGAAGGGCAGGAGGGAAGGAAGAAGGGAGGGGGGAAAAAGAGAAGAGGGAAGGATGGAAAGGAGATGAGAGAAGGAAGGGAGGATGATAGGAAGATGGAGAGGGAGGAAGGAAGGAAGGAAGGAAAGAAGAGATGGAGGAAGGGAGGAAAGGAGGAAGGTGGGGCAGGAGGGAAGAAAGGAAGGAAGGGAGATAGGGGAAGATGAGAGAAGGAAGAAAGGATGGAAGGAAGGAAGGAAGGAAGAGATGGAGGAAAGGAAGAAGATGGGGTGGGAGGAGGGAAGGGAGGGAGGGCAGGAGGGAAGGAAGAAGGGAGGGGAAAAAAGAGAAGAGGGAAGGATGGAAAGAAGGAAGCTGGAGGGAGGAAGGGGATGAGAGAAAGAAGAAAGGATGGAAGAAAGATGGAGAGAGGGAGGGAGGGAGGAAGGGGACAAGAGAAAGAAGAAAGGAAAGAAGAGATGGAGGGAGGGAGGAAAGGAGGAAAATGGGGCAAGAGGGAGGGAAGGAAGGAAGGGAGAGAGGTAGAGGAAGAAGAGAAGGAAGAAAGGAAGAAAAGAAGGAAGGGGGAAGATGGGGGAAGGAAGGAAGGACATTTCAGCACACCCAAAAAATTTTCCTTTTTCCGTGAAAAAAACAACCATTATACTTTTCCATTATTACAGAACCCTATAATAACCCTTTTTTTAAATTTAAAAAAAACAACCCAAATATGAACTGTCCCATGCTGTTCCCACCCACAGCTTTTAAGGGAAAAGATCCCGTTCTCCCCCGGTCCTCCAGCAGATCTGGAATCTGTCCATGTCCCCAGATCCAATTGCTGAAGCTCATCCCGAAGCCTCTGGGGGTGATCGTGAGTGAGCGGACCCCCAAACCGACTTTCGCTCAGCACCGCCCGAAAGACATGCCTCCCCCTGTGGCCTCACCTGGATGAGGGACACGGTGCCGTCGGGGTTGCTGAAGGTCTGGACCATCGTCTGGGAGGGAACCAGGTGGGCGATGCTGTGCGTGGCCGTCACTGACTGGGTCTGCTGGTCTTCGAAAGCGTAGAGCAGGTCCTCCCGGCCGTGCTGCTTGTAGCAGTTCTTCACGATCGTCCGCAGCGCCTGGGTCCAAGACACCTGAGGCCAGGTGAGGAGGGGGGAGGGGAAAAGGATCAGGAGGACGGAGGGATCTGGCCGACAGGTTAGCCAACAAAGCCAACTTGGGGTTCGTGGCACCCAGAGGACCATTCAGCAGTTCGAATCTCCCCAGGCTCAAGGTGGACTCGGCCTCCCGTCCTTCCGAGGTCGGCTAAGGGCTATTGCTACCCCTCCCTTCCTTCCATGGTTACAATGCTGCATTGCAGGCTGACTCTGCTCACTGCCAGCAGTTCGATCCTGACCGGCTCCAGGTGGACTCAGCCTTCGTCCTTCCAAGGTCAGTAAAATGAGGACCCAGATTGTTGGGGGGCAAGAGGCTGACTCTGTAAACTGCTTAGAGAGGGCTGGAAAGCACTGTGAAGCGGCATATAAGTGCTTTTGCTCTTCCTTCCTTGCTTCCTTCCTTCCTCCCTTACCTTCCTTCTAGAGTGCAGTATTGCAGGCTAACTCTGCCGACTGCCAGCAGTTCGATCCTAACTGACTCAAGGTGGACTCTTGCCTTCTGTCCTTCCGAGATGGGTAATATGAGGACCCAGATGGTTGGGGGCAAGAAGCTGATTCTGTAAACTGCTCAGAGAAGGCTGGAAAGTGGTGTATAAGTCTAAGGGCTCATTGCCCTCCCTTCCTTCCTTCCTTCCTTCCTTCCTTCCTTCCTTCCTTCCTTCCTTCCTTCCTTCCTTCCTTCCTTCCTTTCCTTTCCTTTCCTTTCCTTTCCTTTCCTTCCCTTCCCTTTCCTTTCATGTTAAGAGTGCAGTATTGTAGGCTAACTCTGGTGTTATCAGGGCAATCATCGCTGGCAAGAAAGTTTTGCTCTCTTAGTTTTTTGACCACTTTTGAATGGTGTGCAATTGTTGCTTATCTCTATGTGTCCGTTGATGGCTGATGTGTCTGAGTGCCAGGTTTGCAGAAATTCTCTAGCATTTTTTCAGCTTGCCTTGGCCTGGGGTGCTCACCATTTCCCAGTTAAAACTATAGCGGGGATGTTCTCCTTTTGTGGGGTAAAATTAAGGAGTTTTATTTTTATTTATTTATAATTTATCAAAAACAAAACCACGAATAATATAAAAATAAAATGATAGGAACAATAGGCCCGTGAGTGCACTTTTGCATGCCCCCTTTACAGACCTCTTAAATATGAAGTGAGGTCAATTTGTGACTAAAACTGAAAATCTGTAGCTGAGACAACCGAATCAGGTAGAGTATTCCAGACTTTTGACAATTCTATTACAAAAATCGTATTTTTTTACAGCCAAGTTTAGAACAGTTTACACTGAGTTCAAAGCGGTTGTTTGCGCACGTATTTACAGGTAAAACTTTGCTATGTATAATTTTGTACGTCCAACGGCAAGCGATGCAGTTCCAGGTTATCCAAACCAAGAATTTCAAGGCTAGTAGTGTAGGGAATTCGATTGTGTACAAAAGAGTGCAAACCCTTTCTCATAAAGTACTTCTGAGCCCACTCAATCGTGCTAATATCAGATATATGGTAGGGATTCCAAACAGTTGAACAGTACGCTGAGGTTTTTATCATGTATTCTGAGTGACTTTTGTTCTTACCTGAGTTTCTAGGCCTCACCGTGTGCTAAACCTAAGAAAGACCCGTTGCTGACAGAAGGAAGATGGTGTTCAAGAACTTACCCTCTGCTTTTGCTCCTCTGTCCGGACATCACTGCGGACGTTAGCCCAGGGAATGTCCTCTGGCCACCAAATCGGTTTGCAGCTCTCCTTCCCCCAGCCTGGCTTTCCACGACCCGTTGAGTATTTCAGCATTTCAGGGATGAAAGCCCTCAGCTGGGCCTGTGGCATTAAGGGGAACATCATCATCATCATCATCATCATCACCACAACAATAATAATAACAACAATAATATTAATAAAAATAAAAAGATTGGGGAAGCAAAGGCCTGCATCAGGTAGTCCTCGAATGTTATATGTAGAAATTACATATCATGAGTTACACCTGTGGAAATGAAGAACAGAAGGGAAGCTATACTTATCCGATACATGAACTATGCAATGATTATTGGACAGTTATATATCTAACAAACATGTACTGTTTTGTAACTTGTTATGTTCTAAAGTAAGGCTTTTGGGTAGAGCATGGGCCTGTACTTTTTGGCATAAGGATATGTGGTTATCCCTGACTTGAAAGGAACTGGGTAATGATCTATTGTATTACAGATTGTCATAACAGGACCATAACAGGAAGAAGCCATGAGAATGAGGATAGTTTCCAAGGACAAGGAAACAGGTGTTATGTTACAATAATATTGGTATTATGCAGGGAGATATGTAGCTTGAATAGATTGTGAATCCAGGAAAGAGGCAGAGACTGTATATTTGAACCTGTATATAAACTCCAGCCTTCCTGGGGAAAATGTCTTCTGCCATGAGGATAATATGTTTTGTGATTATTATCACATCGAACTTACAACAATTAATTATAATGGCACCGAAAGAAGTGATTTATGAATATTTTTTGCACTTATGACCTGTCAATTCATAAAATATTTCCCTGGTTTTTTTAGAGTTGCCAATACCATTCGGTCAGAATTGAAGCAGCTTCTTGAATGAGAAGCGAAATGTCTTCAAGGAAAAAAAGGGAAAATTCAGTTGCCTTTTGGAAAAAAAGCAACTTTGGGACAGTGCTTTTGTCCCACTGTCAAAAATATTTGACAGTGGGACAAAGGCACTGTCCCAAAGGCGCTTTTGGAAAAATATTGAATGCTTTCGAAGTCATTGGAAATCCTTGTGCATTGGAAATCCTTGCCGGATGAACCGTGGAACCTACAAATGTTGTGTGTCATGTACAGCGATGCTGCACAAAATGAAGATTATTATTTTTGTAACCCACGGGGAAATGCTACCGTGTTTAGGGTGTATTTATCTGCAGAATCGCTGATTCTGGCCTCTGAGAGTTGCATCATCCTCTACAGCAGGGGTCCCCAACCACCGGGCCCTGGACCGTATCGGTCCGTGGATCATTTTGAACCGGGCCACAAAGAATGAATAATTGTGATTAAAATATATATTTTATATTAGCTAAAGCTAAGAAGCCCTTTACTGTTGGGGAAGAATTGATTTTGCCGGTCCTTGAAAAAGTGTTTCTGCGTGAAACTGGTCCCTGGTACAAAAAAGGTTGGGGACCACTGCTCTACAGGACTCTGCGGTGTTCTTTTCTTCACGGAGAAACACACCGTTATTGAGGGGTTATTGTCCTCCAGGATACTTATCAAGTGACGGAAGGCTGAAGATTTGGCCCCAACTTAGCATCCCGGGAATTGAATGATCAATTGATTGATTACGTGTCATGAAGTTGGTGTTGGCAAGGAAATTTTTTGGTCTTTTAGCTTTTGCATTATCTGTTTTGAATGGTGTGTACATGTCGCTTATCTCGATGTTCCCGTCGATGGTTGATTTGTCTGATTGCCATGGACTGAGGAATTCTCTAGCATTTTTGGACCTGGCTTGGTCTACGATGCTCCTATCGACCACACTGGTAGATTTGGCTCTAACTTAGCACCAGGATATCGACGGACTGATTGATTGATTATGTGGCATGAAGTTAAGTGTTGGCAAGGAAGTCTTTTTAGCTTTTGGATCATCTGTTTTGAATGACGTGTACATGTTGCTTATCTCGATGTGCCCGTTGATGGCTGATCTGTCTGATCACCAGGTGTCCAGGAATTCTCTACCATGCTTGGACCTGGCTCGGTCTATGATGCTCCTAGCGACCACACAGATAGATTTGACTCTAACTTTGCAAAACAGACTTCAGGAATTGATCAAAGAAAGGTTCTCATTTGCCCAGGTCAGTTCTTCCAACAGTACGCCCATCATACCTCAGCACCCCACTGCTTCAAAACTCATTGAATTCAGTTTTCAGTGTGTTTTGAAACTGAAATCTTGTCCCGGCCACCATCTTTCTCCCTGTATTCGATGTGCAAGGAAGAACTTGCTCACGCTGGCTGTCTTGTGACTTACTATGTCTTCTGGCTGAAATAGCAGGACATGGGTCTGAGGCGATTCTCAGTCATCCAAGTCATGGTTGTCCCAAATGTGCTTTTTCAGGAGGCAACCGAACTCTGGGTTGATTGTCTAATCGTCCATCTGTTTAATGTCTACAGAGGTTTTAGTTTGTCCAGGTGATAGTTTTTCGCCAGTTAGTCAGAACTGAAGAAGCTTCTTAGATGAGAAAGTGAAAGGTCTTAAAAGAAAAGCAAGAAAGTCCAGGTGCCTTTAAAATAAAAGCCCCTTTGGGAGATCCATTTGTTTGTTTTCTTGGCTGCCTGTGGTCTTCTCAAGAAACTTCTCCAACACCCAAGTTCAAAAGCATCAATAGAGGTGGTTCCTAATTTATAACCATTTGTTTAGTGACGAAGTTACAACAGCACTGAAAAAGGCGACTTATGACCGCTTTTCACACTTACTACCATTGCAGCAATCCCCACGCTCATGGGATCAAAATTTGGATGCTGGGCAACTGGTTTGTATTTATGACAGTCGCAGTGTCCCCGGATCCCCTTTTGCGACCTTCTGACAAGCAAAGTCAAAGGGGAAATCGGATTCACTTAACAACCGTGTTATTAGTTTTACAACAGCAGGGATTCACTTAACAACGGTGGCAAAAAAAGGGCGTAAAATGGGGGAAAGCCTCAACAATTGGAAATTTTTGGCTCAATTATGGCCAACCTGTGCTCTTCCAATCCTGCTTCCTCAAAATTCAATTCTTGGTTCCACGGAGGGTAACAGGCGATATTCTGAGTCTTACCCTGAGAATATGTGGCTGTGAAATGATGAAATCTGATGGCATGATTTTGGATCCACTCCTCCTCCTTTTTCTCTTGGTAGGAAGGAAAGGGAGTAACTTACTTTCCCCCAAGACTTTCTGAAAACCATTTTAAAGAGGTCAAACGACAGGAATGGAAAATTTTATTCCTCCGAAATCTGGAGAGTGAATGGCAGGGCACAATTGCTTAATTCCTTGTGTGTCCAATCATACTTGGCCAATAAAGTATTCTGTTATTCTTAAGAGCTGCCTGTCTTTGATTTCAAGACTGCAATGGCAACCCTCCCTTAACTCAAAGAACATTTCTCTCTCTCTACTCCAGGTATGAAATCCAAGATGTTCAGGTGTTCCTAATCATTCCATAAGAGGTATAATAGGTATGGAAATAATCACCCTATAATGCCTCCTAGTGTCTCCTAAATAATATGGCCAATGATTACATTGCAGTATAATATCATGATCGGAAAGCAGCTTAAGCTTTTTAAAAAAAATAAATAAAAAAAATTGTTAAGCCACAAAAAAGATGCTGCACAACTATTCATGAGTTTCGTACACTGGTGTTTCCCAGCCTTTGCAACTTGAAGAGGGATCGATTTCAATTCCCAGAATTCCCCAGCCAGCAGGCTGAGTCCAACACATCCTAAAAGTACCGATGGAAGAGGATATTTGTAGCTCAGGGTTGAGCTGTGGGGGCCCTTGATGTTCTTTCTGAGTTTGGTGGCTTCCTTGCAGACGTTTCATGACCCAGCTAGGGAACATCATCAGTGCTGGAAGGGAAAGGCATTTGCAAAAGAGAAGGGGAGGAGGAAGAAGAGGAGCAGAAGGGAAGAGAAGGAGGATGACTGTGGGGTCCTTGGTGTTCTCTGAGCTTGGTGGTTTTCTTGCAGACATTACATGACCCAGCTAGGTAACATTATCAGTGCTAGAAGAGAAATGGATTTGCAAAAGAGAAGAGGAGGAGGAGGAGAAGTACTTTTGGGATCCTTGGTGCTCTCTGAGCTTGGTGGTTTTCTTGCAGATGTTACATGACCCAGTTTGGTAACATCAACAGTGCTGGAAGGGAGTGGGGTTTATGGAGAAGAGGAGGAGGAGGAAGAGGAGGAAGAAGACTGCAGGAGCTTGGTGCTCTCAGCGGTTGTTTCCTTGCAGAGATTTCATAACCCAAAAAGGTAACAGCGTCAGTGCTAGAAGGAGTGGTGTTATAGACATAGGGAGCAAACCCCTCTCCCTTCTAGCATTGATGATGTTCAGTGTTGGGTCATGAAATATCTGCAAGAAAACCCAACCAAGCTCAGAGAACACCAAAGACCCCACATCTTAAAAAGTCCCCAAGATTTTTTTATTTAAAAAATGATGCCCTAGATGAACATGTTTCCCCAGAGAATCCCAGGTCTTCAGCATGGGACCCTCTGCCCCAAAGAAGACCTTCTTCCTCTTCGCAACAGGCCCTCTTCAGCTCACCCCAAAGACCTGTGATTTGTTTATTTTTTTTAAGAAGCAGGCCAAGGCAGAGATGGAGAGAGAGATGCTTCTGTTCAGGTGCCGGGGTCCGTACGCTCCACCTGGCTGCTTTCAGAAGTTCCATTTTGGGGTTCCCCAGATGGATTAATTAGAAAGCGAGAGTTCTGCACCACGCCGAGCGCTTGCCGGGGGCCCTGGGGGACGCAATCAACGAGAGCCACGCACAAGCGAGCCCACTCAGGCATGAGAGCTTTAATTATGAGCAGAACGGGACCAGCCCTGAGCACCATCCCTGCGCTTCCCCAGGACTAATCAGGGTTCTCAAAACAGCCCAACATTGCTAAGCCTTCATTTCAGAGTTCAGGTTTCGCAGCTGGTGAGGCCTCCCTGGTGTACAAGTGGTTCTGGGCTTACGGCCACAACTGAGCCCAATTTTTCCTGCTTTTGCTAAGCGGGACTGCCGTTGAGTGAGGTTTTGCCACCGTTTTAGGTCCTTCCTTGCCATAATTTGTTCAGTGAACCGTTGCAGTTGTTAAGTTAGACACACAGGATGTTAAGGGAATCTGGCTTCGGAGGCTCAGGAACAGACTTGTATTTATTTATTTAGAAAAGGTATATTGCTGTCTGCTCTCACAGGGCAACTCTGGGAGGCTTATGAGGACATAAAAGCACAGTAGAAAGGAGAAAGAAAGAAAGGAAGGAAGAAAGGAAGAAAGAAAGGAGGGAGGGAGGAAGGAAGGAAGAAGAAAAGAGGAAAGGAAGAAAGAAAGAGGGGAGGAAGGAAGGAAGGGGAGGAAGGAAAGAAAGAAAA
>BLBF01000055.1:1301674-1326471 GCA_015471245.1 Laticauda colubrina | reverse complement strand
ATCTATCTATCTATCTATCTATCTATCTATCTATCTATCTATCTATCCATCCATCTCTGTGTCTGTCTGTCTGTCTCTGTCTGTCGGTATGTAGATAAACAAATGTACAGATATAGAAAGTCAGAGAGAAAGGGAAAACTTTATTTTTAAAGTTAAAAGATAAACAAAAAAGATTTGAAAAAAATAAAAGCTCAGAGAAGGAAAAAAAGTATAAGAATGAAAGAAGGGGAAAAAAGAAAGACAAACATAAACAGAACCAACTTCCTTTGGTAAAGATACGAACAAGAAACACATCAATCCCTGAACTCCAACATTTATCTATTCTATTTCCATAGTCCAGCACCCTGAAGCTCTCTCTGGCATCTGGTCCACTAGAGAACTTGCAAGTGCCAACCTCCCAAGCCCACCACGGGGACCTGTCACTAGGACGACCAACTCTGCCAAAGCACCAAGGGGTTGGTTACCCCGTCGATACCGAGCAAGACTGGGCCACGTGTTGCAACAGCAGGCCGGGGAAAATAAAGCGGAGTGTTGCATCAGAGAAGCCCTTGAGAAAAGAAAAGCGGAAAAGTTGCTCCCAACTAGTGTTCAACTTGGTTCTTCTTGGGAAGGGGCCTGAAGCACATTCCAAGAGATGCGTGTCCTGTCTCCTAGGCTTGTGCATTGGCTCATATCTTGCCATTCCCAATGAGAAGAAAGCTTGTGTTGGTAACTAGCAGGAGGTAATGCTCCCCTCCCCTCAGGGCACCCAAGGGATAAAAATGTGTAGGTGCCCCAGTCTCTCCTGCTTTGGCCAGCTCTCCTTTGGACTGCTGCAGTGTGCCTCACCCTTGAAGACTATCTGGAAGGTTCACAGGGTTCTGGAATGAAATTGGGGAGGGGGGAGTGGTGGCTTGATGGGACCTCTAGGCTCTCCAACCTCACACCTTATGGCAAAACTGGACCTGGGGATCAGTTTCCTTCTGCAACTCAAGAGGTTGGTGGGATGCTACTTCCGAAGCCCTACGTGGCTTAGTATGTGGATAACAACAGAGACAGAAAGAGAGCAAGAGAGAAAATATGGACAGTCAGTGAGAATGATTGATCGATCGATACAGACAAATACATATACTGAGGGGATGGGTGGACAGAGAGGCAGATAGACAGACAGTCGGCCAAGTAGTTAGACGAGGTAGATAGATGATAAATAGGTAGGTAAGTAGATAGACAGACACTCAAATAGAAAAACTAGGGGGATGGGTGGAGAGACAGAGACAGACAGACCGTCAAAAGACTGGGTGAATAGGTAGGTAGGTAGATAAATAGACAGATAGATATATGATAGACCAGGGGTTCCCAAACTTGACAGCTTTCAGACTTGTGGACTTCAACTCCCAGAATTCCTCCTCCAGTCATCTTAGCTCAGGAATTCTGGGAGTTGAAATCCACAAGTCTTAAATTGGCCAAGTTGGAAGACCCTTGTGATAGTTAGATAGATAGATTGGGTGAATGGATGGATGAGTGGATATTTGATTGATTGATGGATGGATGGATGGTTGGGTGGATGGACGGACGGATGAGCGGACGGACAGACAGACAGAGAGACAGTTAGATGTACTAGCTGGATGATGGGTGGGTAATGATAAAGAGAGTAAGTGGGTGGGTAGATGAATGGCTGGATGAACAGATAGATAAGATAGTGTGAAAGAGAGGGAATCACCTCCAGACTTGCAAGAATCTGTTTCTGGTGGCCCAACTGGAAGGCCCTGTGCTGCCCCCCCCCCCCCCCACCGGCCCAGCTGGGAATCCTGGGATGCGCTGGTGGCCAGAGATAGGTGGGGCCAGAGCTCTTACCGTAACAACCGCGTCTGCTGCCTCTTGCGGATGGATGGGTTGGACTCAAAAACGTGAGGACGCTTCCTTTTTTTACCGGTGGCCACGGCAGCGGCGGCAGCCATTCCCACTGGCCCTGAGAAGAAAAGAGAGATCTGAAAGACCCAAAAGAGAAAAGCCAGGGACATTGGAGATCTCTGCTCAATTCAGATGTGGTGGGTCACAGCTCCCATCATTCCCAGTCACAAAGGGGGGGGGGGGGCTGATGGTTCCTCAGAAAAGGGGCAAGCTGGCTGGGAATTCTGGCAGCTGCCTTCCGAACAAAAGACAGGCAGCTCTCGACTTGCAATGGTTTATTTAGTGACCATTCTAAGTTACAACAGCACTGTAAAAAAAAGTGACATGATCGTTTTTTACATGACTGTTGCAGCATCCCCGCAGTCACATGGCAAAATTCAAATGCTTGGCAACCGACTCGCATTTATGTTGAGCAAAATCAACAGGGAAGCCAGATTCACTTAACTTAACAAACTTAACTTTGACCTACTTAACAAATGCAATGATTCACTTAATAACTCTGGCAAGAAATGTCATAAAGTAGGTCAAAATTCACTGAACAGCTGTCTCATTAGCAAAAGGAACTTTGGGCTCAATCAGGATCGTAAGGCAAAGAAAGGTTTGAAGGGGGTTTTGCCCCGTTTTACGACCTTTCTGACCACAGCTGTTAAGTATGTTAGTGGAGTTGTTCAAGTTACTGACCAGGTTGTTAAGTGAACCTGGCTTCCCCATTGCTCGTCCAAAGGTCGCAAAAAGGGATCACGTGACCTTGGGACAGCGACGGTCATAAGTATGAACCAGTTGCCAAGTGTCTGAATTTTGAATCACATGATTGTGAGACTGCTACGAAAGTCGTGTGAAAAAGGGTCCTAAGTCCCTTTTTTCAGTGCTGCTATCATTTTGAACAGTCACTAAACGAATGGCTGTAAGCGGAGGACTGCCTGTAGATGAATCAGTAAATGAACCCAGGCTATTTTAAAATGGAAAATAAAACTACCTAACTGGAAAACTAAACCAAACAGATCTGTTATTACTGTTCTGCTGCCCTCTGCAGGCTACGGATTCATCCTTAAGGGTTCTGGTTTCTGCAAAATATCCTGAAAAACTCAAGACCCAAAATAAAAATAAAAATAAAAATAAAAACGCCCTTTGTAAAATGAATACAGGAAATTGAAGATGCCAGAAAGGCCATTTCCAGACTGCTTAAGAGGTTAAATTCAACAGCAAAATATTGATTTTTAACAGCACATTTTCTTAGTAGGAGAATGGGATTGTCAGATGGGAATATCACAATCACACACACAACCAACCACAGAAATGATAAGAAAGCAAGGGTGCCTCTCCTTCCGAGAATATCCCTTTACAGGGAAATCCTCGACTTGCAGCAGTTCATTTAGTGGCCATTTGAAGTTATAAGGGCACTGAAAAACAAGTGACCTTTGAGCATTTTTCACCCTTATGACCGTTGCAGCCTCCCTGTGGTCACATGATCAGAATTCAGATGCTTGGCCACTGACTCATACTTATGATGGTTCCAGTGTCCTGGAGGTCACATGATTCCCTCTTTGCGACCTTCTGACAAGCAGAGTCAGTGGGGAAAACAGATTGACTTAACAACAGAGGCAGGAAAACTCGTAAAATGGGGCAAAGTTCAGTTGACAAAATGTTTCCCTTAACAATAGAAATAGATAGATATAGGATAGATAATATATGAGAGAGAGAGAGAGAGAGAGAGAGAGAGAGAGAGAGAGAGAGAGAGGATAGATAATAGGATAGACAGATAGACAGACAGACAGACAGACAGATAGATATGGATGGATGATAGAATGATAGATGATAGAGAGATAATATGATAATGAAAAAGATAGATATAGATAATGATATAGATTGAAACACAGAGACATAGATAATAGATAATGAAAGAGATAATAAATAGATGATAGCTAATGAAAGATAAATAAAAGATTGATACAGACATAGAAGATAGATAGATAATGAAAGAGAATATAGACAGATGATAGATTGATCAATTGATAGATATGGATGGATAACGATGGATTGATAGATGATAGACAGATATGATATATAACAAAAAAGATAGATGAAAACGAAACATGGAAGATAGATATAGATAGTAGATAAAAGATAGACCATGACAGATTGATCGAGACAGATGATAATGAAAGAGAAGATAGATGATAGCTAACAAAAGTAAATAGAAGACAGATAATGATAGATAGACAAACATAGATGATAGATAATGAAAGTTAGAATATAGATAGATGATAGATCGATAGATGTGGATGGATAATGATTGACAGACAGATATATAGATGATAACAGACTGATATGATACATGACAAAAAGAGAGATAATGAAAGATAGAAAATAGATGATATAGATAGGTGAAAGACAGATAATTATAGATTGATACAGACATAGATGATAATGAAAGATAGAAGATAGATAGAAAACAGATAACAGTTTGATAGACAGATAGACATGGATGATAGATAATGAAATAGTAGATAGACAATGATAGAATATAGATGATATATCAGTAGATATGGATGGATGACGATAGATTGATAGACAAATGATACAGATATGATAGATAATGAAAAGGATAGATGATATAGTAGGTGAAAAATAGATGATAGATTGATACATAGATATAATAAGAGAAAATAGATGATAGCTAATGAAAGACAGATGATAGAAAATAGATGACAGACTGATAGACAGACATAGATGATAATGAAATAGAAGATAGATAATGAAAGATAGAATATAGATAGATGATAAAGAAAACAACAAAACAACAAAATTGTTGATAAATGCCTTGATAAACCTCTAGGTCTTTTTCTTCTGTTGGTTTTCTATGTTTCTAATTTTCAGGCTCTTTGCCAGATAACTGCACAGGCCCTGGTTGAATAAGATGTTAGACAGCAGGATGCTTGATAAAAAAATCTTGAAGGCATGGTCAACTGATTTTTGGTGTCAACTACAAGCCAAGCCAAAGAGCATTGCCAAGAGGGGCTGGGAAAGGAACTTAGGTGCCTCCACTTGTTCCCCCCCAGGCATGTCTCAAAAGAAGGTAGCCAGAAGCCAGCAGAGCCAACCTACCTGCAGCGGCCAGGTGGGCAGTCACTTCATCGGTGGCTGTGGAGTTGAGGATGTCCGAGTCGTCGTAGGACGTGTCCTCGGGTGAAGACGGGGAGTCCTCATCGGCACTCAGCATGCTGTGCTCCGTGTATGTGGCCACGTGGACCTGCTGGACTTGCTGGGCCACCGCGTGGGCCTCTATGGTTGCCATGTGCTCCGTCTGGGTGACCGTATGTTCCTCCATGAATGGTCAGTGCTGCAGGGAAGGAAGGAAGAAAGTGGAGGAGAAGCTGTGACAACCAACCTCACAAAACCCTTCAGAGCGACGGATCTTTGACAGAGCTATTAGGGTGTATGTGTGTTTGTGTGTGTGCGTTTCACAGCTTACAATAGCTCGTTCGGAGTTATGGCAGCACGGATTTTACGACCTTCCTGGCCACAGTTGTGAAGCCGATCCCTGCAGTTTGTTAAGCGAGTTACACGGCTGTTGTTAAGGGGCTTCCCCCATTGGCTTCGCTTTGTCGAATGGTCGCCGAAGGGGATTGGGGATTTAGCAACCATCGTAAGTACATGCCAGTTGCCAAGCGTTTAAAATTGGATCACGCCACTGTGGGGATGCTACCAACAGTTGTGTGACAAATAGTCGTTAAAGTCACTTTTTTCAGGGCCGTTGTAACTTGGAACAGTTTGTTGTTAAGGGCTGTGTTATATTTTACCTATCCTTTGGTTTGCTTCTGGGTGCAATTCAAGGAGCTGGTTGCTACCCTCCACGGCATGGGGGCCTGGTTACTTGGGAGGGTCTTTGATAACACCTGTCCAGGTAATTTGATCCTCAAGATTTGGCCCAGGAGGTTCCTTTGATTAAACCATGTTATTTACCAGGGTTGTGGAAGCAGCTTCCCTCTTCCAGGATCTGCCATCTGGACAGTTTTTATTTATTTTATTTTATTTATCACTCCAAATTGAATAGCATGCAAACTTCAGAAATAATACTGCAGTAGTCCTTGACTTATGGCCACAATCATCTTATCATCAATCATCTTTTAATGACCCCATAATCCCTTGCGGGGTGGAGTCTGAGCAATTGAATGGAGCTTACTGACCGGATGCCCTTCTTGTCACAAGGGTGGAGTTTTTTCCCCCAGCAGATATATTGTCATTGTGCCCAGAGAGAGATAAATATCTGCCTCTACCTAGGATCGAACACACAGCCTCCTGATTGTGAGGCCAGAGCTCCACCTCTAGGCCACTCACTGACCTATAGGCCACAATGAAACCCAAAATTGTTGTTGCTAAGCAAGACAATTAACCAGTGGAACAGCTTGCCTTCAGAAGTTGTGGACACTTCGTCACTGGAGGTTTTTAAAAAACAGGCTGGGGCAGCCGCTTATCTGAAATGGGAGAGGGTCTCCGGCATGAGCAGGGGGTTGGGCTAGAAGACCTCCAAGGTCCCTTCTGGCTCTATTCTGATTTTGACAGTTAAGTCAGGTTTGCCCCATTTTATGACCTTGCTTTTGCCATTGTAAAGTTAGTCATATGGTTGTTAAATGAACTGGACTTCCCCCATTGAGGTCGCAAAAGGGGAATCAAGTGACCCTGGGACACTGCAACCATTGTAAATATGAGCCAGTTGCCAAGCAGCTGAATTTTGATGACCTGACTGCAGGAATGCTGCAATGGTCGTTAAGTGTGAAAAACTTTTGTTAGTGCCATTATAACTTTGGTTAGGAAGCGAATGGTTCTAAGCCAAGAACTACCTATAGATGAAACACTGACTACCCTAACCTACAGGTAGTCCTTGACTTACGACCGAAACAGAGCCCAAAATTTCTGTCGCTAGAGATGTTTTTTCAGTGAATTTTCCCCCATTTTATCACCTCTCATGCCACGGTTGTTAAACAAGTCTCTGAGGTTATTAAGTGAATCTGGCTTCCCTGTTGACTTTGCTTGTCAGAAGGTTACAAAAGGGGATCATACAACCAAGGGATTCTACAACTGTCATAAATGTGAGTCAGTTGTCAAGCATCCAAATGTAAGTCACATGGTATTCTGACCCAAACCTTGTTCCAAGGAAACCAACGCCAAACAGAGATAACAGCAAAACCTTTTAATGCTTCTCTGCGAACTCCGTTTCTTCCCGGTTAAAAGGCTGTTTCAAACTAATTGTCTCTGATAAGAACAAGGTGGTGCAAGGCTGCCAAGAACACTAAATAAAATTGCCAAGGAATATTTCAAACACAAAGAGTCTCCAAACACCAACCAAGATAATCCGAACGTCCACAAGGCTTGAGTGCAAAAACGTCTTTGCTTCCTGCAAAGATCTCCGATTTATTAGCTGGCTTTTATCTCTTAAGGGAGGGTCCTAAGACCTTTTTTTTTTTTTTAGTGCTGTTGTAATTTCGACTGTTGTAACTTCGAATGGTCACTAAGTGAACTGTTGTAAGTCAAGGACTATTTATAATTCCCAGATCAATTACTGTAGTAAATCAAAGATGACCTACACTCATTCTTCATTTCGGTATATTATTTTAGTTTATTTGAAGAAAATTAAAATACAGTCTGCTAAAAAGTATGTTTTTTAAAAAAGAATAAAAAAAACCACACAACAAACAAGATATTAAAAAGAAAAAAGCGACGTGTAAGTCAAGCTTGCCAAGCGTCTGAATTCTGATCATGTGACCCTGGGGATGCTGCAGTGTGAAAAATGATCATAAGTCACTTTTTTCCCAGGGTGGATAAAAATCGATTAAAAAAAATCAGTGTTTTTAAATGTAAATCGGATTTTTAAAAATCAAATTCATTTTAACAAAATGCTTTTGGAAGTAAAAAAAAAAAATTACCTAAAGATAGTTTTCTGTTTAAGATCCATCGACAATTTAACAGTTAATAGATTAACAGATAATCAGAGTTGGAAGGGACCTTGTAGGTCATCTAGTCCAACCCCTGGCCCAAGTGGGAGACCCTACACCAATTCTGACAGATGGCAGTCCAGTCTCTTCTTGAAAGTCTTAAGCGATGAAGCTCCCACAACTTCTGAGGGAAACTTCTGTTCCATGGGCTGATGGTTCTCACTGTCAGAAAGTTTCTCCTTATTTCCAGGCTGAATCTCTCTCTCCTTGTTCAGTTTCCATCCATTGTTCCTTGGAATAATGGATGAAAATGTTTTAGTTTAATGCAGCATGAAATGGAGCTGAGCTACATAGCAGGAGGCTGTATATATTCTGCCGTATTTTACATTGCAGAATATACAGCGGTGTAAATGTGAAAAAGGGTGAGTCCCTTTTTTGCAGTGCTGTGGTCACTGAGTGAACTGTTGTAAGTCGAGGACTACCTGTACGTGGGAACGAAAGTGGAGCTTTCGTTTGTGGCAGGGTGGGGTTGGGAATTGAAATCCTGCTGGTTGGACTTTGCAACAGCTTCTCCCAACTTGGGTGCTTGCAGAGAGAGAGAGAGAGAGAGAAAAGCCTTATCAGTCTGGAGCAAGCCCGGTATTGCCCAAGGTGGGACAAGGTTTGCAAAAAAAAGATAACAATTCAAATTTAAACTTGTATTTTTCACTGCTTTGGGGCCATGTCACAAGCCACAAAATTTGCACTGCAAATTAAAAAAAAAACACACACGTCCCTGAGTTACGACAGTTCATTTAGTGACCATTCCAAGTTATGACAGTTCTGGAAAAAAGTGACTTTATGACCATTTTTTCACAGTTGCAGTGTCCTGACGACGGTCACGGGAACGCTTGTTTCGAGCTACTCGGAAGGAAAGGCACAATGAAAAACTTGAAATAAATGTTAAATATTGATTTGGGTTTTAATGTGCGGTTCCTGCTATGCAGGCATTCCTCAACTTACAACAGTTTGTTTAGTGACCAAAGTTGCAAAGGCAAAATTATTTTATTTCTTAGATTTTTTTTTTATCCTGCTTTGATTGCTTTATAGGTAGCTCAAGGCAACGAACATTACCTAATGCAGGGAGTCCTCAATAGTTCACTTAGTGGCCCAAGTTATGCCGGCACCGTAAAAAGCGACTAAAGGCCATTTCCCCATACTTATGACTGTTGCAGCATCCCCAATGGTCACGTGATCAAAATTCAGAGGATTGGCAATTGGTTCGTATTTATGACGGTCGCTGTGTCCCGGAGGTCATGTGATCCCCCTTTGCAACCTTCCGACAAGCGAAGTAAACAGGGAATCCAGGTTCACTTAACAACCAGGTTACTAACTTAACTAATGCAATGATTTGCTTAACAATGGTGGCAAGGAAAAGTCATAAAATGGAGTAAAATTCACTTAACAAACGTAACTTTGCACCTTCACTTAGCAATGTCAATTTTGGGGTTAACTGTGGTCGTAACTCAAGGATTACCTGTACATGAATACCGAACATTATTTTTTGGACTTGAAAGTCCTTGGCTTATGGCCACAGTTGAGCCCAAAATTTCTGTTGCTAAGAAAGACAAGTGATTTGTTTTGTCCCCAGCAAAGGAATCAGTAAAAGCTGATTTTGCTTTTCAGAAGGTCACATCACCCTGGGACACTGCAACCGTCGCTAAGTGTGAGGCAGTAGGCAAGCACCTGAATTTTGAACACGTGGGCACAGCGATGCTGCAAGGGTTGCAACTCTTTTTCCGGTGCCATCGTATCTTCAAGTGGTCACTAAACGAACGGCTGTTAAGATGAGGAGTAGCTGTATTATTACTCTGCAATCGGCCGCTTGGGTGATGAATGCTCATTTTAACTAATCCAGGAGAGAAGCAACCTAGGAACTAAGGAGGAATTTCCTGACAGTGAGAACAATTAATCAGTGGAACTCATTGCCTCCAGAAGCTGTGAATGCTCCCACACTGGAGGTTTTTAAGAAGAGATTGGACAACCACTTGTCTGAGGGTTTCCTGCCTAAGCAGTGGGCTGGACTAGAAGACCTCCAAGGTCCCTTGCAACTCTGTTATTCGGCTGTTTTTCCTTCCTTTCTTCCTTCCCTCCCTCCCTCCCTTCTTCCCTTCCCTTTCCTCTCCATCACTGGAGGCTTTTAGGAAAAGAGATTGGAGAACCACTTGTCTGAAACAGGAGAGGGTTTCCTGCCTATGCAGTGGGCTGGACTAGAAGACCTCCAATGTCCCTTCCAACTCTTTGTTATTCGGCTATTTTTCCTTCCTTCCCTCCCTCCTTCCCTTCCCTTCCCTCTCCATCACTGGAGGTTTTTAGGAAAAGAGATTGGAGAACCACTTGTCTGAAACGGGAGAGGGTTTCCTGCCTATGCAGTGGGCTGGACTAGAAGACCTCTAAGGTCCCTTCCAATTCTGTTTTTATAATTCTAATATTGCCTTCCCAAGTATCACAGCTGCAAAGGTCACCAAATTCTTGTTCAACGATTTTGAAAGCAAAAACTGTACAGGCTCTTCAGAAAGCCTCCGATCACCACGTGTTCAACCACGAGCAGGAGAAAAGTGGACTGGTTGTATCAACTCTTTTAAGTAACTTTTCAATGTGGAGCAGAGTTGCACCATCTTGAATCATTTCCTGTCTTTTTAAAAATATAGACATAGATCTCATTTTCTGAATATAACAAGAGTTCCCCAACAGCGAAGTGCCTGGAGCAGCTGCCAGCGTGATCATTCATTTCTGCAAAAGGGTTTGATACCGACTTTAAGCATCCAACCTTCCATTTTTGCCTCTAAAAATGGTTTATAACGGGGTGGGGGGTGGGGGTGGTCGCCAGCCTTTTGGACCTCAGGGACCACCAAACTCATCATTTTAAATCCCGCAGACCACAGACCCTGGGAAAAAAGACTGCAATTCCCCATCCTGTTTTCGTACCGATTGATCGTTCTTTATTTGGGATCGCAGGATACCGTCTCCGTGCTCAGGAGGAGAGAGAGAGGGAGAGACTTTTGACTGTGTGCAAGGAAAGCAGCAGGAGCTGCAGAAGTCTTTCTTTCTCTCCCCCAAACTCTGCCGGAAATGAGTCTTTGCAGCCTCTTGGAGCAGGAGGCCTTGCAGGGTCCCAAAGGGTCATTTCTGGCGGAGTTTGGGGGAGAGAAAGAAACTTTGGATGCTTTCCTTGCGTGCAGCCAAAAGCAGAAGAAAGAAGCAGAAAAAAGCAGCCCGGTGGCCAGGCCAGGCACATGGGACGAGGGGGGTAAGTTCCCCCTCTCCGCCCTTTCCCCCCTCCACTCACTATGTGTTGTTTGCAATGCGACGCAAGCCTTGTGTTACTGCTGGCCTTTTGGTTGGGGCAGCCTTGTGTTCCCACGCAGCCTGGCTTAATTGCTTTGGGTTCTCTGCAGACCACCAAAATTTTCTCGTGGACCACCAGTAGATCCCCCGGCCCACTAGTTGGCAACCACTGGTTTAGACCCTTCTCTTCACAATCCCAAACTCAGTTTAGCAAGAGAGAATTCAATAGTATGGGAATATGGCCAGTCTCTGACTTGTGACAGCTCATTTAATGACCGTTTGAAGTCACAACGGGACTGAAAAAAAGTGAGTTATTGTCCGCTTTTCACATGGATGACCGTCGCAGCCTCCCCGTGGTCATGTGGTCAACATTCAGGCACTCGGCAAGTTAGCCGCACAGTCGTTAAGTGAATCGGGCTTCCCCCGTTGACTTTGCTCATCAGAAGGTTGCAAAAAGGGATCATGTGACCCTGGGACACTGCAACAGTCATAAGTACATGCCAGTTGCCAGGCATTTGAATTTGAATCAAATTCCCTGGCCACAGGGAAGCTGCAATGGTCCTTGGTGTGAAAAACGGTCACGAGTCACTTTTTCTAGTGCCATTGTTAACTTCAGTCACTAAGTGAATGTTGAAAGTCGAGGACTACCTGTATTGAAGAACTGTTTACAACTGAGGCAGTGAACGAGTCTGAGAAATCGAACAAAAGCAAGCATATTCTAAGTTTGCATCGCTGGGGAGAGGGACTTTAGCCTCCGAATTGCAGGCACGGAAATTCAGATTGAGCAGATTATTTTTTCTATATTTTGAGTGGGTGCGGTGGCCCCGAGGTGGCACTCCCACCTCACAATCAGGAGGCTGTGGGTTCGATCCTAGCTAGAGGCAGATATTTCTCTCTGGGCACAAATGAGAATAAATCTGCTGAACAAGACTCCGTATTGGTGACAAGAAGAGCATCCGGCCAGAAAAACGCTGCTAGTTCCATTCAGTTGCCCAGACTTCACCCCGCAAGGGATTATGGGGCCATCCAAAGAGGATGATTCTATATTTGCCTAAATAAAGGGTCACTGGTCTCTCTGGGTGAGCAGATGGCCCTGCCAGGCAAAATAGACATTTTTTTTAAAATCAAAGCCTGATGTACGTGGTGCCTACCCAAGTGTCTCCTGTCCCAAGATAATCCCGGAAAAAACAGCAACATTAGAGGCCGGCTGCAATCATCGCATTTGGAGAACAGCTGCAGCCTCATTTTTCTAAGCCTATGTCGCGAAATGGGCTTTTTTCCCCTCCTTCTCAGATCCACTGGAGCGGTTCCCCCAAATAAGAAATCCCTCACTGATACCTCCTTCTCTCAAATATTCAAGGGTGTCGGCCGTGGCACGGTCCGAAGGCTGGCTGGCCATAAAGCGGGATCACCCGACTGGTTCTCCAGTCTCCCGTATGGGAGAGTCACAAGGAATTTGGGGTTTTAATTGAACTCGAGAGCTCCTGAGTTTCCGTGGCAAAAAAGGAAACCTTTTCTACCAAATTTTATGTGCTGGGATCCTCTGGGAACCCGTCTTCTGGAGGCAGACCGATCTCTGAGGATGGCCTGCACTCTTTAGAATAAAATAACAGAGTTGGAAGGGACCTTTGAGGTCTTCTAGTCCAACCCCCTGCTCAGGATAGAAGTGTGAGGTCCTTGGCGGTCTCTGAGCTTGGTGGCTTTTTGCAGACTGGTGGCTGTTTCATGACCCAACTAGGTAGCTTGTGGAAGGGAGAAGAAGAAAGGAGAGGGAGAGGTCGTGGGAAGGAAGAGGAGCAACTCTGAGGTCCTTGGAGCTCTGAGCCTGGGAGGTTTCCTGGCAGACATTTCATGACCCAACTAGGTAGTATCATCAATACTGAAGGAAGTGAGGTTCAGAGAGTGGGATTTGTGGAGGGGAGGAAAGGTAAGAGGAAGGAGAGGGAGTGGGGAGCTTGGAGCTCTCTGAAATGGGTGGTTTTCTTGCAGATGTTTCATGACCCAACTAGGGAACATCATCAGTGCTGCAGGGAGTGAGATTTGTGGAAGGGGTGAGCAAGAGGAGTGTGGGGTCCTTGTTGTTCTCTGAGTTGGGTGGTTTCCTTGCAGACATTTCATGACTCAACTAGAGAACATCATCAGTGTTAGAAAGGAGTGGAGTTTATGGGGGAGGAGGAGGATGGCAACTCTGGCGTCCTAGTTGCTTTCTGAACTTGGTGGGTGTTTTTTACAGACATTTCATGACTCAACTAGGGAACATCATCAGTGTTAGGAGTGGGATTTGAGGAGGAGGAGGAGGAGGAGATGAGAATGACAATTGTGGGTCCTTGGTGTTCCCTGGGCTGGATTACTTTCATGCAGACATTTCATGACCCAACTAAGTAACATCATCAGATGTGCAAAGGAGTGGAGATATTTCATATAACAAGCTCCTGCTAGCACTGATGATGTTCCCTAGCTGGGTAATGAAACATCTGCAAGCAAACAACCCAGCTCAGAGAGCATCAAGGAACTCACCATTTGGGAAGAGCGTCTGATAATCACCCTCGCCCCCCCCCCCCCCCCCACACACACACATCAGCCGGGTGCCTAAAAGGACAGACGCCAACAATGGTGCCAGCCTGGTTAATTTTGTAACCAGCTAGCAAAAGAGAGTAGAACAGCAATTTGGAATCTCTCCAGGATGAAGAAATAAATGGAGATAACACCTTGATATGGGATAAATTGTGTACTAATCCGCCCGCCCGCTGTTCCCTTCCCAGGAACAGAGTCTTCCAACTCCTCTTCACAGCTTATGAAATGTCAAGGAAAGCTGGAGAACAAACTTGAGTCCCAGGAATGAAATGGGTTTTTAAAAAATAAAATAAACCCATCTCTTGCTTTTTAAAAGAATGATACACTCCTGCATATTCTCCCCCCCCCCCAAAAAAAATCCCCCAATAGAAATCTTCAGCCAGAGGGAGGTGAAAAAGACGTTCAAAGTGGACCCCTGAATTTTTGATCTGTTCCAGGGTCTCTTCCAAGAGACAAATAATAACCAAAATAAATGTGGAACCACCCTTTCCATGGAATTTAATCTCCTTTTTTTTCCATCGAGAAAATGGGGTCAAAGACGACGCCCCCCCCCCCCTTGGTACACCCCGAATCCGACTTAAGATTCCTTTGGTGAGAATCTTTTCTGCATCAAAGGCCTCCCAGAAACACCAATAAAATCAAAATAAAAGCAGATCCACTCTTGGGTGGAATTTAGCTTCCTTTTTTTCCCCACTCAGAAAGTGGGTTTCCCCCCCCAAAGATCTGTGCGATCAGTCCAGGCATTCGGTCAAGAGATTCCAGAGATCGATTTGGAAAACCAGTTCCTTAAATCCAGTCCAGTACCACCTTTTCCCATTCCTATTGTACAGGTACATCTTGACTTACCAACCATTGCTTTACTGGCTTAAGTTACAACCACCCTGAAAAAAAAGTGCCTTATGACCGTTTTTCCACACTTATGACCCTTGTAGCATTCCCACAGTCACCTGATCAAAATCCAGGCGCTTGGCAACTGGTTTACATTTATGACGGTTGCAGGGTCCCAGGGGATCTCCCTTTGCAACTTTCTGACAAGCAAAGTCAATGGGGAAACCTGGATTCATTTAACAACCGGGTTATTAATTTGTCAACTGTGGTCATTTTACTTCATAAGCCTGCTAGGAAGCTTGTGAAACTCACTTAACGTCCGTCTCACTTAGCAGTGGAAATATTGGGCTCAATTGTGATGTAACCAAGATCTACCCGTCCTGAAAAGCATAAAAAAAGCTTTTGTGGGCTACGAATAGGAAATAAAAAATAGAATTAAGAATAGATTAGAAGAATAGAAAATAAAGAATAAAGAATAGAATATTAGAATAGAATTAAGAATAAAAACTAAAAAATAGTTAAGAATAGAACATTAGAACAGAATTAAGAATAAAAAATAGAATAAATAAAACAGAATAGATTAGAATAAAAAATAGAAAATAAAGAATAGAACAGAATAGAATATTAGAATAGTGTTAGAATAGGATTAACAATATAAAATAGAATTAAGATTAGAACAGAACATTAGAACAGAATATAATAAAGAATAGAACAGAACATTAGACTAGAGTGTTTGAATAGGATTAAGAATAAAGAATAGAAAATAAAATAGTTAAGAACATTAGAACAGAGAATAGAATATTAAAACAGAATTAATAAAAAATAGAAAAAATAGAATTAAGATGAGAACAGAATATTAGAACAGAACAAAGAATAGAATATTAGAACAGAATTAAGAACAAAGAATAGAAAATAAAAAAAATAGAATTAAGATTGGAACAGAA
Organism: Laticauda colubrina; assembly: GCA_015471245.1. Lineage (NCBI taxonomy): Eukaryota > Metazoa > Chordata > Lepidosauria > Squamata > Elapidae > Laticauda > Laticauda colubrina. The sequence goes on along the minus strand of BLBF01000055.1, from coordinate 1,310,975 downwards.
CATTAAAGCAGAATAGAATTTTAGAACATAATGGAATAGAATGGAATTAAGACTAGAACAGAACACAATAGGCCTCTGAAGAGACCTCAGAGGTCTTCTAGTCCAACCCCTTGCTTAGGCAGGAAACCATTCCAGACTGTGGATCTCTTGCTCAGACATCCAGAGCAACCAAACCAAGGTTCAACCACAACAGCCCAATATAGGCCAGTCATGGCTGGCAGGAAAGGGGGTGGCGCCTGGGAACCCCCTTTTCTGACCATAATCTCCCCATAGCCTCAACTTTGCCTTAAGGCAGCTGAATGCCAGCCTTCCCCCCAACAGTGCCAGCTTTCGGCAGCCAAGGCTCTCCTGGTCAGAGGAAGCCCCTCCCTCCCACTTCCAGGCATGGGATGAGGAGACCTGTGGCTCCCGGAAGCGGCGCTATTGGGAAGAAATTGGAGGGGGGGGGGGCAAAAAAAGGGATTAAAACCCATTATTGTTCTTTTCCTTTGCAAGTCATTTGGGGACAGGGGGTGTTTCGGCTCGGCGTCCCCCAGGACGGAAGAGACGCTTCCGGGCGTCTTCCGGCTCGGGTAACTCGAGCGAGGCTCCCCCGCGTTTAGGCCGGGCCGCGGGCCTCGGATGATGGGCGATGGAGTGCGGGCCTGAGGCCTAGCGCGGCCTGGTCTTGTCTTGGCCTGGCCTGGCCTGGCCGGGCGGGCGGCCCAGGCGGGAGGGCGGGGTGGGGGGGGGGACGAGGGGGGGTTGCGCGCGCGGCGGGCGAGCGGGGGCGGGCGGGCGAGCGAGGCGGCGCGGGGGCCCCCGCCTTGCTGCGGCTGCGCCGGGTCTGGCGCGCGGCGAGTGAGGAGCTGCTGGGAGATTGCGCGGTAGGACACTCACCTCAGAGCGGCTGCGCTGCAGCGGGCCTGCGCCGTGGAGCCACCGCCGCCAGCCAGCTAGCTAGCTAGCTAGGCAGGCAGGCAGGAAGACGAGGCAGGCGGGGGCGGCGGCGGAGGAAGACGGGGGGCGGCGGCGGCGACGGCGACGGCCGCGAAGGAGTGAGCGGGCGGCACGGCGGGCGGGCGGGCAGGAGGAGGAGGAGGCAGCGCGAGCGCGCGCCCGCTGGCCGGCTCGCTCGAGATGGGGTGTCGGCCGCGCGCGCGAGGCCGGGCCTCCCTCGATGCGAAGCTGAGGAGAAAACCACACACACAAACGCACACACCACTACCACCACGACTACTCGAGGCGAGGCTCGGGCCTAACCGCGGGCGGGAAACGACTCCTGCGGTGGCGGGAACGGCACAGCAGGCCGGAGGGGAGGGGAGGGGAGGGAGGAGGAGGACGGTGGGGGGGCCGCTGGGCGTGAGCGGAGGCCTCGCGCCGCCATGATGGGAAGGTCGTGAACGTAGGGATAAGGGGGGAGGGGAAGACGTCGCGCTCGTCCGGTATGGGCCCGGAGGGGAAGGAGGCGGCGGGGTTTTTAAGAGGGGAAACGAAGATGGGGGATTTTTTGTGGGGGTGGCGACCCGTGGAACGGCATCGTAAGGCGAGGGGTGGTGGGTGGCCATCTTGGAGAGGTGAGAGGCGGGCTTCCTCTGGCGGCGGCCATCTTGGGAGTGTCAGTAGCGGGCTTACAGATGTCTGGTGGCGGCCATCTTTGAGCCAATGGCGGACTGCGTATACCTGTGGCGGCGGAGTACATCTTCCTGTAGCGGAGGCCGCCATATTAGGAGGGTCGGCTGGCGGAAGCGTCGCCATGTTGGGGAGGGCTTGGACGGAAATGGCTGGTCCTTCCCGGGCAGCCATGTGCGGAAGGTCCGCTCTGGCCTTCAGGTTGGGAGGAAGAGGAAGGGAGGGGAAAAGAGGCGCGAAGGTTGACGACCCATCATCCTGAGCCACCCTGGAACTAAAACTGCATTAGTTCTTAGGATAGGTAGGGAGATTCGGTGCTGCCCTCCTGCAGACGCGTCTTCCGCAATATAGGTAGACTGCGACATACAACAGTTAACTTAGTGACCGGAGTGAAGGCCGCTGAAAGAAATGACTTTGGACCGTTTTTCACCCTGCTGCCTCTTTCCTATCCCTGCGTTCACGTGATCAAAATTCGGATGCTTGCAGCTGACTCACATTTATGACGGTCACTGAGTCTTTTTATGACCTTCCGACAAGCAAAAGTCGGAAAAAACGATATTCGTTTAACCATGTGACTAATTTAACAGTGATTCACTCAACAAATGTGGGCAAGAAAGGTCATAAAATGGGGCAAGATTTACTTAGCAACAGAAATTCTGGGCTCAATTGCGGTTTAAGTCGAGGACTGCCTCTAGGTGAAAGATATTGGGTTCACAGAAGGTGCTGATCCACCAAAGCCAAACCAGGTTAAAGTGCTGTGGGAATGCAGCCCTCCCAACCCACCTGGAGTTGAGTCAGTACCCAGAATCAGCCCAAAGCTTCCTCAGTTGCTGGGGTTTTATGTAGAGAACCATTTGATGTATTAATAAATACCTGTTGATGCATTTATTTTCACTGTGTTCTTTTGTCACTGCTTAATTGGTTATTGTATTATTTTACTTCTCTTTATATATTTTTCATCTTTCATTTTTATTATGGTAAACCCATCTAGAGCAGGGGTCCCCAAACTTGGCCACTTTAAGATTTCTGGACTTCAATTCCCAGAATTCTCCAGCCAGCTAGGCTGGGAGTTGAAATCCACAAGTCTTAAAAGTGGCCAACTTTGGAGACCTCTGATATAGAGTAACCCCATAGGCAGCAAATATATTTAATAAACACAATAAGTAAATAAGCCTACCCAAAGTTCTTGACCATCTTCTGCAGACTCTTCACTCCTTAAAACATTTTAATAGTCTTTGCAGTGACCTGGTTTGAGTCATGAGAAAGATGCTTTTATTTTTCCACTATGGCTTTTCGTTTCACCAAAACCAGCCATGTTTCGTGCTAAACATTTCAGTAAATCTGACTGTATTTTCACCTTGAAAAATGATCTTCCCTGGTCCCACCATCCCCAGCCAAAATCCCAATTGGAATTTGTGAAAACAGAACTTTGAGGCTGTGGGAATCACTTAAGCAAGTCACAGCTTGCCTTACAGAAACGTTGAGGCAGGCATTATGGCCAGCAAACATCAGCAATTCTGATTTCTGGAGATGCCTGAACTGCAGATTAAGCAGCCCAACCAAAATACCTGTCTGTTGGCAGTAGCCCAGTCAAGCTAATGGCTGGGGGGGACCATTATTAGTGGTTTCCTCAAAGTACAGGCAGTCCTTGACTTACAACAGTTCGTTTAGAGGCTGAAAAAAATGACTTGTGACTGTTTCACGCTTAATGACCATTGTAGCATCCCCTTGGTTGCGTGATCAAAATTCAAATGCTTGGCAACTGGCTCACATTTATGATGGCCCCAGGGTCATGTGGTCCCCTTTTGCAACCTTCTGACAAGCAAAAGCAATGGGGGAAGCTGGATTCACTTAACTGTGTTACTAATTTAACAATTGCAGTGATTCATTTAACTGTGTTGAGGTAAAATTGCAAAACTCGCTTCGTCTTGCTTGGCAACAATTGTTGTAAGTCAAGGACTACTGAATAAATACAAATTCTTCTTGTTTACCAAAACAAATTGATATTTTTATAGATAAGGATCACTTTCTAACATGCTGTGCTGACAAATACATTTGGTATAAGGTTCCTTTTTTGTTTAAAAAATAAAGTCAATCAGGTTGTCAGAAGTACAATTCCTAATTGTTGGGTTTCTGTCTTGAAGCATCAAATGATCTAATAAAATGTCAATAGTGCACTTCAACTTTCTGTTATGTGTGTGTCTCTTGTGTATTAATCAGAGCCCAGGTTTATGGTTACTAGGATAGGCTAGTGCAGAGATCTCCAAATTTGGCAACTTTAAGAGTTGTGGACTTCAACTCCCAGAATTCTCCAGCCAGCAAAGCATAATTGGCTGGAGAATTCTGGGAGTTGAAGTCTACAACTCTTAAAAGTTGCCAAGCTTGGGGACCCCGTGCTAGTTACAGGACAGCCCTTGACCAGAAAGAACTTCTGGTGCCCGTCCACCCCTGCCTCCATTAGCTGGACACACAAGATGCTGCCGTAGTCTGCCCCAAAAGCCTTGAAAAGCATTCAAACTCCTGTATTAACGAATCAATACTGGCTGAAGTTTTATTACCTCCAAACATTTTTTACACATAAAAAAAATAACAGTTAGGAAATTAAATTAACAATGAATAATACCTTAAATATTTTGTTATCAACTTCTGCATTTTATACTTCTTAAAAGTTAGCCTGTTCCCAGTTCAGGAATAGCACCACACCCTTATAGGAGAAATCTCAAAGAAAAAACACTTTGTACTGGGGCCAATGCAGAATAAACCACCTGCAACTTGTGGCCCTTAACAATAAAAACCATTTTTTTCTAACCAGAAACAACTCAAAAGTCTGGTTCTGGGGTTTAAAGCAGGCAAAAGGGCAACAACCACGTCAGCACCGGAAGCCTCTTGATCCAAAATAGCAAGTTTGTGGTTGTGGTTACCTTGATAACATCTGCAAAGAAGGCCCTGCCAAATAAAAGTTTCTTCAGAGCGTGAGAAAACTTGTCTATTTAACATTTTAGCTGCTGAATAAAAAAAGCAATAGGGCTAGAGTATCCAGGAATGGTGTCACTCAACTCTTTAAGTTCAGTCTCCCTGGGGAAGTTTTCAGAGACGCCCAACACTTTAGGACATTGCAAGTCAGATACTTGACTGGCCCTTAAAAGGCCACCTGTTTCCTGACCTTGTCAGACCACTGGGATAATCTTGTCTGCCTATCTCCAAGCCACCTCCTTTTTTTGTCTCAATCTGCTAGCTTCCACTTTCTTCTCCAGGGTCTTTCATGGGCCATCTTCTTAAACCCCCCCCCCAAAAAAAAAAACAAAAAACTCTAGCCTCACTTGCTCTGAAATGCTTGCAAAAACTGGCACTGATCAAACAGACAAGAAATTCCACAGTTTTTTCATATTAACGTTGGGGGATTCTGTGCAGTAATAGCTTATCTTTTTACTGGAAGCAATTATACAGAATCCCTGAACATGAAGACGAAAATGAGATACTTAAAAAAATATATTTCTTTTTAAAAAACTTTGGGATAACCCACAACCCAACAAAATACGCCATTCGGCTTTTGAACGAAGACAGAACAATCAGAAATAAGTGCGGACTGGGCGCAATAGTGATAAAATGGACACAAACCAGCAGATTTTGGCTTGCACCGTATCTCACTGCATTGTGCGTAGAAGGAACGCAATACAAGTAACATGACATGGGTCAAAAGCAGATCTGAGGAAGCAGTACACAGGCCTCTCAACGCCATATTTTTCTCGCTAGGAAAGCACAAATCGAATTGCAAAATTAGCAGGCGATGCACCAGCCCAAAATGGAGGACTGTGAGCAAGGCAGGGGCCTTAAAATGTGTGAAGATGGGCGCTGCAACCATCGCTCTTGGATGCCTCAGCAGTTGCACTGACATTGTGACACCCTGCACCCTTTTGTGGTTCCCCAGAGAGCCTGTCTCTGAATCGGCCAAGGCTCTCCTGGCTTGTCAACCAATCTTCTCACCAACCGGTTGGGAGAATGATGCTCTTACGCCTCAGCTGGACTTTGCAAGAGCGGCGAAACACCTGGACTGGACAATCCCCCACCTGACACCCCTGAAGCGCAATCATGGGTCTAGCCATGCTTTGCCCAAGATCAGTTATCAAAGGTGGTTCTTTCACAGATGAGATTTGACATTTTAACCCCACCTCCCCCCACAAATGAGAAGGAGACAGCAATCCAAGCAGCATCCTGAACCGGCCAACCTCCTGCCTGGGAGAAAATTTTGCAGGACAGTTTCCTCCCCTGGGTAAAATCTCATCTTCGGGTGAGGGGGACCCTATTTAGTGCAATGGAAGTTTCCCTCCGCGGATGGAGTTGCGCACCCAACATTATTTCTATATTCTGTCCCAGTAATAAACGGAGGAGGCCAGGCCTTTCGCATGGCCACTGGGCAACAGCCTAGGATGGGAGGGGGATGTGACTTCTACTTAAGCCAAGATCTAGCCAGGACTAGTGCCAAAGGACAGATCCCTGCTGCAGAACCCTCTTGACAATTTTGCAGAGGATCCAGGAACCTTCTTTGCAACAGACCACACCTCTTCTGGCTACCTGAGAAGAGAGGGTGGCTAGGGACTCCTCAGCAGCCAGGATGCTCAATGGAAACTTGCCGACAAGCCTCCACACGTGGCTACGGAGAAACCCCAGTTGAAAAGAACGGCATCCCAGCAGCCCTGCAGCTCCCACGGGTGACGAGTGGGAAACTCCGCCCGGCCCGGGATGCGTGCACTGAGCCACAACTGCCAAGCTATGACAATGTGAAAGGAAGACGTCTCCAAGCCTCTGCAGAAGGGCGTCGTGTGATGTCTTGGACACTGGTACTTGGCGCAGAGACTGCCCCTCACACACGGGATCCAGACCCGATGGCAGTGGGGGCTGTGGGGAAGGTTTTCCGTGGTAAACACCATGCCGGGTGCCATGGCGGTAGCTCAAAGCAAGGTTTACTTCGTCAGAACCGCAAGCGCCACGGCAAACCCGAGACGATTCGCTTAAGGTCCTCCTGCCCCTGACGGGACCTCCGCTGAGTGACCCCCAGTGGGGGTCTTCCATCTTGCCACCACAGCACTACTTCTTCTTTTTGCCTTTCTTCTTCAGAGAGCCTGGCCATGGGAAGCCACGGAACTCCAAGCAGGCGGCGGCATTGTGGGCGATGTAGTAGAGGTTCAGCATGGCCGCCGGGCTCAGAATATCCACCTCCACAACGGCCTTCTTGGATTTCTTGCCACCCTTGCCTTTGCCTTTCCCTGAGCCCTTCCCTTTGCTCTTGCCTCCCTGTGCGGCAAAAAAACACACAAGCACACAAAACCCCCAATTTGTAGGGCATTTTCCCAGAGGCCTAATAATTGAGAGCCAGTTTTCTGCAGGGGTTGAGGAGCTGGCTTAGAAACTAGGAGGCAACGAGTTCCAGTCCCGCCTTAGGCAGGAAAGCTGGCTGGGTGACTTTGGGCCAATCACCAAGAGACGGTGAGTTCTAGTTCTGCCTGAGGCATAAGAGCCAATGGGGGGACTTTGGGCCAATCAGGAGATGATGAATTCTAGTCCTGCCTAAGAGATGAAAGTTGGTGGGTTTACTTTGGGCCAGTCCTTCTCAACCCAACCCACCTCACACGGTTGTTGTGGGCTAAATAGGAAGGAGGAGGACTCTTCTGTATGCTTGCTGCCTCAAGTTGTAAAGTCATGGAGGCCGGATCACAATCAAATAAATAAAAGTACATAACCCCTTTTGCGATCTTCCAGCAAGCCAGATTCACTTAACAAGGGAGGTGGCAAGGAAGGTCATAAACATGGGACAAAATTCACTTAACGACTGTCTTGCTTGGACACAGAAATTTCGGGCCTCAATTGTGGTCGTAAGTTAAGGACTACCTGCAGGCTGGGCTCTCCCTCTGCAACCAGAAAGGGCAAATCTGATCTACCTGTTCCACAGGTGAAGCTCAGGGAGGTATACGTTACCATGGTGTCATCCTTTTATGCAGGTGAGCTGAGGAGCATCGTGTCTCCTTTCAAACCAAGATCCCTGGATCGGATTCCAAATTCAGTTTATCTCCCTTATTCTGTTAAGGAAAACAAACACACACAAAAGAAAGCCAGTTGAGGCCCTTTACCCGGTAGAAAATTAAAGTATAGAAAATTAAAGTATTAAATTTCTGATAAAAAGATAAACTGCAGGCTGCACCCTGCACAACATCATTTCTTTTCTGCAGAATGGGTTGCCAATCAAATCTTTATTATAAGGCCTCCAGCGTAACAAGGGAAACACAGAAACAATCATTTCAAAAGCTAAATAAAATGCACAAAAGTAAAAAAAAAAACACCATTTGAAAAGCCTAAACCAGGGTTCCCCAAAAACTTGGGACGCTTTTAAGACTTGTGGACTTCAACTCCCAGAATTCCTCAGATGGTCTAACTTGGCTGCTTTAAGACTGGTGGACTTCAACTCCCACTGGGAATTCTGGGAATTGAAGTCCACAAGTCTTAAAACAGCCAAGTTTGGGACTCCCGGCTTAAATTGTACAGGTAGGGGTAATCCTCCACTTCCAACCACAACTGAGCCTCAACATTTCCATCGCTAAGTGAAATAATTGAGGTTTGCCTCATTTTACAACCTCGCTGGCCACCATTGTTAAGCAGAGCTCTGTGGTTATTCAGTGAGCGACATGGTCGTTAAGTGACTCTGGCTTTCCCCGTTGCCAGGTCGCCAAAGGGGGAATCACGTGACCCCAGGGATGCTGTAACGGTCACGTGTGCGAAAAACACTCCTAGCTCACTATTTTCAGTGCTGTTGTAACTTTGGTCACTAAACAGACCGTTGTAAATTGAGGATTACTGTATGCAAATGGGACTGCTTCAAGCAATTAGAGAGAATTGTAAAGCACTATGTAAGTCTAAAGGCGACTGCTCGTGATCCCAAAGGATCCCAGAAGTGGGGGGATGGATCCAGTCCCAGACATAAAACAGCTGCAGGGAAGGAGTAGTAACCCCCACAATTATTGTTCAATTGGAGCAGGAGTTTTGTCCCTTGGTTGCATTTTACCTTATTGTTTCTAATTTAAACCCCCCCCAAAAAAAAAAGTTTAAAGAGGAGGCCCAGTTGGACTTACTGCTTAAGGCAGAAAAGCTGGGAGATGGTGAGTTCGAGTCTCGCCTTAGGCATCAAAGTCAACTGGGTGGTTTTTGGCCAGTCACTCTTTCTCAGCCAAACCTACCTCACAGGGTTGTTGTGGAGGGGGAAGGAGTAGTTAAAGGCAGAGTGAGAGAGGGAGGGAATGCAGCAAAAGAAGGAAGGAAAGAAGAGAGGAAAGGACAGAGGGGAGGGAGGAAGAAAAGGAAGGGAGAAAAAGAAAGGAAATAGGGAGGGAAGGAAGGAAACAAGAGGGAAAAGGAAAAAAGGGAGGAAAGGAAGGAAACGAGGAAAGGAAGGAAAAGGAAGAGAGGAAATCGGAAGCAAAGGAAGGAAATGAGGGAAAGAAGGAAAAGGAAGGAGGGAGTGAGGGAAGGAAGGAAACGAGGGAAAAGGAGAAGGAAGGAAATGAAAGAAATAGGGAGTGAAGAAAGCAACCAAGAAGGAAAGAAATAGGGAAGGAAGGAAGGAAAGAAAAGGGGAAGGAACGAAATGAGAAATTGAAGGAAGGATAATTGGAAAGGAGGGGAGGAAAAGATGAAAGGAAGG
>BLBF01000055.1:1263913-1273944 GCA_015471245.1 Laticauda colubrina | reverse complement strand
GTCAAGTCAAGTCAAGTCAAGGAATGAATGAAGTCAAATCAAGTCAAGTCAAGGAATGAATGAATAAAGTCAAGTGAAGTGAAGTCAAGGAATGAAGGAAGTCAAGTGAAGTGAAGTGAATGAATGAATGAAGTCAAGAAGTCAAGGAATGAATGATTGAATGAAGTCAAGTAATGAATGAATGAAGTTAATTCAAATCAAGTCAAGGAATGAATGAATGAAGTCAAGTCAAGTCTAGTCATGAATGAATCAGTCAATCCAAGTCTTCCTAAAGATTGAAAGAGACTAGGAGACGCTGTGGGTCTGGATCTACCTTCTTCAACCTCTTCCTTGAGCTGCAAGCTGGAGGCGCCATATCTGGTGGGCAGGTGGATCGCAAGAACATTCCTCGCTCTGCTATTTGTCCCCCAAAGTGACCTCTAAGTGTAAATCCCCTTGCTTGCAAAATACTTGGGCGTTTTCAGGCAGTGTCCACAAAACCATGAAAGCTGGTGGCCTTCTTTTCAACCCATGGAGAGAACATGGATCCTTCCAGATTTTCTTACCTGCCAGCTCAGCCGCGTGGCTGTCAGCATCTCCATACTCAAAATCCAGGTTGGGACAATCCATGGATCCCTGCGGGAGAAGGTCCACCTTGAGGGAGAGTGGCAAGTACACCAGGGAATAACCTGAATCTTGATTCTGTGCCACCCACTAGAGCAGGGGTCTCCACCCTTGGCCACTTTTAAGACTTTGTGGACTCCCAGAATTCCTCAGCCAGCAGACTTTGAGATGGGTGGATTTCAACTCCCAGAATTCTTCAAAGCTGGCTGAAGAGTTGAAGTCTGGGAGCTGAAGAGCGCAAGTCTTAAAGTTGTTAAGGTTGGCCATTCGTGTTCTCAAGCAGGTCTTGAAACTTGGCCACTTTAAGGCTTGTGGACTTCAACTCCGAGAATTCTTCAACCAGATAGAGAAGAGAGAGGGAGGGGAGAGGGAGAGAGAAAAGAGAAGCGAGAAAGAGAGGAGACAGAAGAAAGAAGAGAGAGAGAAGAAAGAGACCGAAAGAGGAGAGAGTCAAGAGAGAGAGATGAGTCAAGAGAGAGGAGAGAGGACAGAGGAGAGGAGAGAGAGGGGAGAGAGGAGAGAGAAGAGAGAGAGAAGAGTGAAACAGAGAGAAGACAGAGACACAGAAGAGAAAAGAGGAGAGCGAAAGAGGAGAAAGGGAGAGGAGAAAGAGAGAAGACAGAGAGAAAAGAGAGAGAGAAAGGAGAGAGAAGAGTCAAGAGAGAGAGAAGAGAGAGGAGAAAGAAAAGGGAGAGGAGAAGAGAGAGAACATAGCTAGCTGGAGAATTCTGGGAGTTGAAGTCCACAAGTCTTAAAGTGGCCAAGGTTGGAGACCCCTGCCCTAGAGGACGCTGCAGATCTCTTATCTACAGGAAGCCCATTTTGATGGCTCCATCTACCATTTTCCTTTTACGAAGCAACCCCCAGGTGCACAGTACAGGAAGGCCTCGAGGTACAACCATAATGGAACCCGGTCATTAACTCGGGAGGGTCATAAGCCGGTAAGCCGCCTGACCGCATCCTTTTTTTTTTGGGGGGGGGAGGGGTGATCCTTAAGCAAATGTGGCAGTCATAGAATTAATATCATGGTCATTAAGTGGACCAACAGGAGAATTTTGCTGTAAATGGGAGGAAACTGGCAAGAGCCATAAAGGCGGTCCAGTTGCCAAGAGTCAGCAGCCTGGTCACCATGTGACTGTGGGTTTGTCAGTGTGTGAGAGAGAAAGAGAGAAGAGAGAGAGAGAGAAGAGAGTTAAGAGAGAGAGAGAGAGAAGTGAGAGAGAGAGGAGAGAGAAAAGGGAGAGAAGAGAGAGGAAGGAAAGAGGAGAGACAGAGAGAAGAGAGACAGAAGAGAGAAGAAGGAGAGGAAACAGGAGAAAGAAGAGGAGAGAGATGACAGAGAAGAAAGAAGAGAGAGTCAAGAGAGAGAGAGAGAGGAGAGGGGAGAAAGAAAAGAGTGAAACAGAGAGAAGAGAGACAGGAGAGATAAAAGAGACAGAGAGAAGAGAAAGAGGAGAGAGAGAAGAGCGAAACAGAGAAGAGAGAGAGGAGAGATAAAAGAGACAGAAGATAGAGAAAGAGAGAAGAGTGAAACAGAGAAGAGAGACAGAGGAGAGTGAGAAGAAAGAGATCAAAGAGAGGGAGGGAGACCATTCAAATCCAGAACTTATTCCTGCTCTCAACCTAAGGTTACAAAAAAGAGCCACCAATTCAAGATCTGGGACTTGGCTCGGAGGAGGAGGAGGAGGAGGAGGAGGAGGAGGAGGAGGAGGAGCAGCAGCAGCAGCAGCAGAGCCAGGAAGCCAGAAGCCTCTCATCTCTTTCCTTCCCTCCAGCTGAGGAAGGAATGGCTGGAGCCCAGCGGGCGGGCCGTGTTCAAATCCACCCAGCGGAGGCCAACTCCTGCCTGGCATTCTGTGGCCCGCCTCCAGGCGTGGTGGGGGCTCGCGATGTTGAGTCCCCCGCCCCAAACCTGGCTAAGAACCTGGTGGGAGGGAAAGCAGCTGTTACAAAACTTGACAGCTTGAGATCAAGAAGTCATTCCGGGTTTTCGGAGCAAGAGAGGACAGAAATTATTCCCAACGCGCGCAGAGTTTGACTTTGGCCGCTTTAAGACTTGGGGGCAGGGGGAACACTTCAACTCCCAGGGAATTCTGGGAGTTGAAGTCCACATGTCTTCAAATGGCCAAGGTTGTTGGCCATTCCTGTTCTAAAGCAGAGGTCTCCAAACTTGGCCACTTTAAGACTTATGGACTTCAACTCCCAGAATTCTCCATCCATCTATCATCTTCTATTTATATCTATCTATCTATCTATCTATCTATCTCTATCATCTTCTATCTATCATCTATCTCTAACATCTTCTATCATCTATCTCTATCATCTTTCATCTATCTATCTATCTATCTATCTATCTATCTATCTATCTATCTATCTATCTATCTATCTATCTATCTACCTACCTACCTATCTCATCTTCTCTCTCTCCCCACCCCCCTCTCCTTAGTAAAGCTACACCTAGAGTACTGCATCCAGTTTTGGTCACCACACTATAAAAAAGATGTTGAAAAAGTGCAGAGAAGAGCAACCAGGATGATGATGATGATGAGGGGACTGGAGGTTAAAACATACGATGGCCGGTTGCAGGAACTGGACCTGGCTGGTCTAGGGAAGAGAAGGACCAGGGCAGACAGGAGAGCATCTTCCAATAGTTGAGGGGCTGCCCCAGAGAGGAGGAGGAAGGGGGTCAAGCTATTTTCTAGAACACCCGAAGGCCAGACAAGGAAGAATGGATGGAAACTGATTTAAGGAGAGATTCAACCTGGAAATAAGGAGAAACTTTCTGACAGGGAGAACCATCAATCGATGGAACGGAAGTTGCCCTCGGAAGTGGTGGGAGCTTCATCCCTGGAGACCTTCAAGAAGAGATTGGACTCCCATTTGTCAGAAATGGTGTAGGGTCTCCCGCTTGGGTGGGGGGTTGGACTAGATGACCTACAAGCTCCCTTCCAACTCTCTTATTCTGTTGTTTTAGGGTCCCTGTCTGGCTCAGGTGAAATTAACAACTCAAATATAAATAAGGGTGTGTCATTCAAGCAACTTAAAAGCAGAATTCTGGAGACAAATTCCTTTTGTGTCTAATCATAGTTGGCCAAATAAAGCATTTTTCTTTTCTTTCTTTCTCTTTCTTTCCTTTCTTCCGTTTACTTTTTCTTTCTTTCTCTTTTCCTCCTTCCTTCCTTTGTTTTTCTTTTTCTCTCTTCTTCTTCCTTCCTTCCTTCCTGCTTTCTTTCCTTCATCTTTATCTCTTCCTCCTTCCTTCCTTCCTTTCTGCTTTCATTCTTTCATTTTTCTCTTACTTTCTTTTTTCCCCCCTCCCTCCTTCCTTCCCTCCCATCCATTCACTCAGGTTCTGCCCTCCATAACAGCCCCACGTTTTCATGCGGCCCCTTGGGGAAATCCATGGCCCACCCCCCTGCCCTTGACGAAGGGCTATCTCAGAAGCCCCCACCCTCCCCAAAACCAACCCAGCTGCAATGCACAGAAGGCTCACACGGAGGCGGCCGAGGCGCATGGCTGCAAGGAGCACCAGCCCTTCCCTGGCAAGGAGGGAAGTCCCCCAAGCGCATGGAGCTGCCTTGCTGACCCACTGCTGACCCACAGCTGCTGCCAGGCTGCTCTCTAAGTCTGTGCCAGGATGCCGGGCCAATTTTTGCTCCAATGGGTAACTCTCCCTCCCCTGGGAAAATACGGGGGGGGGGAGTGAATTTATAGGGGGGGAGGGGGGCATTTTTCTGCCCTTTCATTGGGCAGCTGGGGGGGGGGAAGGACAGGACCAGCCCTGGCATCAGCAGAAAGAAACCCGAAGGCAGGCAGCACCAGAGACCATCCAAACGGACCCCCCAATGCTTCCAATTGAGCCCTTTGCAAGGGGGGGAGGGAAGAGGGGGAAGGGTCCATAAAGGGCAGGAACGCCAGCGAGGGGCTGCAGCAAACCCCCCCCCCGCTCCTCACCCTTCTAGCCCCCTCCCTTCCCACTACTCACCCTCAGCTGGCTGCAGAGGAGGGGGGGTGTCCCTTTCTCCGCATAGAGGCATTTCCAGAAGCCCCCGCCCCACCCAAGCCCGGCTCAGAAGGGGGGCAAGGCAGGGGAAATGCCCCCCTCCCCTGTGGCTCCCCTGCTCGGGGAGGGGGCTTTGCATAGAGAACCGCAAAGGGGGCCGCTCCCCCCCCCCAATGCATTTGGGATGCAAGACCCCCCCGCCCCCCCCCTTAAAAAAGGCCGGTTTCCCCCCCCCGGGGGCCCCCGCCCCCCCCCGGCCCCCGGGGGCTGCCCCCCCCCCCCCCGGCCCGCCCCGGCCCCTCCACCTCGGCTTCTCTCCTCGCGCTGGCCAGCAGCCCCCCGCCCGGGGCTCCGTCGCCCTCCTCCATCCGCCCGGCCGAGGGACACGTGGGGGCAGCGCCGCGCTTCCCTCGCTGGGTCTTCCCTCTCGACTGCCCCCCACCTCCTCGCTCCGCGTTGCCACGCCCCCGAGCCCCCATTGGCCGAGCGGAGCCGGTAGGCGGGCCCCGGAGCGCACACCCCCTCGCGGCGATTGGGCGAGCCGGGGGGAAGGGGGCGGGATGGGAGACCCTTCCCCTCCCCTTGTGGGCGAGCTGTCACCAGGGCAGGTGGAGAAAAGGGGCGGGGCCAGCGCTCCAGCTGATGGGAGGGGGGGGGAAAGAAGGAGAGAGCGCCTCTGAGCACGTGCAGAGCGGAGGTGTGTGTTTTATGTGTCTGTGCATCAGCTACGTGTAGTCCCCGACTTATGACCACAAGGGAGCCCCGAATGTGGCAAAGCGAGAGGGTTGATAAGGGAGTTTTGCCCCGTTTGATGGCCTTTGGGGCCTCCGTCGTTAAGCGAATCACCCCCATCGATAAATTAAGTGAATCCAGGCTATCCCCCGTTTTTGACGTGGCTGGTTGGAAAGTTGCAAAAGGGGCGGGAGGGGGGAAGGAAATCATGTGATCCTCGGGAGGCAGTGAGGGGTCATAAGTGTGAAGCGGTGGCCACAAGTCTGAATTTTGGATGACGGTCGTGAACGGTGGGGACAAAAAACCCGATCCCAATGGCAGTTTTTTTTCCTTGCCGTTGGAACCTGGAATGGTCGTTAAACGAACTGGTGTGTAGTTCCCCCTCTTCTGTGGGGACTCCGAGGTTCCTCATCCACAGCCGGCTGGAAAGACAGGAAGCCCATGGTTGCTCCTCCCCCGGGCAATGCACTGGGGGTCCCCGACTGACAGCCCTGCACGGCTGGCCGAGAGGAGCATGGTTGCCATGGGAAAGCGCTCCAAGCATCGTGTCCAGACTAACCCCGGATCCCTTGCTGACCCTTCTCTTCCCATCCCTTTGCTCCGGAGAGCAGCAGTCCAGGATCTCTGCTTTCACAGCCAGGCTGGAATCAGGGAAAGCCCCCCCCCCCCCCCCCCCCCCCGCCCAATGCCCCCTCCAGCCCTAAGTGGGACCTCTGGCCCCATCCTCCACAGCCGGGAAGAAGACCCCTCAGAGATGCTCCCAGCCGAGAGGGACAAGGGCTGGAAGCCCCTGATCCAGACTCAGTCAGGCACACGAGTGATAGCGCACGCATACACACACACACACACACACACACACACACACACACACACACAGAGCATTCACCCCAATTCTTAAAGCAACCAAGTTTGGCCCGCTGGGGAATTCTGGGAGTTGAAGTCCATCAGGCTTAAAGCGGCCAAGTTTGGGGACCTCTGGTTTCGTAGCTGAACTGGCAAAATTCTGCTTTTCGATTCGTTCTGCTGTCAAAGGGGGCAGGAATTTGTTATTCTATACATGGGCCGTCCTCGGCTTATGTCCAAAAGGGAGCTCTGAATTTCCGTTGCTAAGCGAGATCACCATGAAGTGAATTTTGCCCCGTGTTTTTTACCACCTTCCTTGCCAATGGTTATTGAGTGAAACACTGATGAGTTGACGAGTTGGTAACCCTGTTTGTGAAGCCAATCCGGCTTCCCCCGCTGAACTTTGCTGGTGAGGTGGTCGCTAAAGGAACACCACCCCTAAGGATGCTGCAATAGTCGTAAATAGGAGGCTGGTGGACAAGAGGCCAAATTTTAAAAGTGCAGATACAGCAGCGTGACAAAAGGTCGTAGGTCATTTTTTTTTCAGATTACAGATTATAATCAGAGTTGAAAGGGACCTTGTAGATCATCTAGTCCAATCCCCTGTCCAAGCAGGAGACCCTACACCATTTCTGACAAAGAGTAGTCCAATCTCTTCTTGAAAGTCTCCAGTGATGACACTCCCACAACTTCCGGCTCCTGATGTTATGGAGGAAACTGGGGAAGGGCAAAGGCCAGCTGGGCATTCAGAGGAAGACCCAGGCCCATCCCCTCTTCATCCTAAGGTATGCAGGGAAGAACAGATAAGGGAGAAACGTGAGTGGGTGGTGTATGGGGGAGGAAGGGGCCCTGATCCTCTTCATTGGCTGCACCTGGGAGGACCTTTTAAAAGGACAAACTGCGCATGGCACAAGTTGCTGGAAGCAAAGCTTGCATTATTCTTGTCAAAGCTTATCTGTGTTTTGGCTTCCTCCCAACTGTGGTTGCTGCGTTATCTGGTAGAAGTCTGCGATTAATCATCCTTGCCTGCCATAGTAATTCCTTCAGTATGGTTTGCATTGGGTTTTTTTTTATTTCAAAGTAACTTTACTTTGGATGTGGCCTGCATAAACTGTTTTCTTTAAGAGTTTGATATCCATCCGAGGATAATTGGACATTGGGGCCAAGTTGGAGGCATTAAAGGGATTTTCTTCTAGTTTTGTGACTTGGGTTATTTTTGTGTCATATCCTTTTGTGTCATCACACTTCCGTTCCATTGGTTGATTGTTAAAAGTCACTTCAAACCATCACCAATGAGCAGTTAGTGCCTTATTGCTTTGGTCACTAAATGAATGGTTGTAAGTCTAGGACTACCTGGACTTCCCCAGATCAGTGGGGTTGGAAGGAAAAGCAGGGCGCTGGGTCCCCCATTGAGAAGCAGTCGAAAAAATCAGCGACTTTTCATTCAATTAAACTTTCCAGAAATGCCTGCGAGATGCCCATCCAATCCGGATTTTGCAGGTTTGTCCTTGACTTATGACCAGAATTTCCACGGCTAAGCAAAGCAGCATTTTAAGCGAGTCCTGGTTTTGTGAAGTGTTTGGCCACTGTTGTTAAAGAGAACCGCTGCCATCCTTAAGTGAACTGACTTAAGTGAAAAGATGCTGGCCGGAAGGGACGCAAATGGGGATCAAAGTGCAACGGTCATAAATAAGTTTTCGACAGCTCGAATTTTGATCATGCAACCATGGGAAGCCGTGGTTGTTTAAAAGCCACTTTTTTCCAGTGCCGTGGCAACTTCAAACTGTCACTAAATGAGTGGTTGTTAAGTTGGGGGCTACTTGTAACCCATGGTGGGCCTCAAAAATGTATCAGCATTTTTGTAAACCTTCCTGTAAGGTTATTATTGAACTTCGGGGGTGGGGGGGTGGGGGAGGGAAAAGTTGCGAGTCTTTTGCTCCACTTAAACTCAGTGTAATTTAAATTTAAATTTTGGTTTTCAAGTGGAGCCATTCAGTTGATAGCCAAATTATTCCCTATGTGGGTAGATACATAATTTTGTATTTATTCATTTATTCTGTCTTGGTTATGTAGTGTATATTGGATATGGTGATCCTTTGAAAGCTGCAGGCCATGAAATTTCATTTTAATGTATGCCGGTTAGTGTACATTCAGAGTGACAATAAAGTTATTATTCTATTCTATTCCTATTTTCTATTCTATTCTATTCCCATTTTCTATTCTGTTCTATTCTATTCCAAATTTGTATTCCTAATTCATATTCCTAATTCTATTCTATTCTTTCCACTCTTCATATTCATATGCATATTGCATTCGATTCCTTTCCTATTCCTAATTTGTATTCTGTTCTATTCCTAATTCATATTGCATTCTATTCCTAATTTGTATTTCTAATTCATTTCACCCTTCATACTCATATTGCATTCTATTCCTAACTCATATTCCTAATTCTATTCTATTCTTTCCACTCCATTCATATTTATTATTCTATTCTTATTCCACTGTTCTGTTCCATTTCTATTCTATTCCTTGTTTTGAAAGGTTTTCATACTCTTGGCACCAATAAATCAAGTCTGCTTCCTTGGAGAAGAGATTTGATGAGTTAGCCATGAAGGTTAGCATTGGTTATTTTCTGACACTTAAGGATATCCAAGAAATTTTAATAATGTTTCTGCAAAGTTCAGTGTGGATTTGACAAGATTTTATTGGTATTCTTGTGAGTACAGAGTTTTTATTGCTTGTCTAATGCAATCACACAAGACAGAAATGTTGAAAATGTCTTTTAAAAATAGTTAATCCACCTCAGACTTTCCACAGATTCTTTCTTATCGGAGAATGACGGTGTGAATTAAAATCTCTCTCTCTCTCTCCTCGGTTCTGAGTTTTCAAATATCGTTTTATGTTATTTTCCTTACAAAGTTTTTTCTCGCTTTCTGATTTGGCTGGTGGTTTTTTTTGTTTTTTGTTTTAATTTCCTTTCCTCATTGCAAAAAGAGTCATGTTCGAAAAACAAAACGTTACAACCGTCTCGGTTCAAGAGATGATGATCACTGCATGGCAATTGCCCAGGTGGATTAGAAAAATCAGAGCAAGCAAAAGGAATGTACAGATTTCAAAAAGGTTGGCAGTTTTCAAAATTAATGGAGCCCAAATATTATGCAGGATGCTTCCAACCTCCCCCCCCCCCTCCTCCAGCTACACCGCAGGTAAAAGGGGCTAGCATAAACCGAGTTACAGGTGAGGAAATCATTATGGGGCACCACTGATGAAAATCTGTTCATTTACAGCAATGGCTTTCCCCCCCCCGAAACTTGGCCACTTTAAGATGGGTGGACTTCAACTCCCAGAATTCCCCAAGCCAGCAACGCATTGAAATCCACCCATCTTAAACTGGCCAAGTTTGAGAAAGAAACATTGCTGCACAATCGCTCCCTCTTTTACCCTCAATCCCACTTTTAAACAACACAATTTTACAAGCTCTTGTTCTCTTAGTGGCCCTTTCCCTACCAGGGTGCAAACCCACCAGTGGGATTACTCAGGGTAGCAATACCACTTAGACTTATATATTCCTTCAAAGTGCTTCACAACCCTCTCTTAGCAGTTTACAGAGTCAGCCTATCAATCCTCAAAAATCTGGGTCCTCGTTTTACTGACCTTGGAAGGACGGAAGGCTGAGTCGACCTTGAGCCAGTCAGGATCAAACTCTTGGCAGTGGGCAGAGTTAGCCTGCAATACTACACTGTAACCACTGCGCCATCATTTCTTCCATATTTCCTTCCTTCCTTCCTTCCTTCCTTCCTTCCTTCCTTCCTTCCTTCCTTCCTTCCTTCCTTCCTTCCTTCCTTCCTTC